>OX377619.1:171375030-171742667 GCA_947397865.1 Polietes domitor | reverse complement strand
CTTAGAGGAGTCCTTATAAGGAGTCCTTATTTATTAATATGTATGAAATAAACGTTTACATTACGATTAAAAATGAATTTCAGTAGAAATTGTAATCGGGCCCTAAGATTAAAGAAAATAAGTATAAACGACGTTATATACCCTCCACCATAAATTGCATTCTACAGAGTTTGAAGTTTTTTCGTAGAAGCCCATGTTTGGGGCCTGTGCCAAAAACATGGGCTTATATAGTTGTGATTCACGGTAGGTATTCCTAGTTGAAAACTACCATGCCAGTTGTAGGCTCTAGAGCGGTAATAGTGTAAATTAGGGGCTCCATTTGATTTGGGGTTATACCAAAATATGGACCCATATATTTGACTTTCATAGTAGTTGTTTACAGTTGAAATATAGCATGATCAGCCAAATTTGATAAACTTCTGATGTAAACTATGGATATGGATTAAAGTAAAAACAAGTAAGGAAAGGCTATAAAGTCAGGGGGGCCTACTCTATTATACACTCCAATTTCTATCCGAATAAAATTCAATTCGGTAAAAAAGTGAAAGCGGGAAGGATTTTTGTATCATGTAAATGTATGTGTTTGACAAAAAATGTTAAATCGGAAAGGACATTTGTATGAAACATGGAACGAACTAGGTGAAATACAATATGTTGAGTTTGGCCAAAATCGGTTCAACATTTGGCAGCAACATTTGTGTCTGGGCTATATCTAAATCTGAACAGATCTTACCCACTTTCACCATAGGTTTTTTAGATTATAAGATGTTGTGGCAATTTTAAAGAAAATCAGGTATAATATGTGGTTTCTAGAGCGGCAAAAGTCAAATCGGGAGCGACATTTGTATGGAGGATATATCTAAATCTGAACCGATCTAACCCGCTTTAGCCACAGGTGTTTCTATTTAGATTATTAGCGATAATAGTGTAAACTGGGGGGCCAAAACATGGACCCCTATAGTTCACTTTCAAAGTAAGTGTTTCTAGTTTAATTATAACATGGTGTGGGAACTTTGATCAATATCTGATGTAAAAAGTGAATTTTAGAGCAATAATAGTGTAAATAGGAGGTACATTTATATGGGGGCTATATCGAAACATGGGCCCATGTAACCCACTTTTATGTTAGCTGTTTCTTATTCGAATATAACAAAATACTGAAAATTGTATGAAGATTTATGTAATGTAAAATGTGTATTCTAGAGTAGTAATAGGGTAAATTGGAGGAATATTTGTATAGAGGCTATATCTGAATCTGAACTGATTTCGAACCAAATTCAATACCGATGGTCGGCTAACAAAGTTATTTCTGCAAAATTTCATGACAATCGGTGTACAATAGCGACCTGTAGAGTGCGAGCAATCTTTAAATGGACAGCAGACAGATTCTAAGCCGATCGGTATACTTAAAGCTCGATTATTTCTTGGTGTTACAAACATTTAGCGGAAAACTAACTTATAATTACGGCTTGGGGTCCGGGAATTTCTGCCCGAATTTTTTCGGGATAAATTTTAAATTTCTCGGGAATACGGGAACAATTAAAAAAACATTTTTTGTTTATATAGATATATTTCAAATGCATATAAAGGGTGATTTTTTAGCTATTATCTTTTTGGAAACACTGGTTTAAACAGCTGACGAACGTTTCGTGTTTTTTTCACTGTCAAGCATCTTCAGCTTGGTCTATAATTTAACCATGAATTGTCGAACGAACAACGCTTGCAAATTATTGAATTTTATTATCAAAATGCGTGCTCTGTTAAGAAAGTTCATCGCGCGCTTCTTCCATTTAAATTGTGTTCGGCGACGAAGCTCATTGTTGGCTCAATGGGTACGTAAATAGGCAGAATTGTCGATTTTGGAGTGAATATCAGCCAGAAGCATTGCAAGAGCTACCAATGCATCCAGAAAAAGTCACAGTTTGGTGCGGTTTATGGGCTGGTGGCATCATTGGACCGTACTTCTTCAAAGATGATGCGAATCGTAACATAACTGTGAATGGTGAGCGCTACCGTGAGATGATATCCAACTTTTTTTTTGCCCCAAATGCAAGAGCTTGACTTGCATGACATGTGGTTTCAACAAGACGGTGCCACTTGCCACACATCACGCGCAACAATGGACTTATTGAGAGTCGAGTTTGGTGAACATTTTATTTCACGTTCGGGACCGGTCAATTGGCCGCCTAGATCGTGCGATTTAACGCCTTTAGACTATTTTTGTGGGGCTATGTTAAAGCTCATGTCTATACAGACAAGCCCGCTTCAATTGACGCATTGGAAGACTACATTGAAGCATTTATTCGTGAGATACCGGCCGAAATGTTGGAAAGAGTATGCCAACATTATACTAAGCGGATGGACCATTTGAGGCGCAGTCAAGGTCAATATTTGCATGATATAATCTTCAAACATTAAATTATATGGACCGTACTATCGATTCAAATAAAGATTTCATGTATTTTTTTGAATTTTATGTTTTTTTTTGAAAAACATTCCTATAGAAAAAAATCACCCTTTATATACATTACTGACAATAATAACGACCATATGAAACTATGGCGGACATTGTACCAATACGTAATACCCTCGTGCCATCCGGAAATGATCTACAAATAGTAATAAAATTAAAACTATCACCTGGAAACTTTCAAGAGAATTCAAATATGAATAGAAAGTAAGAACTAATAACTGCACTATTTCAATATTTTTTTAATTAAAAATTATTTAATTAAAATTAACCTTTTTTATACCCTTCACCTCCAGGATGGGGGTATATTCACTTTGTCATTCCGTTTGTAACACCTTGAAATATTCATCGGAGACCCCATAAAGTATATATATTGTGGATCGTGGTAAAATTCTAAGCTGATATAGTCATGTCCATCTGTTGAAAGTACGATAGCGGCCGAACGAAATGAGCTTGAGGTTAAATTTTTTCCTAAATGTGTCTTATGGTTGTAGATCGGTTGGGATTGAAAGTGGACGAAATCGGCCCAGAGGAAAAAATTTTTCCCTCACAAGGATTGATACTCTCAATTCAGCATGTTTTTTGAACATATTAGCTTGTATTTACTTGATATTTGCAATGCGCATTCCCTTTGTAGCATAAAAGGGCAGCATAGAGTGATTTTTATTTGTAGGGGGCGAAATGGGACAAAAAGGGATAAAAATGGTACCTATCAAACGACAACAGATAGAAATACGAAATTTGGCGTGTACATTGCTCTAATAGAGTAGATACATAATATAAAAGTATTTTTTCTAAATTCGTACTTTTAAGGGGTTAAATGGGGATAGAGGGATAAAAATAGTACCAACCTAACGGCTGCACCTAGAATAATGAAATTCGATATATACATTCCTCTGATTGCGTAGACACGTAAAATAAAAGAACTTTCCAAAATTCGTACTTTTTGGGGTTCAAATGGAAAAAGTGGAAAAAATAGTACCTACCAAATGACAGCAGCTAGAATCATGAAATTCAGAATATACATTCATCTGACTGCGTAGACACGAAAAATAAAACGTTTTTTCCAAATTCGTACTTTCCAGGGATACAATGACTACAGGGGATAAAAATAGTACCAACTAAACGAATACAGCTAGAATGATGAAATTCAGTGTGTACATCCCTCTAATTGTGTTAATACGTAAAATAAAGAGCTTTTAGATAGTCGTACTCTTGAGGGAGCAAAATTAGAAAAAGGGGATAAAAATGCTACCAACAAAATGACCGCTGATAGAATCATGGAATTCGGTGTATACATTCCTCTGACTGCATAGCCACGTAAAATATTTTTTTCCAAATTCGTACTTTATTTTGTTGCTTTACGACAAAAAATTGTAGAATCATGAAGTTGTCTTATACTGCGTAAGTGAGAGATAAGGTATTTTCAAAATTTATACTTTTGAAATTAAAATAGGATGGAAATACAACCAACCAAACGACTGTAGCAGAAAATACACTCTCTATCCCCCAATATTTAGGGTATTTATGATTGCTGCCTTATATTTACTTTATGAATTGAAGTATTATTTCCTTTATATATATATATAGTATACAAATATTGGAAGCCTTGGCTTATTAATTAAATTTCTTATTTTCATACAGTTACAATTTGTTGCGGACATTCCTCTTGTAGCTTGGAAGCACCACAAAGAAAGTAAAAGTTTTAGCGGGCGAAATGGGACAAAAAGGGATAAAATATGGTACCAATGATACGACAACAGCTAGAAGCATGAAATGCGGTGTGTACATCCCTCTAATTGCATAGACACGTAAAATAGAGGGATTTTTCGAAATTCGTAGTTTTAGGGGATATAATTAAAAAGAGGGATAAAAATGGAACCTAGAACACCGCTGAAGTTGATATCATGAAATTGGGTGTATACATTCTGACTATGAAGACTCGAAAAAAAGGTTTTTTCGAAATTTGTACATTTGGGCGGAGAATGGTGCGAATGGGGATATCTTTAAAATTTATACTTTTCTTATCACTTTGTCTGTACCTGAAAATGCTTCTTTCTAATGGCGACTGACAATCGCCTAATATTTAGGCATGTTCACTTTCACAATTTCAGCTTTTTATTTATATATAGTAGTCGATTTTAAACAGTGCGCATAAGTATACATTATAGTTTGAAATAGTAAACAATTATAGTGATGTGCATAAAAATATCACAATTTTCGTAATATGGTACTGTGCTTCTATGTAAAGTCGACATCCTTTCATCTGCTGGTAATACTGTGGAATGCACTCCGTGGTGGAGGGTAGGTATATAAGATTCGGCCCGGCCGAACTTAACGCCTTCTTACTTGTTCTTTTTAGGACTTGTAAAATAAATCTGGGAGATTAATCATGGAAAGTTACAACGTTATCCAACGAACCAAAATCATAGAATTTTATTTTGAACATCAATTTTAACGTTTAATTCCCAAAAATTCAGCATTCAATCGGCCGGCCCGTTCGCCGGATTTAACAGCACCATGTTTATTTCCTTTGTGGATATTTAAAAGAGAGGGTGTGAACCCAGAACCCTTGTACAACTGAAGGAGAATATTCGAGACGAAATAAGAGCGTTGCAGCCAGATACTCTGATTCTTGTCATGGAAAATGCTCTTGGAAGAGCTCAACTTTGCGCGGCTGAAAATGGTGGTCACCTACGTGACGTAATATTTCACTTACAAATTTTAAAAATCTACAGATATTATAATTTTATTATTATGTAATAAAAATAAATTTAAATTAAAAATTAAACAAGATATGATTGTTTTAAACCCCTTTATATGGTTTCAGGCGATATTGCAAAACAGAATGACAGACTTAGTATACCCACATACTGTGGTGGAGGCTATGACTAAAGTCCTTGTATCCTTCATACAAATACTGGCTGTTTTAAAGGTTTAATCTGAACTGAAACTTGACTACATGTTTTATAGAGCTTCCGTGCAGGCTGATTGAGAGAAGCTCCTCCCACTTTTTCCATCTGGGATGTTAGTGGGAGTTATTTGAATTTTGCGAATTTAAGAATAACAAAAAATTTCCCATAGAAATTTAACGTTATCCCATGAACCATTAAACAATTCAATGCCCTTCGGCCGTCTCTTTATTATGAAAGCCAACTTAAGCCTCTGCATGACTATTTGTAATTTAGTTAATTGTTGAATATTGAAAATATTCTATATTGCGTTGTAGTCGACTTTATAATAAGCTTCCGTTTTTCTGCCTGGAAACTTTCAAAACCTGTTACATTTACTGTCGAAAGCATCTTCGCACACTTTGTTGTTTCGGAGGAAGCTCCGGGCAAACATCTGTTGCCATCTGTTTGCCACCTCTTCAAATATAGACCCCTCTCACGCTTCACCATTCCACAACCCTAAAGCCATTTCGCAGCAGTTTCTCATTTTCCGGTTTCCTTCCTTTATTTCGCTTTGGCAAAATGTGTTAATGACTGTTCGATTTGGTGGCCCACTCCAGCTGGCAGCTGCCAGCTACCACCAACCGCCAGCCGACACTTTCACTTCGATTAAGCTAATTAATGGTAAAAATAATTTTAAACAAATTTTGCCCAGAACAACGCCAACGCCAACAACGCCGGCGATGACAACAACAGAAACATTGAACGTTTTTGTAGCAGCTAAACGTTCACGCCCTTTTCATTAGCAATGCTATCAATTAATTAACAATTAATTATTTGTTTAGCCTCGAGACAATTACGCGTGCCAGTGGTACATACGGCGAAGGGGAGTGGGAGGGGGAAGGTGTTAGCGGAGAACAAACATTTCCCTAAGAAAATTGAATTTTCCTTCTTATTTTTAGCCGTCTTAAGCGTTTGTCTTTTTTCTGTTTCTGTTTGCTTTTTAATTGACTGTTGTTGTTGTTTTCTTCTGGCTATTGCAAATACCCTTTTGACTTTTGCAATGCTGTTGCGTTTATTACGTTCTAAGTCAAAGATCAAAGTGTTAAAACTTATTATAACAATTTCAAATAACTCTTTTCATCAACGTCCTCATCATCGTCGTCGCAGTCGTCGCCATCATCATCATCCTTAACCTCATCCACTTGTGTCCTCATCCTGGCGCACCATCCTGTTTGCCCTATGACTGTGTGTGTGTGTTTGAGTGTGCGATTGGAACATAACAAATGACTAGAAAAAAACTCAATTACTTTCCATTACCCAGAGGCATTAATCACAAAACTAACAAAACACAACAATGGAGTTATGAGATTTTCCACTTTTTTTCTCAGTTCAAATCAGTTATGAGTGGCTGTAACTACTACGGCATTATAACCCAGCGAACAAATTGGAAGTCATTAAAACGATTATTTTAAGGGATGGAAGCCTTATGGAAAATATGTCTCAATTAAAATCATATCCATTTCTAATCTAAAAATCATTGGAACTAGAAATGGAACTTTACTGCTCATCTCCCTATTGACAACGACCCCATCTTTTGTTCTACTGCAAATAGGTTTTAAGACTCATCTGTTTTATTAAAAAACGAACCTACGAATGTCTCCTAAAATATGTTTTCAGCACATCTCATGAAATTCCGCATTTTGTATCCCTGAATGATTTCAGCCTGAGTAACACCCCACCGAAAAGGTACCATGAACTCTGCAATTAAAAATATTTCACCATCTTCGTGGCCACCAATTAAGTGTACGGAGAAAAGAAAATGGTGCAAACATTTTATATCAAAGAGTAGTTCTATTATATAGCTGGGTTCACATTTTTTCTACCTTAGCAATCGTTCTTATTCGTTCCCAACTCCTAAATGTTGATCGTGTACTTCATAGCCGACGCACAGTGGTCCAGAAACAACTAACTTTTGATCTAGTAAACATTTTTGAGTTTTGTAAAAAATGAAATTAGACAAGGACCCAAGCATAATTTTGAGATATTAACATAGGGTATGTTTTAAAAATTAGCCAACATTTCACTATTTTTTTCCAAAGCTCCAATTGCTGTGCACGGTGGCGAATCGATTCATACGGGTTCTCTTCAACACTTTGCTCTACAGCGGCAATTGTTTCTTCGGTGCGCACTGTTCGACGTCTCTGCGGATGCGTATTATCACATAGAGTAAACGTAGTGCGAAAACGATCCATGGTTAACCGAATTAATTGCTCTGATGGACGATTATGTCGATAAAATAGACGGAGCTTGCGGTGAACTTCGGGAACTGAACCATTACTTTCGAAATAAATTTGCACGATTTGCAAGCGTTGTTCTTTTGTCAACCTGTTCATGATGAAATGGCAAACCAAACTAAATATGAATCACTTGACAGCTGACAAAATGGCCGCCAGTTAAAAAAGTGATGCCAACTTAAAGTTCTATACCCCAATAAAAAACACCCTATAGAAACACGAAATTCATTGTGCGCATTCCTCTAATTGAGTAGGTACAAAATATGAAATTATTTTTTCCGAATTCATACTTTTAAGGGATAAAATGGGAATAGAGGGATAAAAATGGTACCAACCAAACGGCTGCACCTAGAATAATGAAATTCGGTGTATACATTCCTCTGGCTGTGTAGACACATAAAATAGAAGGATTTTTCGAAATTCATACTTTTTGTGGTTCAAATGGAAAAGGGGGATAAAAATAGTACCAACCAAATATTCGCAGCTAGAGTCATGAAATTCTGTGTATACACTCCTCTGATTGCATAGACACGTAAAATAAACGGATTTTTCGAAATTCGTACTTCTTGGGGTTAAAATAGAAAAGGGGATAAAAATAGTACCAACCAAATGTTTGCAGCTAGAGTCATGAAATTCGGAGTATACATTCCTCTGACTGCGCAGACACGAAAACTATTTTTTCCAAATTCTTACCTTCAAGTGATACAATGGATAAAGAGGGATAAAAAGTGTACATCCATCTAATTGCGTGGACGTAAAATAAAGAGATTTTAGAAATTCGTACTCTTAGGGGTAAAACGAACGAAATGTGTCTGGTTGTAGATCTGTTGGGATTGAATGTGGGCGAAATCGGCCCAGAGGGAAAAGTTTTTCCCTCACAAGGATTGAAAATACCCCTAATATTTAGAGTATTTCAGCCTGTTTTTTTAACATATTAGCTTGTATTTACTTGATATTTGAAATGCGCATTCCCTTTATAGCATAAAGGGCACCATAGAGTGTTTCTTATCTGTAGGGGCGAAATTTGAAAAAAGGGATAAAAATGGTACCTATCAAACGACAACAGATAGAAACACGAAATTTGTCGTGTACATTCCTCTAATAGAGTAGATACATAATATAAAAGTATTTTTTCTAAATTCGTACATTTAAGGGGTTAAATGGGGATAGAGGGATAAAAATAGTACCAACCTAACGACTGCACCTAGAATAATGAAATTCGATGTATACATTCCTCTGATTGCGTAGACACGTAAAATAAAAGAACATTCCAAAATTCGTACTTTTTGAGGTTCAACTGGAAAAAGGAGATAAAAAAAGTACCTGCAAAATGACCGCAGCTAAAATCACAAAATTCGGAGTATACTGCGTAAACACGAAAAATAAAACGTGTTTTCCAAATTCGTACTTTCAAGGGATACAATGGCTACAGGGGATACAAATAGTACCAACTAAACGAATACAGCTAGAGTGATGAAATTCGGTGTGTACATTCCACTAATTATGTAGATACATAAAATAAACAGAGTTTAGATAGTCGTACTCTTGAGGGGGCAAAATTGGAATAAGGGGATAAAAATGGTACCAACAAAATGGCCGGTGATAGAATCATGGAATTCGGTGTATACATTCCTCTGACTGCATAGCCACGTAAACTATTTTTTTCCAAATTCGTACTTTATTTTGTTGCTTTTAGGGCAAAAAATGGTACAATCATGAAGTTGTCTTATACTGCGTACGTGAGAGATAAGCTATTTTCAAAATTTATACTTTTGAAATTAACATAGGATGGAAATACAACCAACCAAACGACTGTAGCTGAAAATACGCTCTCTATCCCCTAATATTTAGGGTATTTATGATTGCTCCCTTATATTTACTTTATGAATTGAAGTATTATTTCCTTTATAGTATATACATAGTAAACAAATATTGGTAGCCTTGGCTTATTAATTAAATTTCTGATTTTCATACAGTTAAAATTTGTTGCGGACATTCCTCTTGTAGCTTGGAAGCACCACAAAGAAAATAAATGATTTAGCGGGCGAAATGGGACAAAAAGGGATAAAATATGGTACCAATGATACGACAACAGCTAGAATCATGAAATGCGGTGTGTACATCCCTCTAATTGCATAGACACGTAAAATAGAGGGATTTTCGAAATTCGTAGTTTTAGGGGATATAATTAAAAAAGAGGGATAAAAATGGGACCTACCAAACTGTTGAAGTTGAAATCATGAAATTCGATGTATACATTCTGACTATGGAGACTCGAAAAAAGGGATTTTCCGAAATTTTTACATTTGGTCGGGGAATGGGGCGAATCAGGGAATATGGGGAATGGGGATATCTTTAAAATTTATACTTTTCTTATCACTTTGTCTGTACCTGAAAATGCTTCATTCTAATGGCGACTGACAATCGCCTAATATTTAGGCATGTTCACTTTCACAATTTCAGCATTTTATTTATATATAGTAGTCGATTTTAAACAGTGCGCATAAGTATACATTATAGTTTGAAATAGTAAACAAATATAGTGATGTGCATAAAAATATCACAATTTTCGTAATATGGTACTGTGCTTCTATGTAAAGTCGACATCCTTTCATCTGCTGGTAATACTGTGGAATGCACTCCATGGTGGAGGGTATATAAGGTTCGGCTCGACCGAACTTAACGCCTTCTTACTTGTTATATTTACGGCAAAAATTTTTTGATGATGTTTCGTTATTTTGCACTTGAGATACTGGATTTTCAAAATTTGTACTTTTGGAATTAAAATAGAATGGACATACAACCAACTGTAGCACACAATATCTACCAATATTTATGGTATTTAAGCTTTTTAGAAAATATAATTATGAGAATATTTATTTTTTAAATCGACTTGAAGTATTATTTCGTTATATATAGTGTCTACGTACTGGTAGCCTTGCCTTATAAGCGTGGTTTGATAATAACAATATTATACTTATTCATAAAATTATTTTTTTAATATTTGTTTTGGTTTGGTTATATATATATATATTCCTGTTATATTACTGCACTTCTACGAAAATCGACAGCCTCTACTCTTTTGTACTCTAATTAGTTTTAGCTTAGTCGTCAAAACTGTACTCGTGCCAAATACAGTTTAGTTGTAATAAATATTTAAAATTTATTTGATTATGGACGTGTTCTCGATGTACTGATGCTTTGGTTTCTTCAGTTAATTCTTCAGCTTGCATCTCTGGCAGGAACCTTATATGTTTTCAAGGCTGTCATTGAGAGAAAACTGATCAATTTCCTTACAAGTTTGACAATAGAAATTTTGGCAAAAATTAAACATTTCATTTTATAAATTGTAATCTGTACTCAAGGGGTTACACCACCCAGGAATGCCAGATACATTTTTTTCCTGTCCTCAAAATTGTTATGAAAAATCCCTAATTATCCCCAAAATATAAAAAAGTTGTTTGATTTCAAAAAAATTCGACCAAAACAAAAACAAATTATGAATTATTTGTTGATTCGTCAACAATCGGAGGATTTGGATTTGGTCTAATTTTTACTCAGTTTGTAGTTTAAATGAGTAAATAAAACTACTTTTGAGTAAATTTTATTTGATTTGAGTAAGTACGTTAATTTTTTTTAAATTTTCCCTTGAAAAAATTGTGGGAGTGCGTTTGGCTATGGCTGTAATTTTTATATGCAATATTTTCTTATCATTGGAAATAGGAACAGTACCTAGAAAAACAAAATAAGACCACAAAACATTTCGTTTAAAAATAACAATATGTATATCGTGATGAGTTCGCTGTTATCTTGCTGGATGAAAGCGAATGTTTATAGGAGCGTCATTAATTTAATATAAATTTTTATTGATAGCATTAAATACTTCATAACAAATTTTAATGCTCCTTTTTATCGATGACATTTTCTTTCCAGTATTATAATTCATTTTCTGACAGCTGAAGGTGGTCGACACGTTACAAAGTCATGATAATGGTAGTGAGCTGCCAAGTAATAAATTTGCAGACATTTATAGAAAAATTTGCATTCCCACTTAAAATCAAATACCAAAAATTTTTCAAAGTTCTTTCAATATCCCCACAAAACCCTCAAAATATTTTATGAAACCCCCCACAATAATCCCCTGTCCCCATTTCATATTTTTTGTCCTTTTGACCTTCATAAAATCCCCAAAGTCATATATGTACACAATTTTGATGGAAATTCGTTTTTTTCGAACGCTACCATTTTCACAAAACTATAGCCGAAACCTTCCTGAAAAAGAAAAAAAAAAAATAATTTTTTTGACGAAGGCAACATGTACACCACCAGCAAGGATTTTCAAAATATTGTCACACTTGATGGGCCATATCTTCGAATCGTTGTCATGACACGGTAACGACGATTATCACTCTATGTTATTATGGGTCTGGTTTTCCAAAATATATGCCTGCACCATGCTTTGTCTGGTTGTTATTGTTACTCTTACTCCTTAGCACAAATGCGACAATTTTTAATATTGACGTAGCCATTAAGTCAAAAATAGGTCTCGTAGCAGAAGAAATTTTTAATGGAAAGTAGTACAATATTCATAGCCCAAATGCTGAAACGTTTTCTTACTGAAATGTCATAACTTTTTTAGGCAGAAACTATACCAAGAATAAATATGAAAAAGCAAACGGTTTATATGTATAAAATATACATATAAACCGTTTGACAGCTGACATCACTCCGAGAAATCAAGACCGATGGTGGGAAAAAATAGGTGGCAACACAGTTTGTCTGGTTTTCAAAGTAATTAATTCTGAATCAAAACTGTGTTATTGCTCATATATATAGCACCTTCCCACACATTAATTTGGAGTATGCAAATGTCTAAAAAATCTGAAATTAGACACTAAATATAGCAAAACTGGAAACGTTTAAAGGAAATTGACGGACTTGATATACTTATTCAAAAATTGTTTGTAATTTGTCTAATAGTCTTAGAATAAAAAAACGATATGGCCCAGTTAAACAGAAGTTATGACAAAGGGCTACAAAGCCTGCAAATATCACATTCACGTGGAAACAAAGATTTAGACCTATTCGCCAATTGAGAATTTTTAATAAACGAATTTTTAAATCGTTTTTCGCTAGCACGAAAAAAATCTAAAAAACATTAAATTTTAATTATTTTTTTAATAGATAGAATTTGTGAAAATGTTATATATTTTTATACACTGCACGAGAGTATTATGTCTTTGTGCATTTGTTTGTAACACTCAAAAGGAAACGAGATAGACCCATTGTTAATTATACCGATCGACTTAGAATCACTTTTTGAGTCGATTTAGCAATGTCCGTCCAAATACAAATGTTGCTCCCAAAAGTTTAACCGATTTTGGCCAAACTATACACTTTATATATCACCTATTTCGTTCCAGGTTTCAATATATCCTCATACAAATGTCCTTTCCGATTTAACATTTTTTGTCAAACACATGCATTTACAGGATACAAAAAACCTTCCCGTTTTCACCGAATTGAATTGTATTCGGATAGAAAGAGTTTGTATCATAGAGTCGGCCCCGCCCGACTTTAGCCTTTCCTTACTTGTTTTGTTTTTAAATGATGTTTGTAGTTATATAGGTTTCGCCAGAAGTGAATAGGATGCATACTTCTATAAGATTGCTCATAACATCTACATTTATTCATAGGTTTTCTTCAGGCAAGACTTGTTTTCTTCGTCAGCTATTTGAAAATAATATTTTGCTAGAAAAACGATATATTTTTTCAAAGATACTTTACAAATAAGCATTGTTAATTTCCTTAGTTGTTGTCTGTCAAAAAAATTAACAAAATATAATTTTTTTGTTTGTTATGCTTTTATCGTGTCAACAAAGACCATTTAATAACATTTTTCACATTTTTCTGACCACTGCTTCTAAACTTACGTTTTGTTTAACGTAAAACTTAACACATGATCGGACTTACACTGGCAAAATGATAAAATAGAATAGAAAAATGGAAAAAAAAATAAAAACTAAGGACGTGCAAGGTCTACCTGAGCCAATACGTCATTGAAATTATTACCCATTTCAATCCATAGTCAAGCAGTCCTTTCATTTTAGTCTCCTATTCAAGGCAACTGAATTTACAGCGGTTTTACTTTTACACCAAGAATCTATACAAACATATTTGGTTAGGATTCCTTCAGATGTATCTCCGTTCTGATCTTCATCTTTTAGTCGACTGAAAACGAGCCATAATGTCAGATATCCCTTTAATTCATTTTTTTGGGTTTATGAGCGGTCATAAACTTAAACGACTTCTTTGAATTATATCCCCTTGTGTAAGAGGAAGAAGTAGTATTTCTATCTAAGTATTTAAGATCACCGAACCGGATCACCGGTCACCGAACATAATTCCAAATGACGTTTTTGGGATAATGTTCCGCACCATGGCAGTCATTATAATAATTATACCCTCTACCAGGATATTATGCTTTTGGTATTATATATTTTGGGTCATGTTCTATTCTAGTCTTATAAGCTCGTATTCTGCTACTTATACATTAACTTATACCTAGATTAAATTTCTATGACAATAAGTCATATAGATCAACAGTTGTCTTCGACAGAATATGGCTCAGCACTTTCACTTTAAATATATTCAACAGCCACAGAAAAATTATTCAAGGCACCCAAGTTTAAACTTCCACTGTGCAGTAAATATTACAACCTGACGATCGTATCAGAGAACTTAAGCTCAAGACTACTCTAACTATGTTTCTGTGGAATTTCATCAAAATGGATCGAGACGTTAAGGAGTGACATTTATTTTGCTTTTTCAAAATCATTACTGCTTGGCACAAGCGATTTGTTGTGATATGTACACCATGGCGTATGATCGACATTTTTGAATAACAATTATACGTACGTGTACATACAAAAACTGTTATTCTTCATCGTCATTCACTCAAAAAATTTCGCTGGGCTACCCTGTACCCAGGAATAGTTCCACGCTTGTCGTCTAATGGCATGGGAATGTGGTTGGAATACAAAAGTTTTCCTCGCCGCGTCGTTCTGTTTCTGCTCCGCTCGTCTATCTTTAGCTTAAGCTTACATTGTATATAATTTTGTAATAGCACAGCTTTTCATAATATTATTTTCTAGTTGTTTTCTGTTTTCCGCTTTCAATTTTGTTTTATATTTATTTTGAACTTTTTCTGCGCCATCTCTTCCATGCCATCGCTTGCTTGCTAGCTGGATGGCTGGCTGGCAGGGGCACGGCGTTACCGTGTAAGCGGCATTCATTATTGTGATTCCATTTGCTTCCAGTTGTCTGTGATATGGATGCGGGGGATGGCGATGCCCTCGAGATACGTACGTACACACGAATTGTTCAAATGTGCTTTAGTTGTTTTGATTGTTACATATTTTAGTTTCATACTTTTATTCATATACGCGTGTATATATATGTACAAATAAATATCTATTCGTTTGTAAGAGAACAATTATAAAGATTTAAAAAAGTTTTTCGTTTTTTGTCTTTGCAAGAATTAATTGCTTTTTCACGAGCTTCTCCTACCTAGGGTGAAAAGTTTCAAGGCAAGTATGGAGGGAAGCCCCTCAGCTTAGCTGGCTAGATTACTTTGTTAATAATTAAATACCTTGAAAAATTCAGAAGAGGAATTTCTTCAAGAAAATTGAATAACTTAGCTTTAGCTAATTAATTTTTGATTCTCATGTGTACATGGAAAAAGGGAGGTGGACGTCGTACAATCAGCTAAAGATGCAGGTTAAAGTTTTCCTACACATAAAGCTATGAAATCCATATTCATATTTTTTTATAAAAAAAAATATTTTTTCCCAGATTTTATAGACTCACTAGCTGAAACCCCGCCCGCTTCGCCAGGCAGACGGAAATTAAAATCAGGTTTCCTATTGTTTTTTCTTGTGATCGGTAATAAGGTACTTCCCTGAGATATTAAAAAAATGGATATGTTCCATGGAGAATATTGAAGATCAGAACTTTAGTTTACGGCGAAATAATTGATTTTAGGTTGAGTGTGAATCTCCTCTTTTCCATTATCAAAACAAAAAACTTCGTAAACTAGAATTCGAGTGTACTACATTCAAAACACATAGAAAGTCAATCAAATTGTTCATCAACCAGACAACACAAAAACTAAAAAATTAATATAATTTCCATTTTCTTTTTTTGTAACCTTTCTTTACTATTGTGCTAATAAAATCCAAAGAAAACGTGTAATTTTACAAAATTCAAATCAAAAATTCCCCATCTTTCAAATCCCGCCCAATTGTATTTTGTCTAAGCTGGTTACAACTAAATTAACTCACACAACTATATAGGAATCTCGGTGTCGAATATATTCTAAAAGATGTTTTAATTTCGTATGGGAAGGGTAACGGTCACTTTCCGCCCACCTCGGTGTCGAATATACTCTAAAACTGGTTTTAATTTCATATGGGAAGGGTTACGCCCACTTTCCACCCATCTTTGCACAACTATTTACACTGGATCTACTAACACAAAATTTCAGCACTCTAGGTGTCATAGAAATGTCAATATTCAATAATAGGTTTTAACTTCGTATGGGAAATGCCACGCCCACTTTTCCAATACCGCCATTTTTGGCACAACTACGCAGGAGAGTGCATCTAGCATAAACCTAAACACAAAAGTTCAGCATTGTAGCTGTAATCGAACTGAATATATTCGATAATAGGTTTTAACTTCGTATGGGAAGTGCAACGCCCACTTTTCCATTACCGCCCATTTTTGGCACAACTACGCATATTGATGACAGATGCACTTACACAAAATTTCAGCACTCTAGGTGTCCTAGAACTGACAATATTCAAAATTGGGTTTTAACTTCGTATGGGAGGTGCCACGCCCACTTTCCCAATACCGTCATTTCTGTCACAACTACCTACATTGATGCTAGATGCACTTACACAATATTTCAGCACTCTAGGTGCCTTAGAACTGACAATATTCAATAATAGGTTTTAACTTCGTATGGGAGGTGCCACGCCCACTTTTCCAATACCGCCCATTTTTAGCACAACTGTGCAGACTAATAATTAGTGAGTAATCCGAATATGTTAATTTATAAAAAACGAATAAAACTCAAATTTGTGTGGGAGGTGCCACGCCCACTGAAATTATCAAAAATTTATATAGCTTATTTTCACCACCATATGAACATACTGTGAAAATTTCAAGAAGATCGGTCCAGTAATTTAGGCTTCTATAAAGAACAAACAAACAAACACATAAATACAGATTCATTTATAAAGAGTGATTTTTTTGAGGTTAGGATTTTCATGCATTAGTATTTGACAGATCACGTGGGATTTCAGACATGGTGTCAAAGAGAAAGATGCTCAGTATGCTTTGACATTTCATCATGAATCGAACAACGCTTGCAAATTATTGAATTTTATTATCAAAATGCGTGCTCTGTTAAGAAAGTTCATTGCGCGCTTCCATTTTATGGTCAGTTTAATCGACCCACTGAAGCGGCTATTCGGGCTATTGTGACTAAATTTCGCACCAAATTTACATTGTTGGACATTAAACCACCAACACGCTTACGTAGAGTGCGAACTGAAGAAAATATCGCAGCTGTATCGGCCAGTGTTAATGATGACCACCAATTTTCGATTCGTCGCCGTTCGCACCAATTGGGTCTCTGTTACTCAAAAACGTGGAAATGCCAAAATTGGACTAAGCGGATGGACCACCTAAGACGCAGCCGCGGTCAACATTTAAATGAATTTATCTTCAAAAAGTAAATGTCATGGACCAATCTAACGTTTCAAATAAAGAACCGATGAGATTTTGCAAATTTTATGCGTTTTTTTTTAAAAAAAGTTATCAAGCTCTTAAAAAATCATATCGTCACCTGAAATCCAAAATGACCAAACATCAAAAATCCCAAAATCGTGTTTTTGATTGATTATGGTGAAATCTCTGCAAAATTTTACACTTCAATATCCAAAATTCACAATTTGATAGGTGAATTCCAAAAAGACGTAACAACAAGTGTGTCATACAATGAAACAAAAAAGCGTAACATCACAATTGTACAAACAAAACACATGTGCGTTGCCTATTGTCTTATTTCTTTTGAGTGGCATATGATCCATCTGAGACTATTTATTTAAAAACAAACATATTGGACGATTATGAAATGCTTCCACAACGAACAGTCCAAATATTAGATTACCCTTGACCCTCCCAATTATATTCACATAGAATAAAAATCTCAAAAAAAAATGGGATCACCTGCAAGATCTTAAATTATTGCTTCCGGCCAGGGTTGTCAGGTATGGCGATTTCTCGCCAAACGTGGTGTAGTTTTAAATATGTTTGGCGACTTTATTTTCGATTTGGCGACTATGCGATTTATAAAATAGTTGGCGATTTTCTTTTCTTTTAGAAAATTTTAAATCTGTCGTCCGATTTTATATTTTTATACCCTCCACCTCCAGGATGGGGGTATATTCACTTTGTCATTCCGTTTGTAACATCTTGAAATATTTATCGGAGACCCCATAAAGTATATATATTCTGGGTCGTGGTAAAATTCTAAGACGATATAGCCATGTCCGTCTGTCCGTCTGTCTGTTGAAAGCACGATAGCGGCCGAACGAAATGAGCTAGAAGGTTCAAATATTTCCTAAAAGTGTTTTATGGTTGTAGATCGCTTGGGATTGAAAGTGGATGAAATCGGTCCAGAGGGAAAAAATTTTCCCTCACAAGTACTGAAAATACCCCTAATATTTAGAGTATTTCAGCATGTTTTTTGAACATATTAGCTTGTATTTACTTGATATTTGCAATTCGCATTCCCTCGACATTCTTTAATCTACTGGTAATACTGTGGAATGCACTCCGTGGTGGAGGGTATATAAGATTCGGCCCAGCCGAGCTTAACGCCTTCTTACTTGTTTATATTGTCCTTACTTTGCAGAGAAATATATTACAATTTGTATGCAAGTCACATAACACGTTTTAAATTACCATGTCCGATTTATTTGCAACTCTATAAAATATTTGATTTATAGAGGACGAAAAAAGATTTTTTTAAATGATATGACCAATTGAGTATTTGTAAAATCGAGAAAAAAGGTTCGAGGTGGGAACATTGAAAATGGTATTGTGTGAAAACGCGTAGGTACAATTCAAAGAATGAATTATCTTTAATAATTGTATTTTGTTATCCTTTGTGGTTTTCTTAAAAAGTCAAAAAAGGCGTATTCCCGTCGATTATAAACAAACCATGTACATTTTATAATTGAGAAATAATAATCATTAAAAAACCTTTAATAAATGTAGACGACCGAAAACGCTATTTTTGAACGAATGTATGCATTGACTTTTCCCCTACAGAACACAGATTTTTCAAAATGCATCTATATGCATTTATTCAGACTTGTTTTTTTTCGTTTCATTTAAAATACTGCAAATAATATTCATTCATATAATACATTGGCCCATGAAAACGGGAGAAAGAGATCAACTCAATATTAGAAACTACTTCATAAAGAAGAAAAAGTATATTTTTTAATGATAATTGTTAAGTAATCCCTGCGTTGAAAGTGTATTCTGCATTATGCCTACACTAGGTCACGGTAAAATAAAATTTTTAATTTTTATTACGAATAATAAAATGTTGAAAATATTCAATTCACATATAACATCTGAACTCCATACATTTTTTACAAGAAATACATATAAAATGGAATTTGTCGATTTTTTAACAAAAACTGAAGGTTTTTAAATTTGGCCATTTTTGGCGATTTCTGACAAATGATTTCGCGATAGAGGTACTAAATAATTCGAGATACCTGCATCCGGCGGATTATCATTACATTTAGTAAGATTTACCTTTCGAACCATAATTTAAGTTACGTTAATACTATTTTTTTAAAATTACTTTCAATCAAACTATGTTACTTAAAGTTTCCTCTAATAAATTTGGTTTTGTAAAAATATGTTTGAAAATCTTGTTTTATTATGTCCCTCCGTCCATCCGTCTCTTGAAAGCACGCTAGCATCTGAACGAAAGGAGCTAGGACATCCAAATTTTCCATATATGCGTTGTTGATCGGTGGGGCGAAATCGGCCCAAAGAGAAAATGTTTTCCCTCACAATGACTAAAAAAACCCATAATAACCCCTAATATTTTAGGGTATTTATGCATATTTTCTCAATATGTCTGCTTGTACTTACTTGATATTGGGTATGTGCATTTCCCCGATAACAAAAACGTGCACCATAAAACGATTTTTATTCGTAGGGGGTGAAATGGGACAAAAAGGGTAAAAATGGTACATATTAAACGACAACAGCTAGAAACATGAAACAGATAGTATACATTCCTCTGACTCCGTAGACATGCCAAATAAATGGTTTCTCCAAATTCGTACTTTCAAAGGATACAATGGGAACAGAGGGATCAAAATAGTACCAACTGAACTGAAGGATGATGAAATTCGGTGCGCACGTCCCTCTAATTGTGGAGAAGCGTAAAATGAAGAGATTTTCGAAAGTTGTACTTCTAAGGGGGTAAAATGGGAAAAGGGCGATAAAAATGGTACCAACCAAATGACCGCAGCTAGAGTCATGAAATGACTGCATAGACACGCAAAATAAACATATTTTTCCAAATTCGTACTATTTTACTTTCACGGCAAACATGGTTTGAATCATGAAGCTAGGTTATCTTGCACTGTGTGTACTTTTGGAATTCAAATAGAATGGAAATACAACCAACTGTAACTCCCACTATCTACCAATATTTATGGTATTTAAGCTTTCTGAAAATATAAATATAAGAATATTTAGTTTTTGAATTGTCTAGAAGTTTTTTCGATATATACAGTACAAACGTATTGGTAGCATTGCTTTATGCATGGTTTCAATAATAAAATATTATATAAATTTATAAATTATATTTTTTTATATATTTTTTATATAAGACTACCCCTATCATGATTTCCACCCTGTCAAAGGTTTGCCAAGCGGCTTCGAAGCGGCTTTTCAACATCAAACCCGGCCTCTTTATGGAGAGAAGCACAACTCACTTGCCGAATATGCGTTTAAAAAATCACACCAAGTAATAAAGTGCACATGCCACCTTACAAGCATCTCATTCAGTTGCATTTAAGTATGTATATTACAGGGGCTTCTTTTGTGAGGAAGGAAAAATGTTGTTGATGTTCCCGACTAAAATGAAAGATTGGCTTGTTATATGTGTTCTCCCAAAATATTTCGTGTTTATCATTGTCCATTTGTGAGCTGGGCGCGTTCAAAATAATTTCCATAAATGTTAAGTAAAAACTGAAATATGGGGTTATTTGCATTGTTAACACATTCTAGTCTTATATAAAGCTAATTTTGGGAAAGAAATTCAACCATTTCAAATTTTCTCCCTTAAAACATAAAACATGAATAATCTACATAAACTTTATAAAGGGGAAAAATTGAAATGGTCGTTAATGTTAAACTAACATAGATACCCGCATGAAATTAAAAGTATATTTAGCAGATTTTCTTCTCTTTCATTTGATACCCATATCGTCATGGTACGCAAAAGTACGAAACTAAATTATTGAAACATTTACATCATTTGGAAATTAAAAGTCCTGTAAAAAAGACAAACGACCAAGAAGTAAAAAAACTGAGTATGAGATTTCCTATTAGTGACCTATAGTTTCACTTCTATATAATCTCGTTCTTGGGAGGGAAATCGTATCGCACGGTTTTATTGTAACATCTTATGTGAAGTTTTCCTCCCAATTTATGCATTGAAAGACCAAAATTTCAGATGTTAATTTTCTAAAATTAGCTTTTTGTAAGACTAGAATGTGCTTACGATGCAAATAACCCCATATTTCAGTTTTTACATCACATTTAACCCACTGAGAACCAACAGCAAGAAAAAAATTGTCGGTCCTTAATGGGTTAGAAAGTCCTAAAAATTGAAATTGGTCATCAATACCTCTTCAACGATCCAACAAAAACAGAAATCGAACTAAAAATATGGAAGTTATTGCGCTTTTTATAAAAAATGCAAAAAAATTGCACAAAAATGTTAAAATGCTACTCTCTATCCTGGGTTAAAATGGAAGTTTTTGACCTGGTTTGATAACCTTCGGACCAGATTTTAATTTCTAGCAGGTTTTTTTCTAAATACCATTCTCACCGTGAATTTTACTCAAGAAAAACCTGATTTATAGAGGTTTTTTTGAACGCGTCCAGCTCACGAACGGACAATGATAAAAGCGAAAAATTTTGGGAGAACACATAAAACAAACCAATCTTCCATTTTAGTCAGGAACATCCACTATTTTTATTTTGAAGCCACTCTAATGTATATATGCAGGTTTTCAATATTTGTATTTGTTTTGGTTTGGCTATATTAAAAAAAATTTATATTTTCCTGTAATATTACTGCACTTCTACGAAAAGCGACAGCCTTTGTGGAATGCAATCCACGGCCGTTTTTACTTGTTTTTATATACACAATTGTTCTATTTTTACTTTGTCCTTTTTCTGTCTCCTTTATTACAACATTGTTTTGCCAATTTTGAATTATTCGAAACCATTTTAAATATTTTCCTTTCTTGAACCTTGTCTCCTTGTCCTTTTTGTTGATTTGGCCAGGATATGGACATGTGTTCCTGATCTTTGTCTTACTGAAACTTTGAGAATTTTAACGAATATTACATTTTCGATTAAAATAAAATATGTATTTAATAAATTGTGTTCATTCCTCCGGCAAATTTAAAACGCAGACAGCAGGCAGAAATGGAAAAAATTGCAACTAAACAAAACTTTATGTATCTGTTTACACAAAAGAAAACAAGAGAAAAAATCAGTCTATCTTTTCTTTCGTTATCCATTCAGTACAAAACCATTGGATTTGTTCACATAAATAAAGTTTTTGGTGTTTAACCACTTTGAGCAAGTGGCCAACAAGCATTCAAGTGGCAGTAGGGCCAAATGAAAGAGACCAAACTCACAAACAGACAGGCAGGCAGACAAACGGACAGACAGCATCAAGGCCCAGGCGACGACAGGCCACAACAGACACAAACAAACAAAAGTGTAACACAGCCAGACATGTACGCTCGCACACTCACACACTCACTTACACTAACACCAACACATCAAAAAGACATTGTCGGGCAGACCGGAAGTCCTGGGAAGAGCAGCAACATTTTATTTAATGTTTATGTTTTATGCTCTATTAGACCATTTTAGTATACGAATGCGGCAGTGTCCTGCTCCTGCTGCAAATGGCAACAACAGAGCGATAAAAGTAAATGCATCCTAGCTGAGCAGTAAGAACTGTGAAAGAACACAAGAAAGATTCCCAGAGTTTTCTTTCATTTTGTTCAGACATTGCAAAGGTTTTTGCTTTTGACAGCTGTAGACAAAACTATGCTGAATTTCTAAAGGATTTCCGAAGGGGGTGGATTGGGTTCGGGTGGGCTTCCACCAGTTTCAGTTGTTAACAAAAATTGAGAAAATAATGCAAAATTCATCTGTTTTTGATGGTGCCACAAAAGCATACAGGATAGCAGAGGCCAGGACACGAGCGCAAACGTAGAATTTCAAATGAAACTTTTACTTTCGTCCCGAAAGATTAAATAATAAATACTGTGCGAAGTTAGGCCAACACTGCAGGAGGTGGACTGTGTAATGAGTTACTTGAATACTTCAATGCTTTAATAATTGAAATGTTGCCTTTCAGACTCAAAGGGTTGTCCAATGGGGACGAATTTATGTTTCGGCTTTCTTTATGATATTATGCGTGAAAAAAAGACATTTTGCATAGATGTGCAATTTTCGCACCTCAAAAAAGTTCAATGGGGTCAAATTGCACCAACTCGGTTGCCACTGCATGGCATATAGCCACATCGTGTTTGAACCACATATCGATCGACAGCTCTCCCCAGTACTTGGAAATCATTTTTAAGGAGCGTTAAGTAATGCCTAAATGCTCCGTTCGGATAACATGCCTAGTGCAGAGGTAGTTTCCGCAAGATTCGTAAAATATGGATCCCTAGTTTGTATGAGCCAACTCTTGTTACCGGAGTCAGACAGAATGTTTTTGTGGTCGTTTTTGCTTAGGGATGTCAGATTTGTTGAGAAATTTACAATTTCTAAAAAACCGGGTTTCGGATTTCGCACAAATACAATATTTTATATTATTTTTACTTGAATACATACAATATTCAAGCATAATAGTTCATTTTAAATATAATAGCACTGTCCAAAAAATTAAGACATTTTGATTGCAACAGAATAGCGACCATACAATTCTGAAAGAGCATGTTCGGTATATCATTTTTGTAGAATAAGCTTAGAGTCAAGCCTTTCAAGATAGAGAAGGTGCCTTCAATAACACTCTTCTCCAATATTGAAGTGATTTAAAATCTGACACACTGCTTCAATCAGAAGTAGGGTTTGCATTTTCCCATACTTTTTATTTCCCGGGACACGGGAATTATTTTTTCAATTTACCGGGTCCCCGGGACAGCACGGGAAATCGTCAACATACTGTTTACTATATATATTATTGAATATAACATTTGAACTTAAATTAAATTAAACTATTTTTTTACAACAAACAAATTGAAATGAACTTTTAAAGAATTTATAAATTTAATTTCAAAATTTTTTCCAAGGATCAAAAATAAATAAATACATACTTATGCGATCATCTCCCAGAAATGTAGATTACAACGGATCTACATTTCTCATCTCATCAAGCTATCTGTGAGTTAAACGCTCCTGAAAACACCTCTAACAAGTAAGTAAGCTTCAGTCGGCTAAACCGACTTATATATATATATATATACCCCCACTCTCAGAGATCATATACACGGAAGTTATAAGGAATTTAATTTTACTTAGGACAGGCTAATTTATGTGGGAGGTACTAGAAGACTTTTGCAAGGCTTTTGATAAAGTAAATCACAACCTTCTGCTAATGAAAATAGATATGATGGGCTTTAGTAAAACATTCAAAAAGTAAAATTTGGAAAAGCTCTCTCACGAAATATAGTTGTATTGTGGGTGTTCCTTTTAATCTGACTCCAATTAAAATTAATTTAATAAAAATAAATCAAACGCCAAGTTCGTCCTTAAAACAAGGACTAGCTTTTTATTTTAATTTTAAGAATGTATTTGACAAAAAGGTTTTAAAGAAGTGTAGTGGGATCGACTGTACACTATCAAAAACTCAAAAGACTGTCTTCTGATGTAATGGTAGAAAAAACGTTAGTTTTTTGTCTGTCTGTCTTTAGTCAAAGCAGACATGAAAAACCGTTAGTATTTTTAACGAATCGATTCTGCCATTTCATTCTATTCATTTGATATCAGCTGTTGCATGGCTGCACATATTTTTATAATGTTCGGTGACCGCCACAACCAGCCCCCTCCAGTCTATAACTATAGGCATAGACGACTTGGAAATCGGACTCTTCGTCCAGCTCTTGTTGTGGTGGCCGTTGGTAGTGGTGGTGCAACGATGTTTTTTGCTTTCTCGTTTTCGCATGGCATCTTGATGTTAGTTGGTTCGTTGATGTCAACAAATGCTGCTTTCAATCGGTCGATGGAAATGTTTTTGTTCTTGTTGTTTATTTTCACGGTGTAGAACTTCGGGAACCGTTTGACGACTACAAATGGGCCGTCATATGGTTGTTGTAGCGGGGCTAAGACGGTGTCGTTTCTTACGAAAACGTGGCTGCTGTCTCCAAGTTCCTTTTGCACAAAAGCTTTCGACGTACCGTGTTGAGATGGTGATATGAAGCGGAGTTTATTCATTACCTTTCTGAATTCTTGCGCGAATTCACCTTCGTTGGTTATTTGTTTCGATGACGTGAAGAATTCAGCTGGTAAGCGGAGCGTTTTACCATATACCATTTCAGCTGGTGAGGCTTTTATGTCTTCCTTGTATGTCGAGCGTAAGCCTAACATTACCATTGGCAATTCTATTGACCAGTTGGTTGCATCTTTACATTTCAATGCTGCCTTCAAAGTGCGGTGCATACGTTCGATAATTCCGTTGGCTTGAGGGTGGAAAGCTGTTGTTCGAATATGCTTTATTCCAAGCCGTTTGCTGAGTTCGTGGAACAATTGGCACTCGAACTGCCTCCCTTGGTCCGTCGTGATCTTTGAAGGCACACCAAAGCGAGATATCCACGTTGAAATTAATGCTATTGCTACCGTTTCACTTTGTATGTTTTTGATTGGTACTGCTTCTGGCCATCGGGTAAACCGATCGATTATGGTGAGCAGATAGCGATATTCGCCCGATGGGGGCAGTGGACCGACTAAGTCGATATTTATATGGTCGAATCGTTCACCGTAGCTGCCGTAACTCTGCAATGGTGTTCGGTTGTGTCGCTGGATTTTCGACTTTTGACACTCAACACATTCTCTAGCCCATTTCGCGACGTCTTTTTCCATTGATGGCCATATAAATCTTTCTTTTATAATACTTTTTGTTCCGCGTATACCGGGGTGCGACAAATTGTGCAAAGCGTTAAACACTTGTTTTCTAAATTGCGTTGTTACGAAAGGTTTTGCTTTGTTGTTGTGCACATAACACCAGATCAGTTGTTTTGAATTCGGCATTTCAATCGCAGTTAACTTCATGTTTGTTTTGCCGTTGTTAAGAAATGATTTGAGTTCATCGTCGTTCTGCTGAGCTGCTGCTAACGCGTCGAAGTCGACAGCTGTTTTATTTACTTGTTCGATGCGAGACAGAAAATCAGGTACAACATTTTCGATTCCTCGTATGTATCGGACATCTGTTGTAAATTGACTTATATAATGCAGTTGCCTTAGGTGTCGTGGATCAGTTTTTTCTGGTTTTTGTCGAAACGCAAATGATATTGGTTTATGGTCTGTGTAAATAACCAACTGCCTCCCCTCGACCTGGTCCTGAAAATGTTTCACGACCTTGTATACTGCAAGAAGTTCTCTAGAGTATGCACTCCACTTTTGCTGAGACTCGGTGAGTTTTTTTGAAAAGAAACCAAGTGGATGTGCATTGTTGTTGACGATTTGGCTTAACACACCCCCTATGCTGGTATTTGATGCGTCCATCGAGAGAGTGAGAACTGCGTTTTCTTGTGGGTGCGCTAGCAGCGTTGCTGCAGACAAATCAGATTTGAACTTGTTAAACGCAGCTCTCGCCTCGTCGCTCCAGATGACTGTGCGCTTATCATTTTTGATGTTGCCGGGAATAAGTTTTTGTAGCACATCTTGTGTTTGTGCGGCTGCTGGTATAAACCTCCTATAAAAGTTGACCATTGCAATGAAGCGCCTTAGGTCCTTAGCAATGGTAGGTTCTTTAAATGAGGAAATGGCTGCAACTTTATCTGGAAGTGGGAGAATACCATCAGGAGTAACTAAATGTCCAAGATATCTCACCTGTGATTGACCAAAAACGCATTTACTTAAGTTGATGGTCATGTTGTGACTCTGCAATCGCTGGAAAACTTGTATCAGGTGTTGCTCGTGCTCGACTTCGCTTCGTGATGCTACGCATATGTCGTCGAGATATGGAACGACGAAGTCAAGTCCTCTGAGTACTGTGTCAATATGCCGCTGAAAAGTTTGGCCGGCGTTGCAGAGACCGAATGTCATATAGCGAAACTCGTATAACCCAAAGGGCGTTATAATTGCGGTCTTCGGTATGTCTTCGGGGTTGATTGGCACTTGATGGTATGCTCTCTCCAGGTCTATTGTAGAGAATATTTTTTTGTTGGCAAGGACGTGATGGAAGGTTTGAATGTTGGGAATCGGGTACCTATCCCTTTCGGTAATGGCGTTTAGTCCCCGATAATCACCACATGGCCGCCATGTACCGTTTTTCTTCGGTGCCATATGAAGTGGCGATGCCCATTGACTTTTGGAAGGTTGACAGATGCCTTTTTTGAGTAAGTATTCAAATTCACTTTTGGCAATCTTCAATTTTTCTGGTGTTAAACCGCGTGGTTTGGCGTATACGGGTGGACCATGGGTGATTATGTGGTGAAACGTTGTAGACACGGCGCTTTTGTTTTCATGCATTGAGAGAATGCCTTTGTAGTTTAGAAGCAATGCCTGGTATTTGTCGTTGCAGTTAATAACCTTTATAGATGGTATTGTCGTCGATGTTGTTATAGCTCGAGTTTCGAGTTGTGTTGTGTTGTCGGTCAATCTGCTTCCTGCCAAGTCTACGCTGAGTTTGTAGTGTTGTAGAAAATCAGCACCAATTATAGCTGTGCTGACCTTGGCTACACGAAATGTCCATACAAATTCTCTACGAAGATTGAGGTTAAGTTTGACAATTTTCGTGCCGTATACGTTTATGGGCGACCCGTTTGCCGCGAAAAGTGTTCCCGTAACTGCCAATCGATCAATATCGTGAATGGTTGCTGGAACAATGGAGATGTCGGCGCCGGTATCGATTAAAAACTGCTGCCCGGTGTTGGTATTTGTTACAAAGAGGCGTTTTGTTGTTTTGTTGCCGGGCGCATTGCCTCTGCTATGTGCCCGAACAGCTAGTTTTTTTGGTCGCGCGAATTATTGTAATACTTACAGTGTGGCTTGCACTTGTTTGCTTCGTTGCCGAATTTGTGGTGATAGTAGCATGTGTCGTAACGTTTGTTAGAACGAGAGTTACTACGAGCTGGTGTCGACGAGCGGTAATTTTGTTTATAATTCCTGGATGAGGGACGAGAAGAATGCATGCTTTTGATTTGCTTAGAGAGCTCACTGATTTGCTTTTCTAAACGTTCGATTTGATTGTTGTTTATCTGTGCCACTTCATTACCGATTACACATGTGTTTGCGACGTTTGTTTTTGTTGCCTCCAATACTCTGTCTGCCATTGTCGCTGCGGTTGCCAGGTCGATGTTGTCGTCAGCAGAGATGATCGCCCGAATCTGTTGAGGGAGGTTTCTTAACCACAACTGTTTCAGTAATTCGTCTGTGACAGGCGTTTCTGCAGCTCTGCTTCGCATTTCGGCGAGCAGTTGTGAAGGTTTTCTGTCACCGAGCGCTAGCTCACTTAGCAGCTTTGTGATCTTTGTCGGCGTGCTGTCAGCAAATTCTGTTATAATACGTTTTTTTATAACTTCGTACATGGTGCCCTTGGCAGGAGGATTGGTACGCAAGTCGGCAAGCTTGTACATGACACGTGTGGGAAGTTGTCCGATTATGGTGAAATACTTCTTTTTGTCTGAGGTTATGTTCGCTGATTCGAATGCGGCTTCAACTTGCCAGAACCATAAATCCGTGTATTCCTCGGTGAAATCGGGTAGCTTGCACTTCGCCGTCTCGATAGTGGCCTCAGCTATAGTTTTGCTCACTTCTTCGTCCGTCATTTTGTAACCTTTTTTAAAATACGAAAGATATTTTTCGTCGGGGTCACCAATTTGTGGGTGTTCCTTTTAATCTGACTCCAATTAAAATTAATTTAATAAAAATAAATCAAACGCCAAGTTCGTCCTTGAAACAAGGACTAGCTTTTTATTTTAATTTTAAGAATGTATTTGACAAAAAGGTTTTAAAGAAGTGTAGTGGGATCGACTGTACACTATCAAAAACTCAAAAGACTGTCTTCTGATGTAATGGTAGAAAAAACGTTAGTTTTTTGTCTGTCTGTCTTTAGTCAAAGCAGACATGAAAAACCGTTAGTATTTTTAACGAATCGATTCTGCCATTTCATTCTATTCATTTGATATCAGCTGTTGCATGGCTGCACATATTTTTATAATGTTCGGTGACCGCCACAGTATCATCCGGTGTACCTCAAGGAAGTCATCTTGGTCCGATTCTATTTATAATATTTATTAATGATCTTCCCTCAATAGTTCGTCATTCTAATATTCTATTGTATGCTGATGATGTAAAAATATTTCGATCCTTTAAAGATCCCACTGAACAATGTTTTCTACAGTCTGATCTTAATAGTTTTCAGGAGTGGTGTAAAATTAATTTAATGGAACTAAATATGTTGAAATGCAAACATATGTAATTTTCTAGATCTAGAAACTTAGAAACTAATTATTTTTTTGGTGATCATAAACTCGAGTCTGTAGTTTCCTTTTTGGATCTTGGAATTCTATTGGATCAACGTTTGAACTTCAGGTCTCACATTTCTATGGTAGTAAACAAAGCTTATGGTGCTCTTGGCTTTATGAAACGTTGGAGTAAGGAGTTTTCCGATCCTTCTGTCACTAAACACTTATATACCTCTTTGGTTAGGTGCATTCTTGAATATGGTTCAGTAATATGGGACCCATCCTATACTATTCATAGCAATCTTTTGGAATCTGTCCAGAAACAATTCCTTTTATTTTGTCTGCGTGGGCGAGGTTGGAACTTCCGTACACTGCCTTCATATGAATATAGGCTTGGCCTTATCAAGAGTGCCTTCTTTGAAGAGTCGACGTACTATGTTGAACATTACTTTCCTTATGAATGTTATCCAGGGCAACATCCATTCCGAGCTTATTCTGAGTAGAATGATGATAAATATTCCGACAAGACCAACTAGATATTTTCAGTTGATCCACTATAAATATTTCCGTTCAAACTATGCCAATAATGATACTTTGTGCCGCCTGTTTGTTCAATTTAATAAATTCTATCACATTATTGAATTATCAGAAAACAAAAACTCTATTAAAAGAAAAATTATTCTGTATTTAAATACTTAATTTGTAGTATCTAAGTGTATATATGTATATGTTTTTAGTAGCCCAGCATCCATGTTTGTAAAACAATAGTAAAAATATTATAAAACATCAAGTCACAGTGGATTCCATGCTCCACTATAGAAGTTATGATGGATTTAATTTTACCTAGGATAAAGACAATTGTTTGGGAGGTACAAGAAGGGACGTGGCTAGGGACTCGAACAACTTATAAAGTCGTGAAATTTTCCGTAAATGTGTCTTATGGTTGCAGGTCGGTAGGGATTGAAAGTGGGCGAAATCGACCAAAAGGTACAAATTTTTCCCTCACAAGGACTGAAAATACCCCTAACATTTAAAGTATTTAAGCTTGTCTTTTAATATGTCTGCTTGTAAAGAGTGATTTTTTTGAGGTTAGGATTTTCATACATTAGTATTTGACAGATCACGTGGGATTTCAGACATGGTGTCAAAGAGAAAGATGCTCAGTATGCTTTGACATTTCATCATGAATAGACTTACTAACGAGCAACGCTTGCAAATCATTGAATTTTATTACCAAAATCAGTGTTCGGTTCGAAATGTGTTTCGCGCTTTACGTCCGATTTATGGTCTACATAATCGACCAAGTGAGCAAACAATTAATGCGATTGTGACCAAGTTTCGCACTCAGTTTACTTTATTGGACATTAAACCAACCACACGAATGCGTACAGTGCGTACAGAAGAGAATATTGCGTCTGTTTCTGAGAGTGTTGCTGAAGACCGTGAAATGTCGATTCGTCGCCGTTCGCAGCAATTGGGTTTGTGTTATTCGACCACATGGAAGATTTTACGCAAAGATCTTGGTGTAAAACCGTATAAAATACAGCTCGTGCAAGAACTGAAGCCAAACGATCTGCCACAACGTCGAATTTTCAGTGAATGGGCCCTAGAAAAGTTGGCAGAAAATCCGCTTTTTTATCGACAAATTTTGTTCAGCGATGAGGCTCATTTCTGGTTGAATGGCTACGTAAATAAACAAAATTGCCGCATTTGGAGTGAAGAGCAACCAGAAGCCGTTCAAGAACTGCCCATGCATCCCGAAAAATGCACTGTTTGGTGTGGTTTGTACGCTGGTGGAATCATTGGACCGTATTTTTTCAAAGATGCTGTTGGACGCAACGTTACGGTGAATGGCGATCGCTATCGTTCGATGCTAACAAAATTTTGTTGCCAAAAATGGAAGAACTGAACTTGGTTGACATGTGGTTTCAACAAGATGGCGCTACATGCCACACAGCTCGCGATTCTATGGCCATTTTGAGGGAAAACTTCGGAGAACAATTCATCTCAAGAAATGGACCGGTAAGTTGGCCACCAAGATCATGCGATTTGACGCCTTTAGACTATTTTTTGTGGGGCTACGTCAAGTCTAAAGTCTACAGAAATAAGCCAGACAACATTTCCGAAGAAATTCGGGCTATTCCGGCCGAAATGCTCGAAAAAGTTGCCCAAAATTGGACTTTCCGAATGGACCACCTAAGACGCAGCCGCGGTCAACATTTAAATGAAATTATCTTCAAAAAGTAAATGTCATGGACCAATCTAACGTTTCAAATAAAGAACCGATGAGATTTTGCAAATTTTATGCGTTTTTTTTTTTAAAAGTTATCAAGCTCTTAAAAAATCACCCTTTACTTACTTGATATTGGGTACGCGCATTCCCCCTATAACAAAAACGTGCACCATAAAGTGAATTTTATTCGTAGGGGGAGAAATGCGGCAAAAATGGTACATATTAAACGACAACAGCTAGAAACATGAAATTCGGTGTGTACATTCCTCTAATTGACTAGATACATAATATAAAAATAGTTTTTCCAAATTCGTACTTTTAATGGCTAAAATGGGAATAAAGGGATAAAAATTGTACCAAGTAAACGGCGGCAGCTAGAATAATGAAATTCGGTGTATATATTCCTCTGACACGTAAAATAAACGGGTTTTCTGAAAATCGTACTTTTTGGGGTTAAAAATAATTCGTACTTTCAAGGGACACAATGGGTACAGAGGGATAAAAATAGTACCAACTAAACGATTACAGCTAGAATGATGAAAATCGGTGTGTACATATTTCTAATTGCGTAGACACGCATAATAAAGAAATTTTAGAAAGTTGTACTCTTAAGGGGGTAAAATTGGAAAAGGGTGATAAAAATGGTACCAACCAAATGGCCACAGCTAGAATCATGGAAATCAGTGTACACATTCCTCTGACTGCATAGACACGCAAAATAAAAATATTTTTCCAAATTCACACTTTTACGACAAAAAATTGCTTGAATCATGAAGTTAAGTTATTTTGCACTATGTACGTGATAATGGATTTTAAAAATTTGTACTTTTGGCATTAAAATAGGATGGAAGTACAACCAACTGTAGCAGCCAGTATCTACCAATATTTGTGATATTTAAGCTTTTTGAAAATATAAATATATGTAAGATTATTTATTTGTATACACAGGGTATAATGTATTTGTATTTGCATTTGTTTGTAACACCCAAAAGGAAGCAAGATAGACCCATCGAATCACTTTTTGAGCCGATTTAGCGATGTCCGTCCGTCTGTCCATCTATTCTTGTAATCAAAGTCCAGGTAGCAATTGTTGTTGGAACTAAATGAAACTTTGTACAACGAAGTTTAATGGGATAAGGATGAACGCTATTTAATTTGAAGCAAATCGGTTCAGATTTAGACAAATTTTGCTTCCGATTTTACTTTTTCCGCTCTAGAAACAACATATTTCAACAGATTTTCTTCAAATTAAGCAAAACGTTATATTTTTTAACTAGAAATAGCTCTCGTAAAAATAGGGTAGATCGGTTCAGATTTATATTTAGCTCCCATACAAATGTCTCCTATGATTTGACACTTTCCGCTCTAGAAACTACATATTTTGGAAGATTTTCTTCAAATTTGGCAAAACTACTTATATTTCAACTAGAAACAACTCTGTCTGGGCCAGATCGGTTCATATATATATATATATAGCTCCAATATAAATTTCGCCAATGAGTTGATTTTTTCCGCTCTAGAAATAGTAGATTTGAACAGATTTGCTTAAAATTTGGCAAACCAGTTCATATTCCAACTACAAACATCCATGCCGAAAGTGGGTCAAATCGGTTCAGATTTATATATAGCTCCCATATAAATGACTCCCCCGATTTAATTATTTCCGCTCTAGAAACCACATATTTAAAAGATTTTCATCAAATTTGGGAAAGTTTCATATATTTCAGAAAACCTATGCTAAAAATGTGTTAGATCGGTTCAGATCTATATCCCATTCAACGTTTGTGTTCAAATTTTCTTACAAACACAGATAAAAGTATTAAATTTGTAGTATATAAAGAGTGATTTTTTTGAGGTTAGGATTTTCATGCATTGGTATTTGACAGATCACGTGGGATTTCAGACATGGTGTCAAAGAGAAAGATGCTCAGTATGCTTTGACATTTCATCATGAATCGTCTTACAAACGAACAACGCTTGCAAATTATTGAATTTTATTATCAAAATGCGTGCTCTGTTAAGAAAGTTCATTGCGCGCTTCCATTTTATGGTCAGTTTAATCGACCCACTGAAGCGGCTATTCGGGCTATTGTGACTAAATTTCGCACCAAATTTACATTGTTGGACATTAAACCACCAACACGCTTACGTAGAGTGCGAACTGAAGAAAATATCGCAGCTGTATCGGCCAGTGTTAATGATGACCACCAATTTTCGATTCGTCGCCGTTCGCACCAATTGGGTCTCTGTTACTCAAAAACGTGGAAATGCCAAAATTGGACTAAGCGGATGGACCACCTAAGACGCAGCCGCGGTCAACATTTAAATGAAATTATCTTCAAAAAGTAAATGTCATGGACCAATCTAACGTTTCAAATAAAGAACCGATGAGATTTTGCAAATTTTATGAGTTTTTTTTTTTTTTTAAAAAGTTATCAAGCTCTTAAAAAATCACCCTTTATATACCAGTTTCAAATGTAACGACCTTCTTGTACCCTACACCACAGGGTATATTGACTAGGTGTCGGGTATCATATAGTCGGCCATGACCGACTTTATCCTTCCTTACTTGTTTTGAATTGACTTGAAGTATTATTTCGATATATATAGTGTAAACGTATTGGTGACCTTGCCTTATAAGCGTGATTTGAAGTAATAACAATTTTATATTTATTTATAATATATATTTTGTCAATATTTGTATTTCTTTTGGTTTTTGTGTACCTATATTAAAAAATTATATTTTCCTATAATATTACTTGACTTCTACGAAAATCGGCAGCCTCTGTGGAATGCAATCCATGTTAGACGGTATATAAATTTTACTTGTTATTGTATAAATACGTTTAGCCCATGGAACTAACGTTATTAGAATTTCAAAGCAGAATTTAATTATAAAGTAACATCCATCCACTATTTTATATATGTATGAATGTTGGATTTCATTCAAATTTATAATTTATCCAGTTAACTGCTTAAATTATTTACGGACCTATCCAAACATGTCCAAATTTCCTTCCTTAACTATATAAGAATGCCAAAATTTTAATTTTTAATGCCAAAAAAAATGGGAAAAATAAATCCCAAAAATTAGATTTCTTATAAAATTTAAAATCCAAAACAAGGTGACTTTTTGCGGATACAATGCAACCTCGTGTAGTTTGGCATTGTCCCAGATCCAACAATTTTGCATGTTTACATACTCGTCCATCATACTCAAAAATAAATGATTTGTATCATTTTACCCGAATTCCGATATGACTTTTCCCCTTTTTCAGATGCTTTAAAAAGAAAAACTTCCATTTATCTTCCATCACACATCAATGTCGTCACATAACAATAATAACCTTTGCTCCAGACAGTTTAGCAGTTAAGAACGTCTCTACGTGTTTTCATTTGCAGACAATGCAACAACACTTTTAATTCCTTCGAAGAGAGAATGAAACAACAACAACACGTCCAGGATTAACGTTCATCAAAACCATTGTGTATAGAGTTGCTGGGCTACGTGGACACTGAAACTAACCCTTTGAATCATACATCACACACATCTACAGAATCTCTTGAACCAAACACCAGATGACAACGACGAATATGTTTGGCTCACACGGATGTTACTTCCGTTTCCGCTACGAATGGACCTTTGGTGTTACACTCGAAGCCCTGCTGCTGCTCGTGTTACATTTGCAATGCAATTTTTTAAAATTGTATTGGACCGACTCCCCCACACCCACACATACGCAATTCCCAAAACACATCCCGAAAATTCCTTACGTGCAATAGGTTGAAGTGAGCGTGAGTCCTGTATTTTTTTTTTTTTTTTGAAGCACAGAAGTCATTCATGATTTTTCTCACGGAATTTCTTTCTTCATGCATTCATTCATTCAGTCATTCCTCCGTTCGTGTTGCTGTTGCATATATGCGATATTCGTCTTTGCCTGACATCTCCCAAGAAACTGTGGGTTCGCCAAAATAGTAACGGAGTTCGCTCAGCGCGACCCAGCGACCGACATGTGTAAGGATTGCAGTGTGTGATTGTGTTGGTGTGGGTTATTGAAAATTTCATGATGACATGCACGTGCTGGCATTAAACAACAACAGTCATACCACGGGAATCACCAGAGAAATCGAAGAACGAAACTCGATACAAGAAATAAATAAACAAAAAAAAAAAACGAGAAACAAGAAAGACAGAACATAAACACGCAGCGTCTAAGAGGGACATGTGAGCGCGCAGAAGGACATGCGAACCATGGTTTTCTTGCAGTAAATGAAAAAGTTGTTAAAAACGAACGAACGGGTAAACGATCAAAAAATTAAGATTAAATTTTGTAGGAATTTAAAGAAATTCAAAACATGTTTTTCGCAAGGATTGAAGCTAATTGTCGAGTGGTTTGGAGGAGTATTAGCTTCATGCAACGAATAGTAATTGCCTACTACTACATTACATGAAATAGTGCAGTTGTCTACGTTGATTTCAATATCTATTTTCAAAAATAAATTTTATTTTCAAAACTTTAAAAATGCATATCCTCTCTCAACAATCTTTGATCACTTTTTTCGGGTCAAAAAACTAAAATTCTATTTCAAAACTTAAAAGCTTCATAAGTTCTAAAATAACGGCATACTAGCAAAAGGACAATAATCTGTGATCACCTTTTCGGGCCAAAAATTAAAAAGTCATTTTCAAAATTTAAACCTTCATAACTTTTGAAATAACCGCCCCACAAGCTAGAGGAAATTAATTAGATTCATTAATTAGATTAATTAATTAATTAATTAATAGAATTAGAAATTAATTAGATTAATTAATTAATTAATTAATAGAATTAGAAATTAATTAGATTAATTAATTAGATTCAAAAAATTCAAATTGATTTCAAAAAATTAAAAATTCATTTTCAAAACTTTAAACCTTCCTAACTTCTAAAATAACGGCCATACAAGCAAAAGGACAATAATCTATGATCACCTTTTTCGGGTCAAAAAACTAAAATTCATTTTTAAACTTTAACCCTTCATAACTTCTAAACTAACGGCCCTACGAGAAAAAGGACAATAATCTGTGATCACTTTTTACGGGTCAAAAATTTTATTTCGAAAAAATTAAAATTTATATTTAAAACTTTAACCCTTCATAACTTCTAAAATAACGGCCCTACGAGAAAAGGGAGAATAATCTGTGATCACTTTTTCGGATCAAAAATTAAAAATTCATTTTCAAAACTTTAACCCTTCATAACTTCTAAAATAACGGCCCTACGAGCAAAAGGACAATAATCTGAGATCACTTTTTTCGAGTCGAAAATTTTAAATTTTATCTCGAAAAAATTAAAATTCATTTTCAAAACTTTAACCCTCCATAACTTCTAAAATAACGACCCTACGAGTAAAAGGACAATGATCTGTGATCACTTTTTCGGGTCAAAAATTAAAAAATCATTTTCAAAACATTAACCCTTCATAACTTCTAAACTAACGGCTCTACGAGAAAAAGGACAATTACCTATAATCACTTTTTTCGGGTCAAAAATTAAAAATTCATAACTTCTAAAATAACAGCCTTACGAGCAAAAGGACAATAATCTGTGATCACTTTTTTCGGGTCAAAAATTAAAAATTTCAAAATTTTAACCCTTCATAACTTCTAAAGTAACGGCCCTACGAGAAAAAAGGGCAATAATCTATGATCACTTTTTTCGGGTCAAAAATAAAAAAATAATTTCCAAAACTTTAACCCTTCATAACTTCTAAAATAACAGCCCTACGAGCAAAAGGACAATAATCTGTGATCACTTTTTCGGGTCAAAAATTAAAAATTCATTCTCAAAACTTTAAAGCTTCATAACTTCTAAAATAACGGCCCTACGAGCAAAAGGACAATAATTTGTTATCACTTTTCGGGTCAAAAATTAAAAATTCATTCTCAAAACTTTAAAGCTTCATAACATCTAAACTAACGACCCTACGAGAAAAATGGCAATAATCTGTGATCACTTTTTTCGGGACAAAAAATTAAAATTTATTTCTAAAACGTTAACCCTTCATAACTTCTAAACTAACGACCCTACGAGAAAAAGGACAATAATCTATGATCACTTTTTCCGGGTCAAAAAATTTAAATTTATTTCTTAAACTTTAACCCTTCATAACTTCTATAATAACGGCCCTACGAGAAAAAGGACAATAATCTATGATCACCTTTTTGGGGTCAAAATTTAAAAATTCATTTTCAAAACTTTAACCCTTCATAACTTCTAAACTAAGGCCCTAAGATAAAAAGGACAATAATCTGTGATCACTTTTTTCGTGTCAAAAAATTAAAATTCATTTTCAAAACTTTAACCCTTCATAACTTCTAAAGTAACGGCCCTACAAGAAAAAGGACAATATTCTATGATCACTTGTTTCGTGTCAAAAAATTAAAATTCATTTTCAAAACTTTAACCCTTCATAACTTCTAAAGTAACGGCCCTACAAGAAAAAGGACAATATTCTATGATCACTTTTTTCGGGTCGAAAATTTTAAATTTTATCTCGAAAAAATTGAAATTTATTTCTAAAACTTTAAACCTTCATAACTTCTAAACTAACGGTCCTACGAGAAAAATGACAATAATCTGTGATCACTTTTTTCGGGTCAAAAAATTAAAATTTATTTCTAAAACGTTAACCTTCATAACTTCTAAACTAACGGCCCTACGAGAAAAAGGACAATAATCTGTGATCACTTTTTTCGGATCAAAATATTTAAATTTTATTTCGAAAAAATAAAATTTATTTCTAAAACTTTAACCCTTCATAACTTCTAAACTAACGGCCCTACGAGCAAAAGGACAATAATCTGTGATCACATTTTTCGGGCCAAAAAAATTAAAATGTTATTTCAAAAAATTAAAAATTAATTTTCAAAATATTAACCCTTCATAACTTCTAAAATAACGGCCCTACGAGCAAAAGGACAATAATCTGTGATCGCTGTTTTCGGGTCAAAAATTAAAAATTCATTTTCAAAACATTAACCCTTCATAACTTCTAAAAGAACAGCCCTACTAGAAAAAGGGCAATAATTTGTGATCACTTTTTTCGGGTCAAAAAATTTAAAAAAATTACAATTTATTTTTAAAACTTTAACCCTTCATAACTTTTAAAATAACGGCCCCACGAGAAAAAGGACAATAAGTTTGATCACTTTTTGCAGGTCACAAAATTAAAATTTTATTTCAAAAAATTAAAAATTGATTTTCAAAAAATTAACCCTTCATAACTTCTAAACTTGCTGCAGTAGGAGCAAATGGACAATAATCTGTGATTAAATTTTTCGGGTCAAAAAATTGTAAAAAAAATAAAATTTATTTTTAAAACTTTAACCCTTCATAACTTCTAAAATAACAGCCCTACGAGCAAAAGGACAATAACCTGTAATCACTTTTTTCGGGTCAAAAAATTAAAATTTATTTCTAAAACTTTAACCCTTCATAACTTCTAAAATAACGGCCCTACGAGAAAAAGGACAATAATCTATGATCACTTTTTTCGGGTCAAAAATTAAAAATTCATTTTCAAAACTTTAACCCTTCATAACTTCTAAACTAACGGCCCTAAGAGAAAAATGGAAATAATCTGTGATCAATTTTTTCGGGTCAAAAAATTAAAAATTCATTTTCAAAACTTTAACCCTTCATAACTTCTAAAATAACAGCCCTACGAGCAAACGGACCATAATCTGTGATCACTTTTTCCGGGTCAAAAATAAAAAATTCATTTTTAAAACTTTTAAGCTTCATAACATCTAAAATAACGGTCATACGAGCAAAAGGCCAGTAATCTATGATCACTTTTTTTCGGGCCAAAAAATAAAATTTTATTTAAAAAAATTAAAAATTCATTCTCAAAACTTTAAAGCTTCATAACTTCTGAAATAACCGCCCTACGAGCAAAAGGACAATAATCTGTGATCACTTTTTTCGGGTCAAAAATTAAAAATTAATTTTTAAAACTTTTAAGCTTCATAACATCTAAAATAATGGCCCTACGAGCTAAAGGACAGTAATCTATGATCACTTTTTACGGGCCAAAAATTAAAAATCATTTTCAAAACTTTAACCCTTCATAACTTCTAAAATAACGGCCCTACGAGCAAAAGGACAATAATCTGTGATCACTTTTTTCGGGTCAAAAAATTAAAATTTTATTTATAAAAATTAAAAATTCATTCTCAAAACTTTAAAGCTTCATAACTTCTGAAATAACCACCCTACGAGCAAAAGGACAATAATCTGTGATCACTTTTTTCGGGTCAAAAATTAAAAATTCAATTTTAAACTTTAAAGCTTCATAACATCTAAAATAACGGCCCTACGAGCACTGATCACTTTTTTCGGGCCAAAAACTAAAAATCATTTTCAAAACTTTAACCCTTCATAACTTCTAAAATAACGGCCCTACGAGCAAAAGGACAATAATCTGTGATCACTTTTTTCGGGTCAAAAATTAAAATTTTAATTAAAAAAATTAAAAATTCATTTTCAAAACATTAACCCTTCATAACTTCTAAAATAACGGCCCTACGAGCAAAAGGACAATAATCTGTGATCACTTTTTTCGGGCCAAAAATTAAAATTTTAATTAAAAAAATTAAAAATTCATTTTCAAAACATTAACCCTTCATAACTTCTAAAATAACGGCCCTACGAACAAAAGGACAATAATCTCTGATCATTTTTTTGGGTCTAAAAATTAAAACTATTTCAAAAAAATAAATATTCATTTTCAGAACTTTAAACCTTTATAACTTATATAATAATGGCCCTACGAGCAAAAGGACAATAATCTGTGATCACTTTTTCGAGTCAACAATTAAAAATTCATTTTCAAAACTTGAAAGCTTCATAACTTCTAAAATAACGGCCCTACGAGCAAAAGGACAATAATCTGTGATCACTTTTTCATGTCAAAAAATTAAAAATTTATTTCAGAAATTTAATAATTCATTTTCGAAATATTAACCCTTCATAACTTCTAAAATAACGGCCCAACGAGCAATCAATTGCTTCGGATCAAAAAATTAAAGTTTTGCTTTAAAAAATTAAAAATTCATTTTCAAAACCTCAAACCTTCATAACTTCTGAATTAACCGCCCTACGAGCAAAAGGACAATAATCTGTGGTCACTTTTTCGGGTCATTATAATTGTATTTAATAATAATATAATTGTATGTAATTGTATTTCAAAAAATTAAAAATTCATTTTCAAAACTTTTAAGCTTCATAACTTCTAAAATGACAGCCCTACGAGCAAAAGGACAATAATCTGTGGTCAAAAAATTAAAACTGTATTTCAAAAAATTAAAAATTCATTTTGAAAACTTTAAACCTTCATAACTTCTGAAATAACAGCCCTACGAGCAAAAAAATAAAATTTAAAATTAAATCACATCTTAAATAACGGATCCATGAGAAGAAGGGCAATAATCATATTACTCCAAATCTGTGTGCTTTCTATAAGACATCTTGTTTCTGCCTAGCACTGCCATCGTTGAATTTTCACTAATTAGTACATGCTCCTCACGAATTAGCGTAATCACATATTCCAGATAATCAGAATCTTAAACAAAATTAATTTCCTACCCGATTCGCCCCACCCCCCTCCACACCTTGAGTCAAATATGTCGATGATGTGATAAATCGGAAATTTAATTGTCATCTCCAAATGGCACGACCTCCCAAATGTATGTTTCATTATTTAAGTCCCGAAATTATGCAACATAATTTAATTTTTGGCCTTAAGTGTAAATGACAGTAAATATCCATTAATTACTTGGCGCTCCTTCAGCCGAAAATTAGTTAAGTTTTTTTGTGGTCCGCTTTTCGGCGTAAAAAAACCGTTTACCAATTTGTTTTCAAATAAAATTGCCTACATTTAGGCTCCTCCACAACCAGTGTGTGTTATGTCTTCATTCATGTTGGTGTCTTCTCATGGCCGCCGTCGTCGTCGTCTTCATTGTTAATTACTTATACTTTTCATCATTTACTTTGGCGTCTTTTTGTGCAATTTTTTTCTATTCCTTTCAATTTTTTCGTTCTCTGTTTTTTGTTTCTGTTCTTCTGTTTTTGTATTAACAGACAATAAAAATTAATATTACACAATTTTTTCTTATTATTTGAGTTGTGGAGACTGCCGCCTGCCTGCCTGCCTGATGATGTTTATTTCAATGTGTTGTTGTTGCTTGTTCCTTTCAACAGCATCTTTTCATGTTGCCACCAAACACATCATCGTCATCGGTGGCCTGGCCTCTTCCTCGAATGTGTCACAGTGTCATTAAAATTATTTATTTGCTTTTAGTTGGAAAATGGGACAAGGCGAGGAGCGACACACACACACACAACTAAAGAGAACCAAAGACAAGAACAAGACCATAAGACAGGACGAAATGAATGTGTTTATTTTGGGGGGGCTGGGGCGCCAGGACTACGAAGAAAATTATTATTATTTATGCTTATGTTACTAATGATTTGTAAACCTCCGCATTAAATTAAACGACAATATATTAAATATGTTCATCTTCCATTCCATTCTTCTGATTTTCATCTGTTTTCATGCTGTCTTCCTGTCGCCCTGCAGGTATGCGCGTAGGTTTCCTTTTACTTCTTCACCCACAGCCTGAAAGTATACTTTGATAATGCATTGCAGGACTCCAGGTCGTTCATTTGGCTGTCGTTGTTGTTGATGATGATGGTGATGATTCCCTACAAAAGGTTCATTAAACGCTGGGTGGTGTCTTGTTGTCATTAATGTTGTTGCTGTTGCTCTTGTTTTTGTTATTATAAATCTAATTAAATATCAGGTCAGGATTTATAGTCACAAATGAAGGTAAATAACGTAAGATAAGCTGTGAGAAGGGGTAATAGAGGAGGTGGGAGGAGGTAAAGGTATGCAGTAAAAAGGTGTCGAAATAATTTATGAACACCAACGACTTAGGGGTTTTGTCAACAAATTTCCTTAATTAATTTAAATGGAAATTTGGAAACGTTGCTGCACTAAAGTTAAAATTAACTTAAATAGGAAATAGGTGGTACACATCAGACAGACTATCACGTGGACTGGGAGCAGACACAATGAATTTCAAATAAATTGTGCACAACAGTTGCTGGGGGTATGAAGAGATTTCTGAGGTCAGATTGTCAGACTGATTAATAATGCGGAATACAAAATTTTACAATGAAAGCAGGCAATCTCGAATGATATGAAAATTGTTCGCCAAAGGAACTACAACATTCCATTAACAATATACACTGCAGTAATATACATACAATAGTAGAGGTAAATTCAGTGAAAGTCATACACTGAAGAATTTATATTAGACGCACTGGCATAGAGGTGGATCACATGGTTTATGCAATTCTTAAGGTGTTTTTTCTAATATAGTGTCCTCCCCAAAGATAATCTTCACACAAAAATTAATGTTAGTTTTCACTAGGGCGTATGATTACTAATAACTCGTATCTGTATGGGACAACGATACCACAGAGCGTATGAGTAATAACTAGACAGCGGCATTTTATGCAAAACTCAATTATAGCCCGATTGAGCTCATATTTGGTATTTAGACAAATTTTAATGCCACAAAACTAATTTCGTTTGCATATCTAAAATATGCATTTTTTATGCAAAATATATGCAATGACATATGTAGTGAATATGCAAAAAATATAGTGCATATGCACAAAATATGTTTTTATAATATGAGTTAAAAATCGCAAATTTTAATCTATTTTACTAATTTTTTTTGTATTAAAATGCCGATTTTCACACACGAATTTCTCAGATCTCTTTGAAAACTATATAGACCCAATTTAGTATACTTATTGAAAAAACAGGACAAACAAAACAGAACATTGCTGCAAATAAAGGATAAAACATACTATAAACTGAGCATAATGCTTATTACGCTGGGTCGCAGTACATATAAATGGAAAAACAATTTCCAGTCATCCCACGAAAATAAAGTTTGGATTGTTTAACGATGATTTGCAAACTATTTCGTCGCTAGATTTAGCCGCCTGTGATCTAATCGCTCCTGAAAACACGTCTAAAAATCGTGCAATTTTTTGTGCTGCATTTTAATTTTTTTGAAAGCACTTTAAATATAAATTTTGATTTTTGTCTCAGAGTTACTTATTGGTCGAATTATTGGACCTTTATAGTATTTTTTGGGTTTTTTCGTATTTGATGTTAGTATTTTTAAAAAATAAATAGAAATTGACGCCGCAGCGGTCTTTTTTGTAAAAAGAGTTTGAAAATGTTGCCTCTGAAAATACATCTCCTGTATGAAATTATTTTACATTGAGTCAATGGCGTCATTTTTCGTCCGATATTCATCATTTATTATTTCTAGTAACACAATTTACAAAGTGTTTCCAAGAAATATGAGGTTTTAGCTGTCACCTTAAAAAACAAAATAAAGATATAAACGTCAAAAATACGACAAATGAGTAATTCTAAGATAAGAATAAAATTTTTTATTTAAAGTGTTTCCAAGGGTCTATCAATTCAGAAAAAAACATTTTGTTCAAAAATTATATATAAATCTGGACCGATCTTACCCACTTTCAGCATAGGTGTTTCAAGTTGGATTATAGGATGATGTGCCAAATTTAAAGAAAATCAAGTACATTATGTGGTTTCTAGAGCGAAAAGTGTCAAATCGGGAGCGACATTTATATGGGGGCTATATCTAAATCTGAACCGATTTGACCTATTTTCACCATAGATGTTCCTAGTTTAAATATAAGATGTTTTGCCAAATCTGAAGACAATCTGATACAATATGTGGTTTCAAGAGCGGAAAAAGTCAAATCGGGATCGACATTTGTATGGGGGCTATATATAAATCTGAACCGATCTTACCCACTTTCAGCATAGGTGTTTCTAGTTAGATTATAAAATGTTGTGCCAAATTTAAAGAAAATCGAGTACAATATGTGGTTTCTAGAGCAGAAAATGTCAAATCGGGAGCGACATTTGTATGGGGGCTATATCAATATCTGAACCGATCTTACCCAATTTCTGCATAGGTGTTTCTAGTTGGATTATAGGATGATGTGCCATATTTAACGAAAATCAAGTACATTATGTGGTTTCTAGAGCGGAAAGTGTCAAATCGGGAGCGTCATTTGTATGGGGGCTATATCTAAATCTGAACCGATCTTACCCAATTTCTGCACAGGTGTTTCTACTTGGATTATAGGATGATGTGCCAAATTAAAAAAAAAATCAAGTACAATATGTGGTTTCTAGAGCGGAAAAAGTCAAATCGGGAGCGACATTTGTATGGGAGCTATATATAAATCTGAACCGATCTAACACATTTTTACCACAGGTATTTCTAGTTGAAATATAAGATGTTTTGCCAATTTTAAAGAAAATCTGTTGTAATATGTGGTATCTAGAGTGAATAGAGTCAAATCGAGAGCGACATTTATATGGGGGCTATATCTAAATCTTAACCGATTTTCTTCAAATTAAATAGCGTTCGTCCTTGTCCCGAAAAACTTCATTGTGCAAAGTTTCATTTAGTTATGTCTACAATTGCGACCTGTATCGTGATTACAAGAATAGATGGACAGACGGACGGACATTGCTAAATCGACTCAAAAAGTGATTCTAAGTCGATCGTTATAATTAACAATGGGTCTATCTCGTTTCACTTTGGGTGTTACAAACAAATGCACAAAGACATGATACTCTCGTGGAGTGTATAAAAATTACACGGGAAAAACATGATTTTTAGATTTGATTTCATTTCTGGGGGGTGACCGCTGCAATTTATTTTCGTGGCCCATCCTAATGCTTAAACATATATCAATCGTATCTAATATAAATATCCCCAATTTTCTTTTGTGTTGTACTACAAGTGTTCCTCGCAATTCGATTAAAAAGTTGCCATTCCTAAGTCCCACTTTGAAGTTAACGAAAACATAGCATTTATGATGCCTATATTAAATTCTATATTATCCTTATAATTATACACTCCACGAGAGTATTATGGCTTTGTTCATTTGTTTGTAACACGAAAAAGGAAGCGAGATAGACCCATTGTTAAGTATACCGATCGACGTAGAATCACTTTCTGAGTCGATTTAGCAATGTCTGTCTGTCTGTCCATCTATTGTTGTAATCAAATTACAGGTCGCAATTATAGTCCGATCTTAACAAAAATTGGCACATGTAAGTTTTGAGGATCAAGGACGAATTTGAGGCAAATCGGTTCAGATTTAGATATAGCCCCCATACAAATATCGCTCCCGATTTGACATTTTCCGCTCTAGAAACCACATATTGTACCCAATTTTCTTTAAATTTGGCACAACATCTTATAATCCAACTAGAAATACCCATGCAAAAATTGGATAAGATCGGTTCAGATTTAGATATAGCACCCATATAAATGTCGCTCCTGATTTTCTTTAAATTTGACATAGAGTCGGCCCCGCCCGACTTTAGCCTTTCCTTACTTGTTTTGAACTGAGTATGTAAAATGGTGTATTGATTTTTTGTTGCTTTAAAATAGAAAAAATGGTGGAATGTGTCAGTATTAAAAAGCAAAAAGAAATACAATCTTAAAATTGTGTTTCAGATCATTTCATGATGATATAGATCATTTCGTGTAAGAACGTCACATATTTTATTTGATATATTTTTAGGAGAGCGATTTATAGATTATATACCATCATATCTAATGTAGTAATTAGTTTTTTTATTTACTTTTTATTTATTTATTATGAATTACAATACAAATTAAATTTATATTCTAATTTTGGGTCCAGGGATTGAGCCGGGGTAACTAAGACCATTGTAGCTAGTTATTGCAGCGACAGACCAGAGACTCTGGTGGGAATCGAACCCACAACCCCCACGCTGATAGCCGAGCACGCTACCAAATCGACTACCGGGGCGCTCTAGGTAGTAATTAGTTACAATACACCAGTGGGGTTTATTATATAAATTATGCAGCGAGTTACATATTTAAATTATATTTATATATTTAACATATGCTCTATTTATGCAAATATGCACTTTGCATATTGCATATATATGCAAAAAGTGGAAAAATATATTCAAATATTTCGAATCTATTTTTGATGAGGAACATTTCTGTGACGTTAGTATTTCGATACAACCATCCAATCAAAATATGCATTTGCATATATTCCGCTGTCTAGTAATAACACTACGCCACCAAAATTTCTTAGAATGGCTATGTATAATAGTTTCTGGTGTATTTTGCCTTTCTAAACATGAAAACGACATTTAAAAAAATTTTTATGGATACATTGAAAAAAAAAATACTAAAATTCTACTTCTTACCGAAGATGACTTTGATATTTGTACTCCCGCTTATATGTTCAACTGAAGGTAACTGTTATGGCTACAAATGTCGCGAATATCATTTGCACAAACAAATAGTGGTTTGGTCTCCAAAAAATGTATATCGTCTACACACATGACTAAATAAGCTAAAACTTGGACAAATGATTATTTTCCCCTTACTTCTGCAATAAGCATCAGAACTTCTAAATTTATTTACAGATTTTCTTTAAATATGCTTTGTTTTCTTAGTTAAAATGGCAACAATTACAAAATTATCCAATTTGTACACTAAAGTCGGGCGGGGCCGACTATATAATACCCTACACCACTCCCTGCGTATGTACCTCGCTTTGATTACTAAACCCAGGTATTTCATGGGAGCAATTTTATGTAGTTCATATAAATTATACAGTTACTATAAATTCATCTTCAGAATGGGACCCCATTTGGGTTATACCAAAGTATGGACATATGGGCATCTGCCAAACAAGTAAGGAAAGGCTAAAGACGGACGGACTTTTTATCTCATTACAATTCAATTCGGTAAAAAAGTGAAATCGGGAAGGATTTTTGAATCCTGTAAATGTATGTGTTTAAAAAATGTTAAATCGGAAAGGACATTGGACATGGAACGATGTGACCCGCTTTCACCATTTATGTTTATTGGTGAAATATAATATGTAAAGTTTGGCCAAAATCGGGAGCAACATTTGTATGAGGGCTATATCTAAATCAGAACAGATCTTACCCACTTTCAGCATATGCTTTTTTTAGTTGGATTATAAGATGTTGTGCCAATTTTAAAGAAAAAACGGGTACAATATGTGGATTTTAGAGCGGAAAAAGTCAAATCGGGAGCGACATTTGTATTGGGGCTATATCTAAATCTGAACCGATCATACCCACTTTCAGCATGGGTGTTTCTAGTTGGATTATAAAATGTTGTGCCAATTTAAAAAAAAATCGGGTACACTATGTGGTTTCTAAAGCGGAAAAAGTGAAATAGGGAGAGACATTTGTATGGGGGCTATATATAAATCTTAACCGATCTTACCCAATTCTGCATAGGTGTTTCTAGTTGGATTATAAGATGTTGTACCAAATTTAAAGAAAATCGGGTACAATGTGTGGTTGCTACAGCGGAAAATGTCAAATCGGGAGCGACATTTGTATGGGGGCTATATCTAAATCTGAACCGATCTTACCCACTTTCGCCACAGTTATTTCTAGTTTGATTAAAAGGTGTTAAACCAACTTTGAAGTAAACCGGGTACTATATGTGCTTTATAGGGCGGAAAAAGTCAAATCGGGAGCGATGGTCCTTGGCCAGAAAAAATAACTTCTGCCAAGTTACATGACAATCGGACAACAATTGCGACCTGTAGAGCCAACAAGCTTAGATGGATAGCAGACGGACGGACAGACAGACATCGTTAAATCGACTCAGCTGGTGATTCTAAGCCGATCGGTATACTTAATGGTGGGTCTAGCTCGATTATTTCTTGGTGTTACAAACATTTGGCGCGAAACTAACTTATAATACCCTAGTCCACGAAGTGGTGTAGGGTATAAAAATCCATAATAACAAATTAATATTTAACGTAATATTATTCAAACACTCGATTTTATACAAACAGCTTTAAACCTGATTATCTCAGAACAAACAAAAATATAGGCTATTATTATATTGTAGGCTATTATAATATATTGTGTATAATTTTGCCCAATTTGCGATTTGCCAACTTCTAGTAAATTCCAAAATTGAATTACATGCTATACGACTCCTAAACTGATTATTTCACAAATAGATAGGCACACTTGTTATGGAGACAAATACGGACCAATTTCGAAAGATTTCAGCATATTTCTTAACTTAATACACATTCACAGTTTATTATATATAAAATATACTACGATTGCACAAAATATGCAAAATGTGAAAAATATGTTCACATATTTCGAATAAATTTTTGACGAGAAATATTTGTGTGGCAGTATAACTTTTTACAACCGTCCATTTCAAATATCCAATTGTATATATTCCGCTGTTACTAATAACCAAATGTAACAAAAATTTTGTCGCAGAGCTATGTACACAATTTTTTGTTGTATTTAGGAATTTTATACTCGAAAACGAAATTAACATTTTTTAATGGTTAAGTTCTTTTAAAAAATATACTAAATTTCCACTCTGAAGTTAGCTCTAATATTTGTAATTTGGAAATATTAGACCATTAATACTCGATTATATTTTCAATTAAATGTAACTGCCTTGGCTACAATGGTTGCAAATATCATTATCACATAGAAATAATGGTTTTGGAAAAAGAGAAAAAAATCGGAAAAATATATTTTGTTTCATTTTTAATAGCTAATAATTTTAGGAAGAAACTGATGAAACCTTTCACATAATGGAACTCATGATAGTGGTAGTGTGCAGACAAGTAATAAATGTCACCATGGCATTTTTAAATAAATTTGCATTCTTTAAAATATAGAAGCAAAATGGTCTTGAGCCAGGAGAATATCCCAGTTCAAAAATATTGACAAATAAGATAAAAGAATAATTTATTTATTAAAAAAACACATGGGTAGAACATGATTTTTGGGCGCAAAACACATTGTAAGTCATCATTAAGCAATCTAAACTTTATTATACCCTCCACCTCCAGGATGGGGGTATGCTAACTTTGTCATTCCGTTTTTAACACCTTGAAATATCGACCTGAGACCCCATAAAGTGTATATATTCTTGATCGTCATAAAATTCTAAGACGATCTAGCCATGTCCGCCCGTCCGTTCGTCCGTCTGCCCGTCTGTTGAAAGCACGCTAGCATCTAAACGAAAGGAGCTAGAACAAATTTTCCATAAATGCGTCTTATAGTCGTAGATCGGTTGGGATTGAAATGGGGCGAAATCGGCCCAAAGGGAAAATTTTTTCCCTCACAAGGACTAAAAATACCCATAATAATCCCTAATATTTTAGCGTATTTAAGCATGTTTTTTTCAATATGTTTGTTTATATTTGCTTGATATTTGATATGCGCATTCCCCTTATAGCAAAAATGTACACCATAAAGTGAATCTTATTTGTAGGGGGTGAAATGGGGCAAAAAATGGATAAAAATGGTACATATTAAACGACAACAGCTAGAAACACGAAATTCAGTGTGTATATTCCTCTAATGGAGTAGATACATAATATAAAAGTATTTTTTCCAAATTCGTACTTTTAAGGGGTAAAATAGGAATAGAGGGATAAAAATGGTACCAACCAAACGGCTGTCCCAAGAATAATGAAATTCGGTGTATACATTCCTCTGGCTGCGTAGACACGGAAAATAGACGAAATTTTCGAAATTAGTACTTTCAAGGGATACAATGGTACAGAGGGATAAAAATAGTACCAACTAAACGACTACAGCTAGAATGATAAAATTCTAATTGCGTAGAAACGTCAAGGGGGTAAAAATGGTACAAACCAAATGGGCGCAGCTGGAATCATGGAATTCGGTGTATACATTCCTCTGGCTGCATAGACACGAAAAATAAAAAGTTTTTTTTTTTTAATTTGTACTTTTTCTTTTACGGCAAAAATTGGTTGAATCATGAAGTTAGGTTATTTTGCACTATGTACGTCTGATAATGGATTTTCAAAATTTGTACTTTTGGAATTCAAATAGAATGGAAATACAACCAACTGTAGCACCCACTATCTACCAATATTTATGGCTTTGAAAATATAAATATAAGAATATTTATTTTTTGAATTGACGTATTGGTAGCATTACCTTATAAGCGTGGTTTGAAATAATTAAAATATTATATTTATTTATAAAATTAATTTTTCAATATGTGTATTTGTTTTGGTTTGGCTATATTAAAAAAATATATATTTTCCTGTAATATTATTGCACTTCTACGAAAACCGACCACCTCTGTGGAATGCAATCCATGGTGGAGGGTATATAAAGTTCGGCGCGGCCGAACTGAACGCCGTTTTTAATTGTTTTTAATTTATGTTGCTGTTTATAAGAGATTTTTTTCTTGCCACATGATTTTTTACATACAGATTCTATGTGAAAGTGGAATTAGCATCATTTATAGCCATGGTAAATTAAAGGAATTTAGCATATAAGTAAGTAATCAGTTTGTACAAATATTAAACGAACATTTAAATTTTAGTAAATTTTTGATTTGAACTGGGATATTGTCCTGGCTCAAGACCATTTTGCATCTATATTTAATAGAATGCAAATTTATTTACAAATGGCATGGTGACATTTATTACTTGGCTGCAGGCTACCACTATCATGATTTCCACCCTGTCTAAAGGTTTCGTTCAGGTGGCTTCGCAATGACTTTTCAACATCAAACCCGGCCTCTATAAAGAGATGATTCTCACAAACTAACGAGAATCACAACTCACTTGCCGAATTTGTGTTTAAAAAATCGCACCAAGTTAGTAAATTTTTTATAATCAATATGCCTATGATAAATATTAATTCTAATAAAGAGTGATTTTTTTGAGGTTAGGATTTTCATGCATTAGTATTTGACAGATCACGTGGGATTTCAGACATGGTGTCAAAGAGAAAGATGCTCAGTATGCTTTGACATTTCATCATGAATAGACTTACTAACGAGCAACGCTTGCAAATCATTGAATTTTATTATCAAAATGCGTGCTCTGTTAAGAAAGTTCAGAAAGAAAGAAATTGTGTTCAGCGACGAAGCTCATTTTTGGCTCAATGGGTACGTAAATAGGCAGAATTGTCGATTTTGGAGTGAATATCAGCCAGAAGCATTGCAAGAGCTACCAATGCATCCAGAAAAAGTCACAGTTTGGTGCGGTTTATGGGCTGGTGGCATCATTGGACCGTACTTCTTCAAAGATGATGCGAATCGTAACGTAACTGTGAATGGTGAGCGCTACCGTGAGATGATATCCAACTTTTTTTTGCCCAAAATGGAAGAACTGAACTTGGTTGACATGTGGTTTCAACAAGATGGCGCTACATGCCACACAGCTCGCGATTCTATGGCCATTTTGAGGGAAAACTTCGGAGAACAATTCATCTCAAGAAATGGACCGGTAAGTTGGCCACCAAGATCATGCGATTTGACGCCTTTAGACTATTTTTTGTGGGGCTACGTCAAGTCTAAAGTCTACAGAAATAAGCCAGCAACTATTCCAGCTTTGGAAGACAACATATCCGAAGAAATTCGGGCTATTCCGGCCGAAATGCTCGAAAAGTTGCCCAAAATTGGACTTTCCGAATGGACCACCTAAGACGCAGCCGCGGTCAACATTTAAATGAAATTATCTTCAAAAAGTAAATGTCATGGACCAATCTAACGTTTCAAATAAAGAACCGATGAGATTTTGCAAATTTTATGCGTTTTTTTTTAAAAAAAAGTTATCAAGCTCTTAAAAAATCACCCTTTATTTATAGAGACCAACTTTTCTATACAGCGTATGATTAATATTAATTAAAATATTTTATATGCTTCATCTATTTACTGCCTTCATCTATCCTACTGACAAACGTCAGTGACGTTTCCTATGCTGTGCTCTAAACCAATGGTCTTGATGTTCATAATTGAATTTCTAAAGAATCCTCTATTCTGTGATTGACTTTTGCGATCTAGATATATAAATTAAATTACCATCTATCTATTAATGGACGTTATGTACATCATAAAAATCATGCATCTGTTACCACAGATATACATTAATAGAAACCACCTCTTCTGTACTTCTATATACAAGCATAAGTAAACTTAATATCTTCAATTGTTAAAATTAAATAAGTAATTTAGGCTCTGTAGAGCGTAGTTAATTGACTACTAATAATTCATACATCTGAGGGACCACACTCACACCACAGAGCGTATGATTAATAAAATGCAAATATTTTTAAAGCCCAATTCGGGTATTTGTTAATTTTACTACTGTAAGGAGCATAGGCCGTGTATTTTGCGTATGATTAATATTAAATCGAATATCTTATTCACACAAAAAAATCTAGCATCCACAGGACTCATTTCGGTGAATACGTCCATTCTTGGGTCTCTTACTCATTGATGTTAATGTTAAAGAAAGTCATTTTGTAAATATCCTCCTCTACTACTGTAGATTTTTTAAATTTAACTATAAATCGGTATGAGAATACTGCAAATCATCAAATTACTTTAATTAATTAATTGTCATATAATTCGGGGCTCTGGAGAGCGTATGATTATTATTCATACATCTGAGGGAAGCCCATATCGTAGAGCGTATAATTAATATTCACTCAAATATTAATACAAGTAAATTTTCATATGCAACGTATGATTAATATTAATTCAAATATTAGATTTCAATAATATATTTAACATTTAGCAATCGAAATTTGAGATAAAAAATTCGAATCTTTTGAGGACAGATTTATGATCAGTCATGAAACATTCATAAACCGAAAACTATTACGATGATGATCAATGTATTATAGAAAATGTCAAAATCGTTTGGAAGAGAAGAAATTAACTTGGTGTATGATTCTGAACCACAGTGCAACAGTCGAAAGATTAAAACAAACTGTACAATACAAAATTTGTCTTTACAAACTCTACAACACTTTCTGGGTAATATGCAACCATATAAACTAACTGAGTGAATAAATGGTAAATCGGAGGCTTAGGTCCCTTCTTTTCAATTGCCGTACCGCCATTGATGGATTACAAAAGTATCTTTAAATGAATGACAAAGCACCTAATGTCGCCTTTCACAGAGATCTCCACATATGAATAAAAACCCGCAAGCGTTTATTCTGAGGCTCGTACTGTGTTGTTGAAATTAATTTTATCATATATACATAGACTATATCTGCAATTGGTATTTAACTCCAACCACACGGAAGTGGAATTTCTAAATTGAAATTTAAAACCTTATATTTAATCAACTACAAATTTAATTAAATCATGTAAATTTATATTCAATATTCAATTGAATACTTTTGGGTAAAGTTCATTTAAATTTAATTTACATTCATACCAACTTCCGCATTGACCACCACTTAATACCTCGTCAGTCAATTCAAGTCACTTCCTTCTCTTCTTTTATTAACAAATTTGTGTTGGAAATAAGTGCAGCATATGGTCGGTCACAAGGGACAACATAAGCTGCCCATATTAATGCATACTTCCAGGCTGGCTTATTCAATTGAAAATTTCTTATTAAATCCACAAAGGAATTTGTTTGAAATTTGAAATGTGTTATTGACACATTCGAAGCCGCACACAAATAACTTGCTGGAGTTTAATGAAAAGTTTTGTAACATATTTTGTACTTTAAGTAGGACATTTATAGATGCTTTAAGGACAACTTTTTGGCTATGTAATAACAATGTAAAAACTTAATTGACTTTTTATGTAAGACACAGGGAGAGCTGTGATTTTATATTTTGCTGTGGTCTTCAAAAGTGTTTATAAACTTTAAGGATTATTTTAACAAAAATAGAATGGAAAACTTTTATTAGCAACCTTAGAGACAGTTATACCACATCTTACATCTTAATGGCTTAAAAATTTAAGCGAGAAGTGTGGATGTGTTCTTTTGCAGTCAATTGGAATCAAAATGGCTCGAAATCAATTGAATGTGAATGTACGATTATTTCTTGTAACTTGTAAAGCCATTCCCTATGGATGGGCACACAACAAAATCTGATTTATACATCAATTTAATGCGCAAATAATGTGTTGAAAATGTGTTATACCCTCCACCTCCAGGATGGGGGAATACTAACTTTGTCATTCCGTTTGTAACACCTTGAAATATTGACCTGCGACCCTATAAAGTATATATATTCTTGATCGTCAGAAAATTCTAAGACGATCTAGCCATGTCCGTTCGTCTGTTAAAAGCACGCTAGCATCTAAACGGGAAGAGCAAGGACGTTCAAATGTTTCATAAATGCGTGTTATAGCCGAAGATCGGTTGGGATTGAAACTGGGCGCAATCGGCGGAAAGGAAAAAAATGTTCCCTCACAAGGACTAAAAATTCCCATAATAACCCCTAATATTTTAGAGTATTTAAGGATGTCTTCTTGTAATTACTTGGTATGCACATTCCCCCTATAGTCTACACAGTCAGAGGAATGTATACTCCGAATTTCATGACTCTAGCTGCGGTCATTTGATTGGTACTATTTTTATCCCCTTTTTTCATTTTAACCCCAAAAAGTACGAATTTCGAAAAATCTGTTTATTTTAAGTGTCTACGCAATCAGAGGAATGTATACATCGAATTTTATTATTCTAGGTGTAGCCGTTTGGTTGGTACCATTTTAATCCCTCCATACCCATTGAACCCTTGAAAGTACGAATTTGGAAAAAAAACCTTTTATTTTTCATGTCTACGTAGTCAAAGGAATGTATACTCCGAATTTCATGACTGTAGCTGCGGTGATTTGGTTGGTACTATTTTTATCCCCTTTTTCTATGTTGACCCCAAAAAGTACGAATTTCGAAAAATCTGTTAATTTTCCTTGTCTTCACAGTCAGAGGAATGTATACTACGAATTTCATGACTCTAGCTGCGGTCATTTGATTGGTACTATTTTTATCCCCTTTTTTCATTTTAACCCCAAAAAGTACAAATTTTAAAAAATCCGTGTATTTTACTTGTCTGTGCAATCAGAGGAATGTATACACCGAATTTCATTATTCTAGGTACTGCCGTTTGGTTGGTACCATTTTTATCCCTCTATCCCCGTTTTACCCCTTAAAAGTACGAATTTGGAAAAAAATACTTTCATATTATGTATCTACTTAATTTGAGGAATGTACACACCGAATTTCGTATTTCTAGCTGTTATCGTTTATTATGTACCATTTTTATCCCTTTTTTCCCCATTTCACCCCCTATAAATAAGAATCACTTTATGGTGCACGTTTTTGCTATAAGGGGAATGCGCATACCAAATATCAAGCAAATAGAAACAGACATATTAAAAAAACATGGTTAAATACGCTAAAATATTAGGAATTATTATGGGTATTTTTAGTCCTTGTGAGGGAAAAAATTTTTCCCTTTTGTCCGATTTCGCCCCGTTTTAATCCTAACCGATCTACGACTATAAGACACATTTATGGAAAATTTGAACGTTCTAGCTCCTTTCGTTTAGATGCTAGCGTGCTTTCAACAGAAATACAGACGGACGGACGGACATGGCTAGATCGTCTTAGAATTTTATGGCGATCAAAAATATATATACTTTATAGGGTTGCAGGTCAATATTTCAAGGTGTTGCAAACCTCCATCCTGGAGGTGGAGGGTATAAAAAAATTATATTTTCCTGTTATATTACTGCACTTCAACCAAAATCGACAGTCTCTGTGGAATGCAATTCATGGTGGAGGGTATACAAAGTTCGTCCCGGCCGAAGTTAACGCCGTTTTTACTTGTTTTTATTTAATGTGGGGATATATGTGGTGCGTATGATTAATGCTTACATCTGTGGTTCTACTAAGCGTATGAATAATAAAAAATATAAATAGAGGCTAATTCTCAAATGAATGATTAATATTAATTGAAACATTTTATTTACGTACAGAAAAACTAATCTGCATCTATCCTATAATTGAACATCGTCGTCATATTCCTTACCGAGGTCTAAATCAATGGTATATATCGTTAGTTTAACGTGAAAATGTGCTAAGTCAATTTTTTGGAAAAATGAGATTTTGATGCATTCTTAGAAATAAATTCAAAATACACACTAAAAAAAAACTATGAATTTGAATAATTTTTACTTGATGTTGGCAATGATGTGTAAATGTGCTAACTTCACGACTGTCAAAGAAATTGCGCTAAGTCATGTTTTTTCTTCTTCTATTGTTTTGTTTCTGTTACTGTTTTTTCTTCTTGCTTTTCGTGAGCTTTATTTTGTGCAAAAAGAATATTATTTGTGTTTTATTTTAAACGAAAAAGGTAATAAATGACTTTAATGACTTAATTAAACGAAGAATTAAATAAAAACAAAACAATTTCTTAGCAGATTTTCATGGATTGATTTGCACGACAATAACAACGTTACAGCACAATCACTTCAGTGCCTCGATGATGCGTCTTTTGGAATAGAATCCGACGATGGTGTGGTTGGTTTGGTTCCTTATGGCTTCAACAGTGACTCTGACAATTCCTTTGATATGCCAGTGAGAAATAAAAAACGCAAAAAGAGAGTACTATTGGGGAAGAAAAAAGAAAGTGACGTGTGGAATTATAAAAAAATAAAAGTTGCACGAGCGATAAAGGGAAGATGTAAGTGTGCTCAAACATGTGATACTGCTACCATGAAATGTGCATTGGTGACTGATGCTCAACGACAGCAGATATTAAAAACGTTTTGGAAGATGGATTGGAAACAAAAAAAGTTTATGTGAATACATTAGTGCAAACGACTAAACCATCCAATCCTCGAAATAGAACAAATCCTAATGCGTCTAGAAGAGTCCAAACTTTGAAATATCACTTAAAAGTGGATGGTACCAATATTGAATTCTGTAAAAGTATTCGTCCTGGACGTACCAAAGGTGATGCCAAAGTTGTTCGTGCATTAAAATATACACCAAATCGAGAAATTTTTTTCAAATTACGGTTCACCACTTTATGGAAAATTCTGCCGCAAAGAATTGATCAAAAAGTAGTTGCTTTAAATTGGTGCAATTTAGAACAACTGTACCAAAACAGAATACCAATTAAACGTAAGAAATATGAAGATCTACAATATTTGAAACTTACTTTGCCTAAGGACCATCATAAATTTTATGATGATTTGCTTTTCGAATAATAAAATTTTTACTGATTTTTTTATATAACTTTTACTAACAGCAGGAGTAAGACTGCAAAATTGTTCTTTGTGATAATTTTTATATAATTTTATATAAAATATTAAATAGCAGCAATGAAATAAGACTGCATATAATTTGTGATCAATGTTAACAAATAAAGAAGTACCTTTTTATTTTTGAAACTACATTGCTTTAATTTTATTTATTAATACTATGAAGAAATAAGTTTAGTAAAATGTGCTAAGTCAAACAAAAAAAGAAAAAAATAAGTAAGAAAAACTGCTAACTCAATAAAAAGCTGATAGAGGTAAAATGCATGTTTTTTTCCATGCTTTATAAAGAGTGATTTTTTTGAGGTTAGGATTTTCATGCATTAGTATTTGACAGATCACGTGGGATTTCAGACATGGTGTCAAAGAGAAAGATGCTCAGTATGCTTTGACATTTCATCATGAATCGTCTTACAAACGAACAACGCTTGCAAATTATTGAATTTTATTATCAAAATGCGTGCTCTGTTAAGAAAGTTCATTGCGCGCTTCCATTTTATGGTCAGTTTAATCGACCCACTGAATCGGCTATTCGGGCTATTGTGACTAAATTTCGCACCAAATTTACATTGTTGGACATTAAACCACCAACACGCTTACGTAGAGTGCGAACTGAAGAAAATATCGCAGCTGTAGCGGCCAGTGTTAATGATGACCACCAATTTTCGATTCGTCGCCGTTCGCACCAATTGGGTCTCTGTTACTCAAAAACGTGGAAATGCCAAAATTGGACTAAGCGGATGGACCACCTAAGACGCAGCCGCGGTCAACATTTAAATGAAATTATCTTCAAAAAGTAAATGTCATGGACCAATCTAACGTTTCAAATAAAGAACCGATGAGATTTTGCAAATTTTATGCGTTTTTTTAAAAAAAAAGTTATCAAGCTCTTAAAAAATCACCCTTTACAACAAATTTCAAGAACTAAATTGTCAGACAGTTCATTTATATACAAATGTTTGTTAAGTAGACCCAGGCATATTGTTGCATACTTTTATTCCCTCAAAATATGGCATGCATGCTTATGGGGTCAGCCGTCCAAAAACCATATTTTTATTATATTCATTATGCTAAAATGCAAGATAATCTGTTTAATTCACACAGCATATTTTGTTTAACAAAATCATTATATTTTTTATAAAAATATTGCCTAAAGGACTCATTTTAATATATTTTCCTATTTTTGTTGCTTTTTTGCAATATTTAAGCTTTTCTTAGCCTTTATTTGCGATACCATCGAATATCGCTTAGCTTTGCTTAAAATCAAATCATTTAACTTTCATTGTCATTACAAAACAATAAATCTCAACAACGGTGGGTCGTTGTTGGGAAACAATTTCGCTTAGACCAGCACTATGGGCTACACAACCACACATATTTCAACAATTATCAGCAATATTTCGGCAATTTTCATTCCTTGCCGCAATTTCACTGCGTTTGGTTTGGCCAACGTTTTTTCCGTTTTTTGCTTTCGTTGTTGTCAAAAATTAAATTACTCCCAAGTGGCTACTAAATAAATTAGTGCTTAATTAATGAATATTAATGGCCAACGTACACACTCCCATAGTGTGGAGGGCGTGCTAGACCTGCTGCTGTTTCACCACGAAAGAAAAAACATGGCCGCAGAGTACCCGAGATTCTATGGCTATGCTGCGAACTGTATGCGGAACAACATCCTACTTGAATTGTTAAGAGTAACCAAAGTCGTCGTCCTCGTCCTCGTGTTTATGGCCGTCGCTTGAGCTGGAGAGGAAGTACGACCGCAACAAGAAGGAGAGTTTTTCTTCTGTTGAGTTCACAAAATTTATGGAATTTCCCAGCCATTAGTTGAGTTCATAGTGGCGCATATATAGAGCAAGTAGTCGTAGTCGCAGACACAGCCTTTTATTAAACCTTTCGAGCGCAAGAAGCAGCCAACTAACGAGGATTCACTTGGTGTTCGATGCAAAAACGGGTATCTTAGTGGTGGTGGATAGTCATGAGTTATTGAGGAGGAGGAGGAGGAGGAGGCGGGTAACAAAGTGTCCCAATTTCAGGAAGGGCGGTGGGATGAACTCACGTTACACTTTTATTAACGCATTTCAACGACCTTTTTGTGGAAGTAAATTGTCCTACTGAAAATCTGATTAATATGAAATTGAATAGCTAAGATTCTCAGAGTGAATTTAAAAAAAAATATCCCATATGGACCTGCAGGACTTTTATCCACAACTGAGATGTGTGCTTAATTAAAAATCAAATTTTGATAAAAATATCTTTGAAATCCCCAAAATACTATTTAATTTTTTTAAGGATATCGATAGAAAGCAGATAATGTAACATAAATTTGCTGAGACCTCAGCTCCCCCGGCCACAATTTACATTTATTTGTAGCACCGAAAAGAGACTGTCTAGAAGAAACCCATCATTTTCATATCTATCAACTTGAAATCACTGTCTGAATTGATTTGGTCATATTCGTCTGTCCATCAGCCTGCCCTGTCAGTCTGCCCAGTTGTCTCGTTTCATGTTAGTGGCGTCTGCAGTTTGAACATTGAACAGATTCATGTGGCCGAACACCAGTTACTCTGGCCTTAAATTTAAATATCTACCATACAAGAAAGCTGGCCATCGTAAGGACGACCAACATTATTTACTTTTGGGTATTTTCCAATACTTAAATAATGTCTTATCTTCACATCTCCCCCACTGAGTTGAGTCTATGAAAGTTTGCCTTGCAAATTTATTTTTTGTCTAACTACTTGCATACTTTTGGGGAGTGTTAATAATTATTCGCACTGCATATTTTGGGGGTGTAGGGGAGGAGGAGATGTCGAAGATCTATTTATAGCAAATATTTGCAACTTTGTGCAACAGTGTCGAAGAAATATTTCAACTTTGTTGAGAGTATCGATTTTAGTTATTCGAATTAAAAGTGCTAGCGTAGAAGAACCACTCTATTTAAACATTGATTTACGAACGAATAATTAACACCGCACAAAGTTCAACTAGTAAAATGAGTATTAAATTTCTTTATCTTTAAATTTCTTTTTTCTGTTGATATCAGTTTATTAACTCTGGTGTTTTTCTGTGGTTAAGCAGCCAGGTTATGACTAATATTGCGTGGATAATATTACAGGGGTCAATATTACAGAGTGTGTTCATAAAATTACTTTTAACTAAACACTTAACAGTCATTTACAGGTTGAGAAGACTTATCAGAGATGAGCCTAATATCTATATCATTCACAAAAAAATTTAAACCGGCACATCCTAGTGGTGTTGCTTTTATACCCTCCACCTACGAATGGGACGAAATCGGTCCACAGGGAAAAAGTTCTTCCCTCTAATATTTAGTGTATTTAAGCATATTTTTGAATAATGATGCCTTTTGAATATATTTGAAGCAATATTTTTATATCCAGCAAAAAAAAATGGAAGTACTTCCGCAGGATGCACATTTGAGTCACATCCTGAAATCACAAAGTGCATATTTCCATTGAGGAAGTTATTTGGAATACCTTCAAAATTTTTTGATAATTAACATTAACATTTTACGAATAGTATTTTTATAAGTGAATGCGTACGAATTTTTAGTATGAGAGGTAAGATGTCCCCTTTGCACCCAGAAGGTCTCGGGTTCGAATTGTGGCTCAGGATTTTTGTTTGTTTTTTTATAAAGAAACAATATTTATATTTGTGTAATTTCTAATATTTAAAAAAATGTTTAACAATTTTATAAATTTATAATATACAATTTTATATATATATATATAATTTCATCAGTAGAGGCCACACTGGTCCCAAATCCATTTTTTATGGCATAAAGTCGAATAATAAAGATACAATCTTGTAATTTTGCACATTTGCTAGACATAACATTATTTAAAAAATAAGAAATAAAATTGGGCCGATCGGACCACACCCACTATCACCTGCCATATAAACTCAATATATAATCACCATAATTATCACCCTGCATTAGTGCAGGGTGGCCAAAAACAACAACAATTTTATGAAAGCTTCAAATAATGAAACTTATTTCGCTTTGACGAACAATGTTTTTCCGAAAATTATTACAAAAGCAAAATATAACATACAAATATTCTACTTGACACTGCAATTTAAATAATTATTTCAGGAAATAATATAAAATGTCTACATATGTACAGAAAAGTTAATGACGTTATATACAATTTTAAAGGTACTTACAATACCTTTAGAATGAGATGCTGATGATTCAGTGATATGATTAAATATGTTTACTATGGCTAATCGAAATTGTGATAAATTAAAGTGGCAATTGTAGGAGATTGCCGAAAAATGCTGACGAGATATTAAATCTACCATAAACTACACACTCAGACGAACACTTTCACATTTACACTTTGAGTCAAGTTGAGTCCTACATATAACTTTTGGTCCACGACATTTTTATGTTATGCTCAATACGAATCACAAAATTACAACACTTAAGAAAACTGACAACACTACAGTAATCACAAAATGTCAAATATAACTTTTCAACTACCTACGCTGGCCTTCAATTTCAATTATAGTCACTTCATTATTTTCTTGTTACGCATAGTTTAAGTATTTTGTATAACTGCTTTAAACCCGAATTAATCCCACTTTTTTCAACGACAAAATTTAAATGCCTCTCAGGCTTCCGGTGTTGCCACCTAGTTTTCTCCTATACATTTTCCTGATAGCTTGGAGTGTTGCCATTAGGAAAATATATACACATTTAACAATTCCTAATTTTTTTTTTTGAATTTCTGCCAAAAAATATGGATTTGAAACCATAGTGGAGGCTTCAATTCTAGAATCTGCTTGATCTTGTGTAAGATCCTTACGCAAAATTCGCCATAAAGTGGTCTTGGCGATGACCAGTTCTTGAGAACGCCGCGGATTCGACTGATTTGGATCGTTTGCTACGAACGTCTGAAAGGCAGCAATATTGTGTGGCACGGCTGCATCACACAATGAATATGTAGAATCAAACTTTTGTACTAAACTTGTTCTTGTCTACTAGGGCGAGAATAACGATCGAAAATTGCAGTTAACGCTCTTAAAGTTGCGGTCACCGACTCCGAATTTCGGTAGTATATTTTTATACACTCCACGAGAGTATCATGTCTTTGTGCATTTGTTTGTAACGCCCAAAGTATACCGATCGACTTAGAATCACTTTTTGAATCGATTTAGCAATGTCCGTCTGTCTGTCCGTCCATCCACCTATTGTTGTAATCAAAGTACAGGTCGCAATTAGAGTCCGATCGTAACAAAAATTGGCACGAGTTAGTTTTTCGGTCCAAGGACGAACCCTATTTAATTTAAAGGAAATCGGTTCAGAATTAGATATAGGCTCCATTCAGATGTCACTCCCGATTTGACTGTTTCCGCTCTAGAAACCACATATTTTACTCGATTTGCTTTAAATTTGTCACAGTACCTTATAATTAAACTGGAAATATCTATGGTGAATTTGGGCCAGATCGGTTAAGATTTAGATATAGCTCCCATACAAATTTTGTTCTCCATTTAACTTTTTGCGCTGTAGAGATCACTAAAATAGTTCCTTATAATTCAACTGGAAACATCTATGGCAAAAGTTAGTCAGATCGGTTCAGAATTAGATTTGACTTTTTCCGCTCTAGAAATCACATATTTTATCAGATTGTTTTCAAATTTGGCAAAACGTCTTATATTTAAAATAGGAACACCTGAGGTGAAAATAAGTTAAATCGGTTCAGATTTATATATAGCTCCCATTCAAATTTCGCTCCCGATTTTACTGCTCTAGAAACCACATACCTTACAAGATCTTCTTCAAATTTGAGCATACACGTTATATTTGAACTGGAAGAACTTATTGTGTAAGTGGGTCACATCATTCCATGTTTGGATATAGCCCCGCAACAAATATTCTTCTCGATTTGACAAATTGGATCAGGCCCCGTTTTCTATTTTTTACCGGATTGAATTGTATTCGGATAGAAAGTGGAGTGTACAATATAGTCGGCCCCGCCCGACTTTATCCTTTATTTACTTGTTATAATTTGCAGAAGTTGTTCGTTCATGTGCTTTGCTGAAAATGTGTAAGACTGACCCCAATTAATTTCCTTCATTTTTACCATCTAAGGTATACTGCGGGACAGTTTTGGGCCTTTCTTTCATAAAAAATGTATAAAACAAGTAAGGAAAGGCTAAAGTAGGGCGGGGCCGACTATATAATACCCTACACTACTCCCTGCGTATATACCCCGCTTTTATTACTAAACCCAGGTGTTTCATGGGAGCAATTTTATGCAGTTCATGTAAATTATACAGTTACTATAAATTCATCTTTAGTCAAATTTAACGAATATTGTTAATAATGTGGTAATTGATCCAATTATCTGAAAGACAAAAACAAATTAAACAGTAGTAATAGGATGAATCGGACCGACATTTCAAAAGGGGGCCTATAATAACATTTTGGCTGGGTCCAAAACATGGGCCTATATATTTCTCATGATCTGCAAAATTTGATGAAGATACGATGTAAGATGTAGTTTCTAGAGCTGTAATAGATCAGAATGGGCCCCATTTGGCTTATACCAAAGTATGGACATATGTGCATCTCCCAAACAAGTAAGAAAAGGCTAAAGACGGACGGACTTTCTATCTCATTACAATTCAATTCGGTAAAAAAGTGAAATCGGGAAGGATTTTTGCATCCAGTAAATGTATGTGTTTGACAAAAAATTTTAAATCGGAAAAGACGTTCCAGGTTTCAATATACCCCCATACAGTATATTGAAATCTGGAACAATGTGACCCCTTTCACCATGTATGTTTATTGGTGAAATATAATATGTAAAGTTTCGCCAAAATCGGATAAACATTCGGGAGCAACATTTGTATGAGGGCTATATCTAAATCTGAATCGATCTTACCCACTGTGCACCATAGGTGTTTCTAGTTCGATTATAAAATGTTGTGCCAATTTTAAAGAAAATTATGTACAATATGTGGTTTCTAAAGCGGAAAAGTGAAATAGGGAGCGACATTTGTATAGAGGCTATATCTAAATCTGAACCGATCTTACCCAAATTCTGTATAGGTGTTTCCAGTTGGATTATAAGATGTTGTACCAAATTTAATAAAAAACGGGTAAAATGTGTGGTTTCTAAAGAGGAAAAAGTCAAATCGGGAGCGACATTTGTATGGGGGCTATATCTAAATCTGAACCGATCTTACCCAAATTCTCAAAGTCAAATCGGGAGCGACATTTATATGGGGGCTATATCTAAATCTGAACCGATCTTACCCAAATTCTGCATAGGTGTTTCTAGTTGGGTTATAAAATGTTGTACCAAATTTAAAGAAAATCGGGTAAAATATGTGGTTTCTAAAGCGGAAAAAGTCAAATCGGAAGCGACATTTGTATGGGGGCTATATCTAAATCTGAACCGATCTTACCCACTTTCAGCATAGGTGTTTCTAGTTTGATTATAAGGTCTTAAGTCAAATTTGAAGAAAATCGGGTACTATATGTGCTTTATAGGGCGGAAAAAGTCAAATCGGGAGCGACATTTGTATGGGGACTATATCTAAATCTGAACCGATTTCCTCCAAATTCTATACCGATGGTCCTTGTCCAAAAAAAGTAGCTTCTGCCAAATTTCATGACAATCGGACAACAATTGCGACCTGAAGAGTGCGAACAAGCTTAGATGGACAGCAGACGGAAGGACAGACAGACATCGTTAAATCGACTTAGCTGGTGATTCTAAGCCGATCGGTATACTTAAAGGTGGGTCTAGCTCGATTATTTCTTGGTGTTACAAACATTTGGCGCGAAACTAACTTATAATACCCTAGCCCACGAAGTGGTGTAGGGTATAATAAATTTGTATATGGGAGCCCCCGTAAGGAGTCGAGAGGGGAAATTAATGGAGGTCGGTCTTACATTTAACCCCTCTGGGGGCGACTCCGAGTCAGTTTTGGGGCTTTTTGTGTATTTTTACCCTTTGACACCCACTTACACTCACTCACATTTTTCGGCTCATGAACTTTTTTCCGAACCTCACAAAATACGGGTTCTAGCATATCAAAATCGAAAAGTCGTGCCCATAGTAAACAATAACTAAATTAACCCCTAATGGACAATCTTGAATTCGATTGATTTTTGTGTTAAGTTTTGGTTTTTGGTGTGTTCTGACATGTATAGTACAATTTTATGGCCAACATTTTTGTAGAACATTTCATCCCCGCCATTCCTCTTTTTCGGGGTGTTTTTTACAATTTGCTAGAATAAAGACAATACAACCGTTATAAGAGAGAGTTAGAGGGTTAATGTGTTCAACAAAAATATTGGCCATACCATTGTCTACAAAGTTGCTGAGAATACCCTACAACTCAGATGTAAAGAAAACATAGTTTTATATACTGATATGCTACAAGAACACGCCAGAGCTGGGAAACCTTAACCGCCTATAAAATGAAATTCCGATGTGATCTGTCAAAACGCCGACACACGTATATTTTTTAGTCTCCCTTACAGAATCCATTGTCAGTACCCCGTAATTTTGTAAAAACTTTGAAATTGTTGTACAGTGAAATCGGTGTATACTTCGCTATCGATCTTTCGATATTCTCCCTCTTAGGGTGAAAATGGATAAAATTGACTGCAACCAAATGACGACAGTTAGAATAAAACAAATAAGTAAGCTTCAGTCGGCTAATCCGACTTATATATACCCTCACTCTCAGAGAACATATATACGGAAGTTATAAGGACATACAGTTTACTTGGAGAAGGATAATTTGTGTGGAAGGTACTAAAAGTTTCTCGGCACATGGTCCCAGCTTCCACATTTATAAACCAATTGTAAAAACATGATCAAATATCAAGTCATAGTGGATTTAATATTAACTAGGATAGAGACAATTGTATGGGAGGTACAATTTGTTAGGTTTAAAGTGACTACAAAAGCAATATCGCCTATATTCCAAGCGAATGTTAGTTCTACAGTGGCCGACAAAAGTCAACATACGACCCACATTTTTGCGTTTTAGCGAGTTCCAAAAATATTTGAAAAAAGTAATGATGCGGTTTTGTTTGAAATCGTTTTTTATTCATATAACAATAAAAAATGCTTTACTTCAATATAAACTTAAAAGATATTGGCAAAATAAACAAAAAACACCTTGACAAAAGTCTACATACGACTTAGCATTCCATGCTTTACGTCATTTTTTATAATGTACTTTATAGGAGAATTGACGAAATTGGAATTGTTATTTGTCTTGTGCTTACTCTTCTTTAAATAAATATAATTCAAGAAACATTAGTCCGCGAAAATGGCTTCTCGTAAAGAAATTGCAACTGATATTCGAAATTTAGTAATAAAATGCAGAAACGAAAGGAAATCTTTAGGCGAAATAGCTAAAATGGTTAATTTAAGTAAATCAACTGTCCAAACTATATGCAAAAACTTCGAAAATACGGGTACTGTTGAAAATAAGCCCAGAAGTGGGCGTCCAAAAAAAACTTAGTCGACGAGATGAAAGCTTTATTTTAAAAGAAGTTAATGAAAACCCGAAAGTGAATGCTACAATGTTGTCCAAACAACTCGCAGAAAGGTCGGATACAATTGTACATCCAAGAACAATTCAAAGAAGTCTGAATAATAATGGTTTCCGAAGCAGAACGCCACGCAAAAAACCTCTTATAAGTGAAAAGAATCGTAAGCTTCGCCTTGAATTCGCCCAGCAACACTTGGACAAGGGATTAGACTTCTGGAAGCGGGTTTTATTTACGGACGAGACGAAGTATAATATATTTGGAACTGACGGGAGAGCCAAGGTATGGAGAAAAGCGAATACGGCAATGAATCCGAAGAATTTACTTGCTACGGTAAAGCATGGTGGTGGCAACGTAATGGTTTGGGGTGCCGTCGCGGCGTCTGGAGTTGGAAATATTGCGTTTATTGAGGGTAACATGGATCGCTATCAATATAAATCCATATTGGAACAAAATCTGAAGGCATCGGTCGATAATTTAAACCTCGGAGAGCGCTGGATTTTCCAACAAGATAACGATCCGAAGCACACAGCCCTATTTGTTAAAGATTGGCTGATTTACCATGCTCCAAGACAACTTTATTCGCCGCCACAAAGCCCCGACCTGAATATTATTGAACATGTGTGGGAGATTCTGCAACGCAGGATCCGAAAACATCACATAACTAGCGCCCAAACGCTAAAAAACAAGCTGGAAGAGGAATGGCGACAAATATCACCTGCGGAATTGGAAAACTTAGTTGCATCAATGCCCAGACGATTGCTGGCTGTTGTAGATGCTCATGGTGGACCAACAAAATATTAAATTATATAATAGTATCATTTTGTCACGTTAAATTGCATTTTTCCATGCTTTATATAAGGTTACTTTCTATATATGTTTGTGTGCCACAAAATTTGAAATCAATTTTTGAAAGCTTTTTTCTCAACCAATTTTGCTCAAATTTTGCACACTTAATCATTTTCGATGACAATACAAGGAAATGGAAAAATTTGACCAATTGGACAAAGGGGCGTGGTACCTCCCATACAAACCACAAATTAAAAATCTAAAAAAGAATTTCTAGGCCCAATAGAATTCTGCTTGCATAAAGCATGGATTTGAAAAAAGAATTTTTTTTTGATTTACTAGTTTATTTCTCATCTCAAACCGTATGTAGACTTTTGTCAAGGTTTTTTCTGCGTATTCTGTTTATATTGAAGTAATGCATTTTGTTATTGTTATATGAGTAAAAAACGATTTCAAACAAAACCGCATCGTTACTTTTTTCAAATATGTTTTGGAATTCGCTAAATCGCAAAAATATGGGTCGTATGTTGACTTTTGTCGGCCACTGTATATATTCTTCGACTTTTCTTTCGTTTTGAGCTTCATTTTCGTCCGTTGCTAACTACATTTGTCCTTGTGGTCTTTGGCCGATCTTTTCTTCTATTTTTGTGGATTCCAATCTAGCACTTGATGGGATTATTCTACTCGTTATCTTCTCTGTCTGATCTATTTCCATTTTCTTCTTTTTAAAAGGTATTTCATTCTAGTGATTGATGACATTATTTTACTAATTGGTTTCTTAGAGTTTGTCTGATCTATTTCAATTTTCTTTTATTAGGTAAGAATCGGTTCTATGACATATGGCCGAAAAATTTAGATTTAAATAAATCATATAAATACGATTATGATTATGTACACAAATATATAGTCTGTATATCATTTTCAGGAATGTTATTCTCCTTTCTCAATTTTGCACGAGTTTCCTTTTTTGCAACATAGTCCAGACACGGTGTTATTAATTGTACATATGACTTCTGTTTCCACTCCCCTCCAATATTTTCGAACAACATTTCCGCTAAATTACTAAATTTAAATTCAAACCCTTTTTAAAGTCTCCGCTTCGCTCACAGCTAAATTATTAATGATCCCCCACGTCTTACTTAGCATTTTGAATGAAGGAATTTACTTAAAGCCTACTTTAAGGATTATTTATTATTTAAAAACTAAAGCATGCTTTTCAGCAAAAAATATAGAATTCCATCTTTAGCTCTCGCTCTCCCTCTCTCTATCCATCTAGCTGGCTGTGGCTCGCATTTGTAGTCCCTTTTAATACTTATAATATGATTATGCTGCTCTGCTGTTCAATGCCATTTGCTGGTGTTCTTCAGCTTTTCCGTTGAATTATTTTATTCGTTTGTTTGGCTCCACACAAAACAACGTCCTTCATCTAAAAGTCCATAGCGTTCAGTATTGTTGCTGGTGCTGTTGTAGCTACTTTAACAGCATCTGCTGTATGTAGCCCATTTACTTTAAGCCCGTTATTGTTGTCTTATGATGTGCTGAGTTGGCCGTGTTCACTCGAAACGGCCACCAACAAGTGCCTGTTGTTGGTTGGCCTGTTTGGTTTGCCGGTCCTTGAGTACGGTGGTGGTGGAGCGCAGCTCCTTCCTGGTCACTCTTAGCGGAAAGGCTTTGTAGCTTTGCTGTTGCTGGCGCTTCCTTTTGCACAGAGTCGACAGAAATCATAAGAACTGAAATGCTCTAGAGTATACGCAAAGGATAATAACAATACGTCATTTCATATTTATTTCATTGTTTTCTTATTATTCTTCTTCCTTCCTTCAGTCCTTTCTTGAGCATTCCTTTAAAGATCCGACCCAGCCACTGATTGGTTGCGGAAGGTTAATCAAATTGCCAGCATTTTCTCAGAATTTAAATGAATTTATTTGCAAGAAAACTGCTTAGCTTGCTGGCTTCTGTTTTGCTCAATCTATGTACAGACATACATACATACGTATGTATGAACATACCAAGCAATTCTCAAAATAAAATTTCCATTTGATTTGTGTTAATAGAAAATCGAAATTCGAAAACCCACAAATTCATTTCTTTCTCAATTTCCAACCAATTTATTTTCAAAACAAATACTTGCCACATTTTCAATTACCCAGATTTACCACTGAAACCCAAAAGGTAGGGCCGGAGGGGGGGGCGTGGTGGTGTTGCATTTCCATTAACAACAGCGGCAGCAGCAGCAGCAACACGCACAAGTTGCGGGCACATGCAACCGCATGCCTGCAACATTATCAGTCGTGTGGAATTCATTCATATCCTTTTCCGTTCTATGAACTTGCATAATTTTATATGTAAAACGTGATGTGTGCGTGCTGGGCTGCATACATAGAGTGAGTGAGAGAAAGAGACAGCAAAAGCTAAAGCTAGAGTGAATGAAATGTTATATACACAACATAGATTAGCTTTAGCTATTTATTTGCTGTAGCTGTTGCTGTTCTAGAATGTTAGTGTTACCACCGCCGCTGTTGCTGCCGTTATCAGCAACATCCAAACATGCAACAGCCGCAGCACTCCGTAGTCATGTTTGACTATCGAAATTCCGTTGCACTCAAGTGTTAATGGCTGTTGAATTTCGGTTTAACAACAAAAATATGTTGAACTCTCCGTCGCTCTCACTGAATAGCTGAACAGTTCAGTAGTTAGGGTGACGGGGCGGTTGGCTTAAAAGGCTGCAGAATTCCGTGGTGTGAAAGGATGAGGGCAACTGATTTTATTTTATTTCACTCTGTGGTCTGGCATACCCAAGTACTTAATTATTTATATTATGTATATTCACTTTTCACGTTTATTTTCATTCTATGTAAATGTAAATGTAAATAATGTAAAGAGTACTTTAAGGCTAATAGTTGTGTATAATTAAGACTGCATACTTTTAGGGAGGAAATTGAAATTTCACATAAGCAAAGCTGAAGTGTTTTCCCAGCTTAAATCGGAACTGTGGTTGAAATTTAAGCTGCCACCGGTGCGGTGAATTGCTTTGAATACTGACGTTGTAATAAGTTAGGTTAAGGTGGATGTTACAAAATCACTCAGCACAACCAAAGTGCGACCCAGGACACAAATTATCTTACTGACCACGTCGCTCAAAACTTCACAGAAAGCTGTAACCCATGTCACTAAACGTGTTTCAGCTCGATACGACACTCTCATTGATATGTTCCATGATCAGGATGTCCAAATAAGCTACAAATTGCTTAGCTTAGAGATGCATGACAGCCTTCGGCTGTTGATGAATTTAGGCTCACCCTGTCCATACACCATGTATATGTCACCATCAACTTCTCCAATAACTAAAACTTCAGCTTGATAAACACTGCTTGCATATACAGGGTTTTCCAACAAGAGGTGTTATTTTGGAATTCAAAGAAAAATGGCATTTTTTGAGATAAATGATCGGATGTTTATTTCATAATAAAGAGGAAGGTATGCCGTTAATAATGAAAAACAACATCAGCCAAATGGTCACCATGCTTACAGGAAATTTTCATTCCAAACACCATAGACGAACAGCGACGAATTTTATAAATAGGGTATTCAATATAAGTGACTCATGATTTCGTAAAATCAAAAACATTCTACCATTAAATGACTTCCCAAAACAAACCATCGACGATCTAATAAGACATACTAAGATGAAACAAGTAAAAACGGCGTTAAGTTCGGCGCGGCCGAACTTTATATAGCCTCCACCATGGATTGCATTCCACAGAGGTTGTCGGTTTTCGTAGAAGTGCAGTAATATAACAGGAAAATATATTTTTTTAATATAGCCAAACCAAATACAAATATTTGAAAAATTAATTTTATAAATAAATATAATATTTTAATTATTTCAAACCACGCTTTTAAGGTAATGCTACCAATACGTCAATTCAAAAAATAAATATTCTTATATTTATATTTTCAAAGCCATAAATATTGGTAGATAGTGGGTGCTACAGTTGGTTGTATTTCCATTCTATTTTAATTCCAAAAGTACAAATTTTGAAAATCCATTATCAGACGTACATAGTGCAAAATAACCTAACTTCATGATTCAACCAATTTTTGCCGTAAAAGAAAAATTAAGAATTTGGAAAAAACTTTTTATTTTGCGTGTCTATGCAGTCAGAGGAATGTATATACCGAATACCATGATTCCAGCTGTGCCCATTGGGTTGGTACCATTTTTACTCTCTTGACGTTTCTACGCAATTAGAATTTCATCATTCTAGCTGTAGTCGTTTAGTTGGTACTATTTTTATCCCTCTGTACCATTGTATCCCTTGAAAGTACTAATTTCGAAAAATTCGTCTATTTTCCGTGTGTACGCAGTCAGAGGAATGTATACTCCGAACTAGAGATGGGCGCCACTTACGTGAATTGCGTGAATCACGTGATTCACGCGTGAATCACGCGTGAACGTGAGCAAAATTTAATTTACTCACGTGAGCGTGCGTGAACGTGAGGACCGAAAAAATGTTCGTGCGTGAATGTGCGTGAGTCTAATTTCTGCGTGAATCACGTGATTTTTTCGTGAGTCGCACATATTTATTAATTTTTTTATTTTCATTTAATTTCGTTTAAAAATGTCAAATTTTCCATTCAAAGTAAAAGTCATAGACATATTTATTTCTAAAACAGAGTGCTTCAGTGTAGGTATAATATCTATTTTTTCTATTATTTAAGTAAGCATTTCCTGCACCAACACTATGCACTGAATTTATGTCCTTAGTGTTAATTCAATTAATGCTGTGTTTATTTTTACTTGTATTTTATGTCAGTGTCCGATTTCTAACTTATTTTGCGTTAAACTATACGGTATACCCCACTGTAATATTGTATACTATTTTAAAAATATGAATTTAAAACAAACAACGCAAACGTAGAGTGTTTTAAATATTTAAATTAAATAATTTTCGGATTTGCGGGGCGTTATACATTTCGATTTAAAATGTATATCTTTGTGGAAATTGTTTGCGTGATTTACGTGAATCACGTGATTCACGCATGAATCACGTGTGATCGTGAGCAAAATTTATTTTACTCACGTGAGCGTGCGTGAACGTGTTATACATTTCGATTTAAAATGTATATCTTTGTGGAAATTGTTTGCGTGATTTACGTGAATCACGTGATTCACGCATGAATCACGTGTGATCGTGAGCAAAATTTATTTTACTCACGTGAGCGTGCGTGAACGTGAGTAAAGAAAAAATCTTCGTGCGTGAACGTGCGTGATTTAATTTTTTTCCTTCGTGAGCGTGCGTGAACGTGAGCCAATAATCACTCACGCGCACATCTCTACTCCGAACTTCATGACTCTAGCTGCGGTCATTTGATTGGTACTATTTTTATCCCCTTTTTTCATTTTAACCCCAAAAGTACGAATTTCGAAAAATCAGTTTATTTTCCGTGTCTATACACTCAGAGAAATGTATACTCCGAATTTCATGACTCTAGCTGCGGTCATTAGATTGGTACTATTTTTATCCCCTTTTTACATTATAACCCCAAAAGGTACGAATTTTGACAAATCCGCGTATTTTACTTATCTATGCAATCAGATGAATGTATACACCGAATTTCATTATTCTAGGTACAGCCGTTTGATTGGTACCATTTTTATCCCTCTATTCCTATTTTACCCCTTAAAAGTACGAATTTGGAAAAAATACTTTTATATTATGTATCTACTCAATTGGAGGAATGTACACACCGAATTTCGTGTTTCTAGCTGTTGTCGTTTAATATGTACCATTTTTATCCCTTTTTTGCCCCATTTCACCCCCCACAAATAAGAATCACTTTATGGTGCACGTTTTTACTACAAGGGGAATGCGCATACCAAATATCAAGCAAATATAAACAGACATATTCAAAAAACATGCTAAAATACGCTAAAATATTAGGGATTATTATGGGTATTTTTAGTCCTTGTGAGGGAAATTTTTTTCCCTTTTGGCCGATTTCTCCTCATTTCAATCCCAACCGATCTACGACTATAAGTCGCATTTGTGGAAAATTTGAACGGTCTAGCTCCTCTCGTTTAGATGCTAGCGTGCTTTCAACAGACAGACAAACGGACGGACATGGCTAGACCGTCTTCGAATTTTATGACGATCAAGAATATATATACTTTATAGGGTCTCAGGTCGATATTTCAAGGTGTTACAAACGGAAAGACAAAGTTAGTATACCCCCATCCTGGAGGTGGAGGTTATAACAACATCAGCCAAATGGCCACCACGACCACGCTTACAGGACCATATCCTTTTCATGAAGTTTTCCATAAACAAATCGCAAAGTGGCTGTCCTCGATAGCCTATCTTTGAGGTCTTGAATCGACGGTGGACTGTTGGCGTAGACCTTATCTTTCACGTGGCCCCAAAAGAAGAAGTCGCAAGGTGTTAAATCACAAGATCTCGGTGGCCAATTGGGATCATCTCTTCGAGAGATAACACGGTCGGGAAACCTTTCCCGTAAAAGAACAATGGTTTCGTTGCTTGTGTGGCACAAAGCGCCGTCTTGTTGAAAGTAAACATTGTCCAGATCAATACTATCCAACTCCGACCATAAAAAGCATTAATCATCTCTCGATAGCGCAATCCATTCACCGTAACTGTTGATCCAACCTCATTTTCGAAAAAGTAAGGTCCAATGACACCGCCGGACCATAAACCGCACCAAACAGTCACACGATGAAGATGGAGAGGCTTCTCAGCAATAACTCTTGGATTTTCAAAGTCCCAGATACGACAATTTTGCATGTTGACGTAGCCACCGAGGTGGAAATGGGCCTCATCAATGAAGATGATTTGTCGATGGAATTCCGGATCATTTTCATTCATGAATTTTAATAATTTCAATGCGTTGTTGAAGCGTGTATCGTTCCATTTTTATACACTCCACGAGAGTATTATGTCTTTCTGCATTTGTTTGTAACACCCAAAAGGAAGAGAGATAGACCCATTGTTAATTATACCGATCGACTTAGAATCACTTTTTGAATCGATTTAGCAATGTCCGTCCGTCTGTCTGTCTGTCCGTCCATCTATTCTTGTATTCACGATACAGGTCGCAATTGTAGACAGAACCAAATGAAACTTTGCACAACGAAGTTTTTCGGGATAAGAACGAACGCTATTTAATTTGAAGAAAATCGGTACAGATTTAGATATAGCCCCCATACGAATTTCACTCCCGATTTGACTCTTTTCACTCTAGATACCACATATGACAACAGATTTTCTTTAAAATTGGCAAAACATCTTATATTTCAACTAGAAACACCTGTAGTAAAAATGTGTTAGATCGGTTCAGATTTATATATAGCTCCCATACAAATTTCGCTCCCGATTTGACTTTTTCCGCTCTAGAAACCACATATTGTATCAGATTGTCTTCATATTTGGCACAACATCTTATAATCCAACTGGAAACTCCTATTGAGAAATTGGGAAAGATCGGTTCAGATTTAGATATAGTCCCCATACAAATGTCTCTCCCGATTTGACATTTTCCGCTCTAGAAAACACATATTGTACTCGATTTTCTTTAAATTTGGCACAACATCTTATAATCCAACTAGAAACACCTATGCTGAAATTGGGTAAGATCGGTTCAGATTTAGATATAGCCCCCATATAAATGTCGCTCCCGGTTTGACTTTTTCCGCTTTAAATGCCACATATTGTACTCGATTTTCTTCAAATTTGGCACAATACCTTATATTTGAACCACAAATATCTGTGGTGAAAATGAGTCAGATCGGTTCAGATTTAGATATAGCTCCCTCACAAATTTCGCACCCAGTTTAACTTTTCCCCCTCTAACAACCACAAATTTTCACCGATTTTCTTCAAATTTGGCACATTACCTTATATTTGAGCTAGAAACGTCTGTTGTGAAAGTTGGCCAGATCGGTTCAGATTTAGATATAGCTCCCATACAAATTTCTTTCTCCATTTAACTTTTTCTGCCCTTAAAACCACATATTTTAACCGATTTTCTTTAAATTTTTTATAGCAACTTATATTTCAATTGGAAACATTGCCGTGAAAGTGGGTCAGATCGGTTTATATTTAGAGTGTTGCTCCCGTTTTTACTTTTTCTGCTCAAGAAACCCCATATTTTAACCGATGTTCTTCAAATTTGACAGAACACATTATATTTCACTAGAAAAACCTATATTGAATGTGGGACACATATTTTCAGATTTTAATAAAACCCTTATTCTTTTGTCCTCTCAAAGTATTACAGATTTTGATCTAATTTAGCAGAACGTGTTATATGTCAGCTGGAAACATATATTGTGAAAGTACTTGTCAAATGTCAAAGAATAAAAGTTTCAAAAGTTACAGCTACCGAAATACCGGGTGATTCCAAATAACACCTCTTGTTGGGAAAACCCTGTAGCAGCCTACGAGCCTTATGAACTTCCAGTTCCAGTGTTGTCCATACCTATCCCTGTCATTAAGTTTGGAGCAGTCTGCGTTTAGCTAAAATATCAACCCCAACAGAGTCATCTCCATGGCGTAGGCCAAACTATAGAGTGGGTCATTTAAAACTTTAAATTAGAATAGGCTACAAAAAAGTACTGATTATTTTTTCAAATTGGAAAGGTTGAACTTTGTCATTTAATAATGAAACACAATATCATTCATATGACTACCATGACTGGCTCGCAGGACCTCATCAAAATCCAAAATCCACACCAAACAGTGACTCGTTGTGGTTGCATTGGCTTATTGATAGTCACGTGTGGGTTCTCTGAACCCCATATGCGGCAACGATACGATTTTTTCTAAATTCACTTTTAAGGACAAAACGGAGAAAGGTGTGAAACTGGTACCAATCAAATAGCTGTAGCTAAAATCATGAAATTAGGTGTTGAACTGAAACATATTGGAACTTCAATATTAGAACTTTTCCTATCAAAATGCTACAGACATTTAGGCTGTAGTTGCGATCAATAAATTGCAAATGATGAAAAATCGGGCTTGAGGGAAATTGTTTCTATCTAATAATATTTAGGGCACATTTTTGAAGATTGCTGCTCAGTTGCTGTTCAGTTTTTGATTCCATTTGATGTTTTATATTTATATATAGTAGTGGGCTATTAATATTATCATAACGAAACATAACAATTTTCCTAATATGGTAGTGTTCTGCTATAAAATGTCGGCAGCCTCTAATCTGCCGGTAATACTGTGGTGGAGGGTATAGAAGATTAGGCCAGGCCGAACTTAATGCCTTTTTACTTGTTTATGTTGCACTTTTGGCCAATTTCTTAATAGACAGCATTCAAAGAAAATATTTCTAACATTTTGTAGAAAATATCTGCATTATTTTTAAATACTTTTCCATTTATTTCAAAAAACTTTAAAGATTTTTGGCTATCAAAAACAGACTTCCTTAAATATTTTATATTGTATTTATACTCTTTGGACGTGTATTTTTTGCGCCAAAAAATATTTCACATTATTTTTGGAGTTTTATGTTGAAAATGCATTTGAAATTGACAGCAGACTCTTATCCCACAAAAACAAAGACCAAAAAAAAACAAGAAACTTAATATCAACATAAACTAACAGAGACCGACAGACGACGAGTATATAAACATTATTTCCGACTGAAATATAACACTAAATAACCTGCTGCTTCAGAGCAAAAATAAAGAGATCTGAAAGCTACCGAATATGAAAACAAAAGGAGCAACGTTATAAAGTTAACATTAAATGTCACTCACAAGCATACAGACATACATACTCCTCCGACATGCACGTAGATATGTATGCATAGAACGAGGGTGGGTGGCAAAAATTGTAGTAACAGTTCTCAAATTTAAATAGAACAAGTGAAAAAGGTGTGAAGTTCGGCCGGGCCGAACTTTATATACCCTCCACCTAGGATTGCCGTCCACAGAGGCTGTCGATTTTTGTAGAAGTGCATTAACATTGCAGGAGAATTAAATTTTTTTAATATATGCAAACCAAAACAAATAAAAATATAAAATTGTTATTATTTCAAGGCAAAGCTACCAATACGATTATACTATATATACCGGAATAATACTGCAAGTCAATTCAAAGAGTAAATATAAGACAGTAACCTTCAAAAAAGCTTAAATACCGCAAATATTGGTAGATAGTGTGTGCTACAGTTGGTTGTATATCCATCATATTTTAATTCCAAAAGTACAAATTTTGAAAATCAATTATATCTCACGTACACAGTACACCTATCTTCATGATTCAACCAATTTTTGCCGTAAAAGTAAGAAAATAAGAATTCGGAAAATGTTTTTTTATTTTTCATGATTCTACCAGCAACAATTTTCTTGGTACCATTTTTATTCCCCTTTTCCATTGTAGTCCCTTAAAGTACGTATTTCTAAAATCTCTTTATTTTACGTGTCTACGCAATTAGAGGGATGTACACACCAAATTTCATCATTCTAGCTGTAGTCGTTTAGTTGGTACTATTTTTATCCCTCTGTACCCATTGTATCCCTTGAAAGTATGAATTTAGAAAAAAACTTTTATTTTCCGTGTCTACACAGTCAGATGAATGTATAAACCGAATTTCATGACTCTAGCTTCGGTCATTTGGTTGGTACTATTTTTATCCCCTTTTCCATTTTAAACCCAAAAAGTACGAATTTCGGAAAATACCTTTATTCTACGTGTCTACGCAGTCAGATGAATGTATATTCCGAATTTCATGACTCTAGCTGCGGTCATTGGGTTGGTACCATTTTTATCCCCTTTTTCCATTTTAACCTCAAAAAGTACGAATTTCGGAAAATCTGTTTATTGTAAGTGTCTACGAAATCAGAGAAATGTATACACCGAATTTCATTATTCCAGGTGTAGCCGTTTGGTTGGTACCACTTTTATCCCTCGGAACCCATTGTATCCCTTGAAAGTACGAATTTGGAAAAACCCTTTTATTTTTCATGTCTACGTAGTCAAAGTAATGTATACTCCGAATATCATGACTCTAGCTGCGGTCATTTGGTTGGTACTATTTTTATCCCCTTTTTCTATTTTGACCTCAAAAAGTATGAATTTCGAAAAATCAGTTTATTTTCCGTGTCTACACAGTCAGAGGAATGTATACTCCAAATTTCATGACTCTAGCTGCGGTCATTTGATTGATACTATTTTTATCCCCTTTTTTCATTTTAACCCCAAAAAGTACGAATTTCGGAAAATACCTTTATTCTACGTGTTTAGACAGTCAGATGAATGTATACTCCGAATTTCATGACTCTAGCTGCGGTCATTTGTTTGGTACCATTTTTATCCCCTTTTTCCAGTTTAACCCCAAAAAAGTACGAATTTCGGAAAATACCTTTATTTTACGCGTCTACGCAATCAGAGGAATGTATAAACCGAATTTCATTATTCTAGGCGCAGCGTTTGGTTGGTACCCTTTTTATCCCTCTATTTCCATTTTATCCCTTAAAAGTACGCATTTGGAAAAATATTTTTATATTATGTACATACGCAATTAGAGGAAGTGTGTTTCTAGCTGTTATCGTTTGGTACCATTTTTATCCCTTTTTGGCCCATTTCACCCCCTAGAATAATAATCGCTTTTTTGGGAATGTGCATACCCATTATCAAGTAAATACAAGCAGACATATTAAAAAAACATGCCTAAATACTCTAAAATATTAGGGGTTATTATGGGTTTTTTTAGTCCTTGTGAGGCCGATTTTGCCCAGTTTCCCTCCCAACCGACATACGACTATAAGACGCATTTACGGAAAATTTGGACGTCCTTGCTCCTTTCGTTTAGATGCTAGCGTGCTTTCAACTGAGAGACAGAGGGACGGACGGACATGGCTAGATCGTCTTAGAATTTTATGACGATCAACAATATATATACTTTATAGGGTCTCAGGTCGATATTTCAAGGTGTTACAAACGTAATGACAGAGTTAGTATACCCTCATCCCGGAGGTGGAGAGTATAAATAATCCACGAAATAGCTTCATTCATATGAAAGCTAAATCCTATAAGCTGCTGAAAAGGACCGAATCCATGTTTTTATTTGAAACCCCTTCTCAAACCACTCTCGTATCTATTTGGTGTATATATGTATATCAAATAATGATGATGGCGATGTGATGCCCTGGTGTAGACAATGAATGAAACGAGCATCGCTATATATGATGATGTTTGAAATGTTGCTGTGTGTAGGAGTGTGAACACACTGACTGACACTGAGGGGGAGGCGGAGGCAGGCAGGGCTTAAATCAGTCAGTGTATGTAAGTATGTGTCTGTGTATTTGAGTGTGCTTGCAACTAATTCAAAATAATGACCGTAATTCAAAGGATTTTATGCTGATACAGCAACAAAAATGACAACTGCAAAATGGTGTCTCGCTTGCTTTGTGTGTGTGTATGTATGTATGACAGTGTTAGTGTGTGTGTCTTTGTATATTCCTTTCTAAGTGACTACCTAAAAGTATGCTATGAAAACATAAAAAAACTTAACGAATACCTTATAAAATATGTCAACATTATGACTTCGGCTGGCTGTAGGTAGTAGTATGTGGAACGACGAATCCACATGAGTAGCTGAGTGTGTAAATTTCAGCACACACATACACACACCCACACACAGACACCGTCACACAGCGAAAACGCACTCTAAACTCTGCAGGCAGTCCTCTAAGTAAGCTGCTGATGCGTAACGCAAATCAACGTTTTCGCCCCCTCCAGGGCTGCTCCTGGTGTTGGCAAAAGCAACAGCAACTCGTTTTACATTTCCAAACAGCGCCAGCAAATAAAAATTCATAAGTTTTTCAACTAAATTTCTCCCAAGAGCAGTTGAAGTGTTGTTCGCCACTCAGTCACAAGTTAGGAGGGGCAAATATGAAAAACGAAATGAAGAAAAAAAACGAAACAAGAAAAGCTTCGAAGAAATATTCGTCCATATAACTCGGCATGATATCTTTTCTCCTATATATATGTACACGTTTAAGATCACATTAAGCGTTAAAGGAAGTCATAATAATGGTAAGCACAAACGTAATGGCGAGTGAGCGAGCGCGCGAGCGAGCAAGCTTGAGACAGACAGTCATTGACTGTGAGAAAGGGAGCGAGAGAGGAGTGTATCAAATTAAAAAGTGTACCGAATCGCCGTAAATTATGCTAGAGAAAACAAAATTATTTTACTGTGATTTCGTCTGTTTTCTGTTGCTTCCTTGTGGGCTCACAACGGGTTATCACATAGGAGATATACAAATGTTTAGTAAGTAAATCATGAAACGTATTTATATTGCAGTGATAGAAAAAATAATAATAATTTAAATTTCTATATCCAATTAAAAATAGTCAAACATAAAATTCTCACAATTAACCAATTAAGGACTGTTTACAGTCAGACGGGACCGACTTTTTATATATAATATCATTGAAATATCATTGAAAGTTCGATGTAGGACACATTCGAAATAGATTTGCGATTTTATGGACCCTATAGTAGTAATTCATTATTTTCATTATTGGCCGAATCTAACGCCAAATCGGGCAGAACATTCCGTTGCGTGTTATATAAAAACATGGCAAGATATGTTCCACTTCCACAGCAGGTGTTCCTAAGACAAATATAACATATATTGCTATTCATAAAATATTCTTTTGCAATTTGTGGTTTCTAGAGCCTCAGGAGAATTCAATTCGGGAGGGCCCAATTTTACTACAGATATCTCTATGAGAAATATAACATTATATAGAAAATAAGACAATTTAAGAAATCTTACCAAAGTCCTTTAAAATGTCTGGTTTTAAGAGAGGAAAGGACAAAAGTGAGAGTGAGATTTACAAGAGGGTCATATCTAAATCTAAACCGATATTATACAAGCCCAATCGGTAAGGACATTTGAAATTTAAAAGCGTTGGGCCAAACTTGAACAAAATCGGTTAAAATATAGGCTTCTAGAGCGGAAAAGTCAAATTGGGAATGACCTTTGTATGAAGGCTAGGTCAAAATATGGACCGATGTGACCCAATTTAAAGTTAAAGCATAAGCAACATGTGAATGGAGAATATATTTAAATTTGAACCGATATGATTCAAATTAAATAGAGTTAAAGACTCACTGCTTTGGAAGCAAGTTTTTAGTGTTTCCCAAATTTGTTCGAGCGTATAGCGTTCCATTCTGCAAATGTCAAACATAAACCTGAAAATAAACATAAAAATGAATGTTATTCTACCATTCAATGTCAAAATAATCAGTAGTTCAAATTTAAAATGTTGCAACTCAACAAAGCATTCATAATTTGTTTTTGTTTCGGCCGACTCTTTGAAATAAAACATCATTTTCTGTATTTGAGATCGTTAGGGATGGCTACTTTGGGGACAAGGATTTTTCCTGGCAAGCCTGCCACTATCATGGTTTCCGGCCTGTGAAAGTATTCATCAAATGGCTTTGCAGCGACTTTTCAACAAAATACTCGGACTCTTTAAGTAAATTATAAAGATGCAAAATGTCCTTGAACAAGGACAATATCCCAGTAAAATGAAAAAAAAAAAATATGTTTGTTGATGTTATGCCTCAAAGCACACACAAAATAAATTCTTAGGTATCAAACAAAATTTTTTATATATGATAATATATAGAGGCATAGTATTCTGTACAATCTCGACCAGACGTCCAAAATACGATAGGCAAAGAACCTTATGTTATGGTTATCACTCCTAAGGAGTATAACCAATGCACAGTGATAATAGTGAATGGTAAATCGATTCCGATTCTAATCGAGAATCGATTCTGAGGGCTCAAAAACGATTCTTTTGGAATCGATTACATGTGTCCAACTTTATACTGCAATCGATTATCGATGCTTGGGAATCGAAATTTAATTTAATGAAAAACACCCAAAAAGTATGTACTAACTTTGTACGTACTTTTGGTGGTAACAAGTTGTGAAATTTAAAAGCTGTAATTTTATTAATTAAACAAAAGGAAATGACACTAAGTGTGGAATAGATATAAAAAATTGACAGTGTCGGTCGTCGCTAAAATCGCATTTGACTAATGAACTATCATTAGAACAACTTTTTATAGTTGTTTTCATGTTAGTGTTAATTAGAAAGTGTTAGTTTTGATGAAATATTACACAAATCTTGATCGAATTCATCAGTACTTAAAAGACCTCAAAATAAGTGGCAAATGTCAAAACATAGTCTAGGCGAAAAAAATGAGAAACTAACTTTGAAATTCAGTATCTCAAAAACGAAGAAAAGCAATAGTTTGAAATTTGATAAACTTATAGACAACTTTCTTCCAAAAATATTAAAAAAACCAGTAAGGAAAGGCTAAAGTCGGGCGGGGCCGACTCTATGATACACTCCACTTTCAATCCGAATACAATTCAATTCGGTGAAAAAGTGAAAACGGGAAGGTTTTTTTGTATCCTGTAAATGTATGTGTTTGACAAAAAATTTTATATCGGAAAGGACATTTGTATGAGGATATATTGAAACCTGGAACGAAATAGGTGAAATATAAAATGTATAGTTTGGCCAAAATCGGTTAAACTTATGGGAGCAACATTTGAATTTGGGCTATATTTAAATCTGAACCGATCTTACCCACTATCACCATAGTTTTGTTTAGTCAGATTATAAGATGTTGTGCGAAATTTAAAGAAAATCGAGCACAATATGTGGCTTTTAAAGCGGCAAAAGTAAAATCGGAAGCGACATTTGTATGGGGGCTATATCTAAATCTGAACCGATCTTACCCAATTTCAGCATAGTGTTTCTAGTTGGATTATAAGACGTTGTCCCAAATTTAAAGAAAATCGTGTACAATATATGATTTTTAGAGCGCAAAATTCAAATCGGGAGCGACATTTGTATGGGGCCTATATCTAAATCTGAACCGATCTAGCCCGCTTTAGCCACAGGTGTTTCTAGTTAGATTATAAGATGTTGTGCCAAATTTAAAGAAAATCGATTAGAATATGTGGCATTTAAAGCGGAAAAAGTCAAATCGGGAGCGACATTTATATGGGGGATATATCTAAATCTGAACCGATCTTACCCAATTTCTGCATAGGTGTTTCTAGTAAGATTATAAGATGTTGTGCCAAATTTAAAGAAAATCGAGTACAATATGTGGTTTCTACAGAGGAAAATGTCAAATCGGGAACGACATTTGTATGGGGGCTATATCTAAATCTGAACCGATTTGACCTATATTCACCATAGATGTTCTTAGTTTAAATATAAGATGTTTTGCCAAATCTGAAGACAATCTGATACAATATGTGGTTTATAGAGCGGAAAAAGTCAAATCGGGAGCGAAATTTGTATGGGAGCTATATATAAATCTGAACCGATCTGACCGATATTCACCATGGGTGTTTCTAGTGGAAATATAAGATGTTTTACCAAATCTGAAGACAATCTGATACATTATGTGGTTTCTAGAGCGGAAAAAGTCAAATCGGGAGCGAAATTTGTATGGGAGCTATATATAAATCTGAACCGATCTGTCCGATATTCACCATGGGAGTTTCTAGTGGGAATATAAGATGTTTTACCAAATCTGAAGACAATCTGATACAATATGTGGTTTCTAGAGCGGAAAATGTTAAATCGGGAGCGAAATTTGTATGGGAGCTATATATAAATCTGAACCGATCTGACCGATATTCACCATGGGTGTTTTTAGTGGAAATATAAGATGTTTTACCAAATCTGAAGACAATCTGATACATTATGTGGTCTCTAGAGCGGAAAAAGTCAAATCGGGAGAGAAATTTGTATGGGAGCTATATATAAATCTGAACCGATCTAACACATTTTTACCACAGGTGTTTCTAGTTACAATATAAGATGTTTTGCCAATTTTAAAGAAAATCTGTTGTAATATGTGGTATCTAGAGTGAAAAGAGTCAAATCGGGAGTGAAATTCGTATGGGGGCTATATCTAAATCTGAACCGATTTTCTTCAAATTAAATAGCGTTCGTCCTTATCCCGAAAAACATAGTTGTGCAAAGTTTCATTTGGTTCTGTCAACAATTGCGACCTGTATCGTGATTACAAGAATAGATGGACGGACGGACGGACGGACGGACGGACGGACGGACGGACGGACGGACGGACGGACAGACAGACGGACATTGCTAAATCGACTCAGAAAGTGATTCTAAGACGATCGGTATAATTAACAATGGGTCTATCTCGTTTCCTTTTGGGTGTTACAAACAAATGCACAAAGACATAATACTCTCGTGGAGTGTATAATAAAAGTGTCCGCAGATTTCGAAATGTTAAATTTATTTTTAATTCCTAAAAGTAAAGGTGAACATTAAATTATATATTTTTGCAATGGTATCATTCAATAGATCGGAAAAAATCTATCAGAAAAACGTTTTCCAAAAACTATATATATTATATATTCTTCAGAATAGTTGATTAAGGACGAGCACCTTAGTGTAAAACAATTAAAAAGACGTAAAGTTCGGCCATGGCGATTCTTATATACCATGGATTGGAGATATTTTTATGCAAATTTAAATAAATTTAAAGTCCACTCTCGCTTGCAGGGAGAGGCTATCAAAACATTTGAACAGCGTGTATATCGTTCTTAAGTGCCCTAACTTTGTTATAGTGGGCATTTTCTGTACTAGTTAGTTAAAATTATACCTCTCGGGTTTTATGGTTAAACATTTCTACCGATTCCGATTAAGAATCGATTCTCAGGTCCGATTCTTCGATTCTAAGAATCGGATTCAAAAATAGTTGATCGGGAATCGACAATCGATTCTTGTCCTCGTTTACCATTCACTAAGTGATAACTTACGAACAAAACCCTATAACTTTTTTATTTACAAACATAAAATTCAGAAATTTGGCATTTTGATATGTGACATTATTTATGATTTTTAAAATAAAATGGTCCATTTTTTTAAAGTAACTGTAAAATTTCTATTTACTATCATAAAATTCTGAAAGTTGGCATTTTGATGTGTGAGTTTACTTCTGATTTGAACTTTTAATAATGAGGAAATTTCAATTTGTAATAATATGGGTCACTTAAAAACGATATAAAGAAAATATTGCAAAAAACTGCAATAGTATTTACTTATGATCCCTTGAACTACTAGATGGTGTATAGTCACAACTTCTTCTCACTCCTGCTCTTATAGTTTTTCTCCAATCAATGTTTTTTTATTTCCAAAAGGTTATTTTTGGAACACCTAAAACACAAGTAAATACATAAGCGAATTTAACAAACATTATACACAATGAAAATTACAGCCCAACTAGTTAGAAAATGCTTAATTTTGCATGAAAAAAGTTGACAACGAAATCATTGCCACCTACTTTTTCGAAGATGTAAGTAAAGGTTTTTGTTAGAATTGTGCAAACTAGAATTTTGAAGTTGGAACCACTGTAAAACCTATTTTAAAATATATATATATATATATATATATATATATATATATATATATATATATATATATATATATATATATATATATATATATATATATTTTCTTTAAATATGAAATGGATCTTAACAGATGATTCCCATAGGCATAAACTCATAAAAACAAAACCATCCATGTTTCAATTCAAGTGATGAACGAAGCTATTTGTCATTCTCTTTCTCCGTACAATATTTAATTTCGTTCGTTTTTCTGCTGATTTGTTAAAAGTTTCAATATTGTAATCAGATCTCTGATTTCATATCGCAAATCAATTTCTGACCTGAATCTTATCACTCCACTCAAGTTCCTGCACTAAATCCAATCTCTCTCAATTTCTGACCTGAATCTTATCACTCCACCCAAGTTCCAGCACTAAATCCAATCCCTCTTGTTTATTTTCACAGCAAGTAAACCAATTTTCACTATTTCCATACTTTATTGAGCAAGAATCCTAATAGTTAAAAGTATGATATATCCAACAAATTTAAAGAGTTTTGCATTTTAAAAAACCGGCCAACCAACATGAAAACACCGATTTCCCCGGTTTGATGAAATTAGCATTTTTTCAAAAACCGGTGGACATTGGTAACCGGCTCCACTGATGATTCACCTCACACAGGATATAGTAAAGTGGGGTTCTCATCTTTCCATTACCAAAAACAAAATATACTTGATAGAAATAGTTGACATTCGAATGTATTACATAAAACACATAATTATTTATTTATTTTTGCTTATTTACAAAGCTTATATATTTATTCCGGAATTTCATGTAAGGAACATAGGGCCATAATCATAATAATCCCTAATTTTGCCCATACTTTTATGTCCGAAATTACTAAACAAAACTGTTGTGCCAATTGAATATTCCGTTGGTTGTGCTCGTTTATTCATTTGCTGCTTAAAAACTTTGAAGAGCATAAGCATTTAATAGCTGAAGTAGCAGGCAACATCATTTTCGTTCCAGCGTTCACAATTTTTTTATATGAAGTCATTATTTTGCACTTTTATTAAGTTGGAAATATTCTTCCAGCTCTTCTTCTTTTTTCGTTTGAGTGTTGGCTTTTTTTTTTTTCCACATTTATTTCACCGGAAAGTGACTCCGGAAAATGAAATTGGAGTATTATGCAGCGTAGCAGATGAAATTATATGTGTGCTGTTCATCATCTGGTTCTTGTTGTTCTTGTTGCTGTTGATGTTCTGCTGTGCTCCAATTTAAAATTATGCATTATGCTTCACTTTTTTATTAGATTTGCAATTCGCACAAAAATATGCTTTAGTTTATGCTTGTTGTTTGTGCATATAAAACGTCAGCTGACTCTACTTGATGGAGGGCAAGGCGGCATTATGGAGTTCCCCCCAAGCGTACTGGGGATGATATTAAAATGCTGCATAATTTTGCAAAACGTCCTTAATGATTTTTTTCATTTTGTTTGGCAAAATAATAAACAAAAAGAAATACTATTAGATGCTTAGATACTACTTGGATTGTTGCAAAGTGTGGCCATAAAGCTATTCCCAAAAGTATGTTCTTTTAATGGATCTGGCTTAATCTTAGGAGGCCATTAAAAATACTTTGTTTGCCAAATTATCACTCTGACCTGCAGGCTGCACACAACTTTATGTTGGAAATAAAAATGTAAAATGAAATAAACAGATTAATACGTACGAATGTGAATTGCTTTCTGGTTGGAAAAGTCAATGAATTTACTATATCGTCCATCCAATATTGGCATAGCGCAGAAATTTGCAGTTTTCTATTAAGATAGAGATTAGGACTCCTTTCTTGTAATCCAGGAGGAATTTAGTTTGGTTTGGCTGAAGATGATGATTCAAATTGATTTAGGGTAATTCCACTAAATATCAACCCAAAAACTATGTTTTTGGAAATTCACTATCTCTGATTTGAAAATGGTATGTTCTTATAAATCAAGGACTCCAAAAATATCCTTATATGTTCTCTATATTATGTAGCTGTTAAATCCATTAAAATGTCAGCACCATGACCAGTGGCCTAAACGTTATGGCAATAATATCAAAATAAAAACTAAATTAATATTAATCATACGCCATGAAGTACTCGGGCAATATTCTTGCAGGCAATATCCCGTAAACAATTGCAATGCAAATCTAAAGCCATAATAATAAAGCGCAGAAATTTGCCGTTTCCTACTAAGATAGAGATTATGATTCCTTTGTTGTAGTCCAGGATGAATTTAGTTTGGTTTGGCTGAAGACGAGTATTCAAATTGCTTTTGGAAATTCGCCATCTCCGATTTCGATTTGAAAATGGTATTTACTTATAAATCAAGTGCTCCAAAAATCAAAAAATATCCTTATACGTTTCCTATATTATGTAAAGGGTAATTTTTAAAAATCTATAGGAAATTTTTTCAAAAAAACACATAAAATTCAGAAAAATGCATGCATGATTTAATATTTGAAGATTATTTCATGCAAATGTTGACCTTGACTGCGCCTCAAATGGTCCATCCGCTTAGTCCAATTTTGGCATTTCCACGTTTTTGAGTAACAGAGGCCCAATTGCTGCGAACGGCGACGAATCGATAATTGATGGTCATCATTAACACTGGCCGATACAGCTGCGATATTTTCTTCAGTTCGAACTCTACGTAAGCGTGTTGGTGGTTTAATGTCCAACAATGTAAATTTGGTGCGAAATTTAGTCATAATAGCCCGAATAGCTGCTTCAGTGGGTCGATTAAACTGACCATAAAATGGAAGCACGCATTTTGATAATAAAATTCAATAATTTGCAAGCGTTGTTTGTTTGTATACGATTCATGGTTCAATTATAGACCAAACTGAAGATGTTTGGCAGTGAAACAAAACACGAAACGTGTGTCAGCTGTTTAAACCAGTGTTGTCAAAAAGATAATAGCTAAAAAATCACCCTCTAGTTGTTAAATCCATTCAAATTTCAACACCACGACCAGTAGCTTAAAAGTTATGACAACAAAATCAAAATAAAATCTAAATTATTATCAATCATACGCCATGAAGTACTCGGCAACTAAATTTTTCTTGCCGGCAATATTCCGTAAACAATTTCAATGCAAATCTAAAGTCATAATCCTACTTGAATATCAAACCTCAATCATTCTCTGTCGATAGGAATGGAATTTCGCTCTTCTATTGTCATGCGTTACCATTGACACATTTCCATTTATCATGTCGCCAAGCGAAACCATTAATAGATTACAACGAAACCCCTGGCCACATCTCCCCCTTCCATGATGCAACACAAAGACATAAATTGAAATTTGACATCTCGAACACATATCCACAGACCATTACAATTACACGAATGCGAATTAATTTCGACTCAATTTTAATTAAGGTAATAAATTCTAAATGAAAAATCCACAAACTAAATCACAATATATATACCATATGCATTTGTGTATGTATGATATGTAAGGCAGAGCAGAGAAGTCGAGAGGACAACAATGACGATGACTTTAAACAGAACAATTACAAAACCGGAAACACGCACCAACAACGCCTACTCTCGTACCGCCCCGGCAGCAGCAACAGCAAAAAACCAGGAACAGGAAACAGCTACAATGACCGTAATAGCAGCAATAAAGACAAACAGGCAGACAGACAGACACGGACAGAGGACAAATAGGCCCTGCAAAGAAACGACAACAATAATTGCGGTATACAAAACGGAGACATTTGAACATTTGTGAAAAGGTAATTTGAACATAATTATACGGATGACAGAGAGAATTGCATAAATTGTTGCCAAATGTGTTGCATAGATTTTACAAATTCATACATAACTTGCAGATTATCCACACACAAACACACACTCACACCCATCCAAAGCCGACCAACCGCACCTAGACCATGATGCACAAGCATACGGGGCAGCCAAAAAAGCTTCAGCTCTCAACTACATTTGCATTATCCTCTCAGTAATAATAACAATGCGATTGAGTTAATGGTTAAATTTATGGCCAGAAATTGTGCAACCAAACAAGCAAAATGCCAAAAATTCCACAGTTACCGCCCACCTCATGTACACATCTACATACATGCACATGCATACATACATACCCCCACCCCGCCGAAAGATCTATGTGTTTGGTTGTTCGTAATGAGAATTGTAATTGAAACATTACTACATACCATAAATGTACATGCAACAATATAGTATACAATCTATAGGATGCACTTAAAGAAAAGTCGCCGAATAAAAATTCAAAAATTATTCGTTAGAGAAAAATCTGGCGAACAGTCGTAACTATTACAAGTCATATTCATAAAAATTTAAAGTGTGTTTTAGCTTTGAAAATTCGTTTTATAAACATGTTATAAAAGGTTATGAATATGGCCGGAAATCTATATGATTTGCCATTCATTAATAAAAAATATTTCCTTCCCGATAAAATTAAATAAAAGCTGTAGAAATTCGCTCGAATAATATTAATATAACAATTTTGTCTTCCTTCTAACCTAATACATTTTAAATTTTTCGATTTTAAAGAAAATTAAAATTTTTATTTTTTTGTTTTTATGTTTTGGCGGAAGCATATGCGAAGAACCGGAAAATAGAAGATATTATAAATATAATTATTAATATAATAGAAACAGAATGAGTAAATTGCTAAATCTGACTTTTTGCACTAAATCTATCCTATATTCCAAGCAGGCAATTTCGTGCAGGCAAAAGTTATCCTGAAAAACGGGGAACCCTTCAACCTTTACAAATATGTTTCGTTAAAGGCTTTTGAAAGAAAAAAAGTTGTGTTGATCCAAATTCAGACATTTATTCACATTTTTAAAGTATTTATTACAAACGAACTATATTTGACACAAGCATAGTTTTGGCATCATAATAAAGCTAAGAAACCAAAATTTTTAATAAAATTTTTGTGTGGAAAATCTCATTAAATGTGTGAGAAACAGTTAGACAAAGTCAAAAAAAAAGAAATTAGGTTTTTAAATTTTTCAAAATCGGAAAAATGTGAAAATCTGTAATACAAAAAATATAAATTTTTTTCTTCAATCAACTAAAACAAAAGTTATTGAATTTTGAACGATTGTTTATGATTCTGAACCACTGTACGTTGTGAATAAAAGTTCATGGGGTTGTATGACTAATGTTATTTGAATTCATATAAATCATACGCCATGTTAGCTCTAATGCTAGATATGTTCGATTTGGTTAATAAACCAATTTCTCTGTGGAAATTACTTGATTAACAAGAGAGATTATTGCTACAAGGTTCCTAATGCTCAAATATACGTCGATTTTACAAAGCTAGGTGTTCACATGTCAACGAAAATTAATTTTTTGAATTCTCATATCGATTACTACGATCATCAGTTGGCAACAGAGCCCGATGAAAATGGTGAACGATTTCATCAATCTTGTGCGCCTATTGAAGAAGGGTATTCATTCTCTTACAGCTGTATATTGCTTGTTAACGGTCTGTAATAAAAGAAAAAATAATAAATTATTAATAATTTCTTCCCAAATTTGTACTGATATTTTTTATATCTATTATATCTACACCTTTCTTTTGTTCGGTGACGTAGAATATTTTTTCCACCGCACCACCTCCCCTCTTCCACATTTTTGTGGGATAGTTTAGTACCAATTCGGAAAAAAGTACGAAATTAACTCTTAACTCTTTGAAATTTTACTCATTTCGGGCATTTGAGTTTAGTTTTGGTGTATTCAGAGACTTATAGTAGAATTTTACGGAAAATATTTTTATAGAACATTTTGAAAATAAATTTTATCTGTAACTTATAGCTTATATCTATTAAATGATACAATATTTGTTTATGAAACCCCTTCGCAGAACTAGAGTCGGATTTCAATTTGTAAATAGATCTTTATATGTCAACAGTGCTATAGTGCTATACTTTTATATTTATGGTATCTTATAGATACCTACAAATCGTTACCTTAATTGCAAAGGGCATAACTGACATTTTTCATAGTCTCTTTTTTTATTTTTTTTTATTTTTTTTATATGAAAAAAAAAACGATTTAAAAAAAATTATCAGATACACCATTTTAGAATTAACACAACGTCAAAAAACATGTGAAAGTGGAAGGATCACTTTCTTTTGGGTTTTAAAAATCTTAAAGTCCTTGAGGATGTGTAATGAACATACTGTGTATAATCAAATAATTTCTTATGAAGTTATCACGTTTAATTGATTAGAAAAACATTCAAATCATTCTGGTGTAGATAGTCAGGAGTAGGACTGCGGAAGCCTTGAATATGCTAGCTAGCAGTCAGTTGGGGGGTTCGTGTCCTTTCCCTTCTATCCGGAGTTTAACTTTGCAATAATATTATATGGACTCCCTATTTATTTAAAAAAAAAAACAAACTAACATGTACCTTCATTACAACTGTGCAAATCAAAATACCCCTGTAAGAGTAGTAGCCAACATTGAAATTTAAACAAAAGATATTGATGTTGACTGGTTATTCTTAACATCTCCATGGTGACTATAGGAGAGCTTTTCCTCATGACCCCCCCCCCCCCCTACACTATGTTCTAGTGGCGTGAATATTATGTATCTAGAACCCCTTATACAAACGATTACATATTTCCTATTTCCTCCTGGTCATCGTTAAGAAAACTCTGAATTTCAAATTTAGCAATCCATAATTGTAACTATTAAATATTTATTAATAAAATAAAAAGGTATCTTTTGATATCTTATGATATTCGATTTGAAAATTGTGTAAAGACTTTGAATGTCAATGAAGAAGTTCAGAAGACAACTGAATAACACTGTCAAGCTCTCTGCTGTTGAACCAATATTTCTTTTCACTTCACACACTTTTAGTTGATTTTGAATTGAGTTACGGTACTCGTATACTATGCATTTTCTAATATATTTTTACCAATACATTTATACGCTGGTTCGATCGATGTAAGTAAGGTAACCCAGCAAAACGTCTGAGATCTGTTCTGTGGATGTGGTTGTTCTTATTCCGAACTTTATTTTATGAAGGTCATCCTACTAGGATCATGGTATTCCTAAATCGCAGGAATAGGAGTGGTTAATTTTAGAGTGCTTTCTCATCAGCCCCGTAAAATGCGCCAGAAAAGCTTGTGGTTATGATAAAAAGTGTATGTGGGGCTATCACGTCCTATGTATACTCCTCGCCGCAATATGGTCGTATGTCTCCTTGTAAAAAAAATCCACGAAATGTGTGCTGGGAAATACTTCTTTGCTCTGCGTTTTTAGTGTCTCCTTTTTGAAGAAATTCTCCTACATGGACAAAAAATGATTTTAACAATGAATGCGGAGCAATGCAATGCCATTGAAAAAAAAATACCTTTTGAGTGCTGGAAGCGAATTTTGTTTCCTGATTCCAACAAAATTGACAACAGCTTGAAATATATAGGGAAGGTTGAAAGTGTTTATTGGCATACACCATGTATAAAGGCGATGAGAATATTTCTGCGATGTTGCAGGTTTGAAATCAGTAAAAGTGGATGAGAATAGATTCTCATAACTTCACCGGTCTATTTCCCGATATCATTCCTTATGCTTTCCGCGATTTCCACGTGATTGTAAAGGGTGATTTTTTAAGAGCTTGATAACTTTTTTTTAAAAAAAAACGCATAAAATTTGCAAAATCTCATCGGTTCTTTATTTGAAACGTTAGATTGGTCCATGACATTTACTTTTTGAAGATAATTTCATTTAAATGTTGACCGCGGCTGCGTCTTAGGTGGTCCATTCGGAAAGTCCAATTTTGGGCAACTTTTTCGAGCATTTCGGCCGGAATAGCCCGAATTTCTTCGGAAATGTTGTCTTCCAAAGCTGGAATAGTTGCTGGCTTATTTCTGTAGACTTTAGACTTGACGTAGCCCCACAAAAAATAGTCTAAAGGCGTCAAATCGCATGATCTTGGTGGCCAACTTACCGGTCCATTTCTTGAGATGAATTGTTCTCCGAAGTTTTCCCTCAAAATGGCCATAGAATCGCGAGCTGTGTGGCATGTAGCGCCATCTTGTTGAAACCACATGTCAACCAAGTTCAGTTCTTCCATTTTGGGCAAAAAAAAGTTGGATATCATCTCACGGTAGCGCTCACCATTCACAGTTACGTTACGATTCGCATCATCTTTGAAGAAGTACGGTCCAATGATGCCACCAGCCCATAAACCGCACCAAACTGTGACTTTTTCTGGATGCATTGGTAGCTCTTGCAATGCTTCTGGCTGATATTCACTCCAAAATCGACAATTCTGCCTATTTACGTACCCATTGAGCCAAAAATGAGCTTCGTCGCTGAACACAATTTCTTTCTTTCTGAACTTTCTTAACAGAGCACGCATTTTGATAATAAAATTCAATGATTTGCAAGCGTTGCTCGTTAGTAAGTCTATTCATGATGAAATGTCAAAGCATACTGAGCATCTTTCTCTTTGACACCATGTCTGAAATCCCACGTGATCTGTCAAATACTAATGCATGAAAATCCTAACCTCAAGAAAATCACTCTTTATAATAAATCCTATGCATAAAAATTGTTCAATATTGTGCTGTTTCACATCATTCCCACAAAACTTAATTTTTGATTGATTGGTATACGTTTGAGTTGAGATTTTATCTTTTGTACTTTTCACTATATCGACTATAATTTTTTTTTTAAAGATTTACACTTATCAATAATACGATCTTTCTTGTTCGCCAGTCAATTTGGAAAGGAAGTTCTTTTAGTTTCGTTCAACCCAAGAAATGATTTTTCGACGATTTGCCCAAATCCCCCAATATCAATAAAAAAAGCCAAAAATCTCATGCGATAAAATTTGTTGAATATTTTTCATAAGGCAAATGAATGAATGAATTTTCTAAACATTTTATATTTGCTGCATGATATACCATTTTCTTAAGTTTTTCTTGGCAAGAAGTTTAAAAACAATTTCGCTCAGAAGTCCATTACAGATGATCGACGAAATCTTTCGAAATATCGGGAACAACAATTGAAAAATAAAATAATAAACAAAGAACATCTTGATTTCGTTTATTTTAAACCTTAAGCCGGGAGATAACAAAGAACCATTTGACATTTTAAATTTGAACTACCGATTATTTTCACTTTGGACGGTAGAATAACATTCATTTTTTATTTTTATTTTCAGGTTTATGTTTAACAATTGAAAAAGGACGTTATACGCTCGAACAAATTTGGGAAATATAAAAAACCTACTTCCAAAGTAGTTTAACGCAAACTTTAAGGAATTTACTTGCCAAACTTTTGTTTTTTCAGATGAAGCTCGTTTTCATGTCGGTGGCTATGTCAATAAGCAAAAATGCCCCTTATGGGCCTCAGAGAACCCACACGTGACTATTGAGAATCCAATGCATCCACAACGAATCATTGGATTATCGGATGAGGAAATGCCGAGCCAGGCATGGTAGTCATATGAATGATATTGTGTTCCATTAATAAATAACAAAGTTCAACATTTCCAATAAAACTAGAAATTTGAAAAATAATCTGTACTTTTTTTAATATTAAATGGCCCACCCTATATTAATTTGATATGTATAGTTGTATGCTAGCTTCTCCTGTGGTCTTTATAATTATTTAAATGTTTCCAATATTTCACTAAAGAAACAATTTGCATAAAAAATATTATAATTTTCCTAATTTTTTGTTATCACACTCCTTGGTGGAGGGTATGTAAGTTTCGATCCGGTCCAACATAAAGTCGTTTTTACTTATTATATTTACATATATATTTTCATCCGCCCAAAAAAACTAAAACTCTCCTTTAGTTTTCTCCATGTACTCGTGGCATTTATCTATGTGCGTATGTAATGCAACATTATTTATTGCACTCGACACCAATAAGGTTGTAAATCTTCCAACATTATTTGTCCTTCGCTACACACATCCAGGATGGTGCTGGCCCACACACACACACTCGCACGAACGCACACACAATCATTTACACAACATACCAATACTTATACACAATATAAATACAATACTTGAATCTTAGGGTGGAACGATTTTGCTAAATTCTGGATTAAATATTTCAGCTTTGAACATTTTAAATAGGTAGATCGGACATTATCTTATCGGTCAATTGAATACAGTGGTGGCAGTTTTGAGGGTCTAAACTTTGTTTCAGATTACTTAGAGTGCTGATACCAGTCCACTCTAACAAACGTTAGAGCGGGTCTCCAAAAATAGTTTATAAGGTAGCACACCAAAAATAAATTTATTTTTTCTAAAGTCAGACATACAAACAAACATAGAGATTTGGGAGTCTTTTTCGCATATAATACACGCCTATAATATAATACGCTGTTGATTGAATTCTGCCATTGGCATTCCAATCAAGCGTATACTAAAATATTTCGACGATATCGTGGAAAAATATTGTTCTGGATGCATTTAAATTTCATGAATGTTCAAATAATTGAAAAGTTCATTATTTTAGAGGTCATTTTATTGGCATATATCTCGGCAGCTATGTATCGTATTCGAATTTCGTTTAGTTCAGAGAAGACAAGAGCTATTGAAGTGTTCTTTAGCGTTAAATAGGTGTAAATTCGTATTCCTTTTCAAACAATGGATTAACTTGAGGTTTGTCCTTACTCAGTGTGTTTCATTTTCTCCAGAATAAAGCTTTAATCGCCTTGCTGACCGATGCCTTGTCATTTACAAATATCGATACACGATTAATTACAAAAAATGTAATAATTACAACAAAATGAAAAAGTCAACTCGAAATTATTCATGTTTGACACAGCAAGAACAACAGCTGAAGAAATATTTGTACGGCATACCTTTAGGGGCAATATTTTTTCTGGCATTCAAATATGTGAACTCATTTGTAGCTTAAGACCAACAAGCAAAAGGCCGTTAAGGACCGAATTTAGCCATGGAATGCCTTTCACAGTATTGCCAGCAGATCAGAGGCTGTCGACTTTATATAGAAGTGCAGTAATATATTTGTGTAGTAGAATGGGTTCACGGATTTGTTTTGTGAGTACAACGCTGTGTGCCCTGCATGGGCCACTGAACAGTAATTATTTTATGTAGATCATTGAAGAGTATTTACTAAGGGTCTATTGTATGGTGAAATAAATATTTCAATAGTAAACTTATTATAACCCTAAAAGTATGCATTGCAAAAAAACACACATTACAAGCAGTCGATAAGTTTATATGAATGATTTGACGGAATGATTTATTTATTAACAAAAACAGTAAGTCATTATCTCCCAATTTTTTTTTGCACATTTTGAGCTGATATATTACGCCTTATTTATTTACTAAGCTGCATTAGCTGGTTACCATGGCTTAAAAGATACAAGGATTTTTATTTGAGATTTTAAAGTTGTAAAAAATAAAAAATTGGATTTAATAGTGGACTGAAATTAAGCAACTGTTAATGAATCGTATTAACGTGTATATTAAAATAAGAAATATATAGTGATTTATAATTTTACGTATTTAAACAAATTTTTATTAAATTAAACTATATAAAGGTCCTACAATTAAAAATTCATTTTCAAAACTGAATTAACGGCCTTACGAGCAAAAGCACAACAATCTGCGATTACTTTTTTCGTGTTAAAAAATAAAATTTTATTTAAAAAAATTAAAATTCAGGGCAAAAGCCCTTCACAAATTCTAAAATAACGGCCCTACGAGAAAAAGAACAATAATCTGTGATCACTTTTTTCGGGTCGAAAAAAATTAAAATTTATTTTTAAAACTTTAATCCTTCATAACTTCTTAAATAAAGGCCCTACCAGAAAAAGGATGATAATCTGTGATCACTTTTTTCATGTCAAAAAATTAAAATGTGTTTTTAAAATGTTAACCCATCATAACTTCTAAAATAACGGCCCTACGAGCAAACGGACAATAATCTGTGATCACTTTTTTCGGGTCAAAAATTAAAAATTTATTTTCAAAACTTTAAAGCTTCATAACTTCTAAAATAACGGCCCTATGAGCTAAAGGGCCGTTATTTTAGAAAGAACTAAAATTGTATTTCAAAAAATTAAAAATTCATTTTCAAAACATTAACCCTTCATAACTTCTACACTAACGGCCCTACGAGAAAAAGGACAATAATCTGAGATCACTTTTTTCGTGTCGAAAAAATTAAAATTTATTTTTAAAATTTAGCCCTTCATAACTTCTAAAATAACAACCCTACGAGAAAAAGGACAATAATCAGGTATAACTTTTTTCGTATCAAAAAATTAAAATTTTATTTTAAAAAATTAAAATTTATTTTTAAAATGTTGACCCTTCATAACTTCTAAAATAACGGCCCTACGAGCAAAAGGACAATAATCTATGATCACTTTTTTCGGGTCAAAAAATAAAATTTTATTTCAAAAAATTAAAAATTAATTTTCAAACCTTTACTCTTTCATAACTTCTTAAATAAAGGCCCTACGAGAAAAAAGTTATTTCGAAAAAAATTAAAATTTATTTTTAAAACTTTAACCTTTCAGAACTTCTAAAATAACGTCCCTACGAGAAAAAGGATAATAATCTGTGATCATTTTTTTCGGGCCAGAAATTGCAAAACAATTAAAATTTATTTTTAAAACTTTAACCCTTCATAACTTCTAAAATAAAGGCCCTACCAGAAAAAGGATAATAATCTGTGATCACTTTTTTCGTATCAAAAAATTAAAATTTTATATTAAAAAATTAAAATGTGTTTTTAAAATTTTAACCCTTCATAACTTCTAAAATAAGGGCCCTACGAGCAAAAGGACAATAATCTGTGATCACTTTTTTCGGGTCAAAAAAAAAAAATAAAATTATATTTCAAAAAATTAAAAATTAATTTTCAAAACTTTAACCCTTCATAACTTCTAAAATAACGGCCCTACGAGAAATAATATAATAATATGTGATCACTTTTTTCGGGTCGAAAAAATTAAAATTTATTTATTTTAAAATTGTAACCCTTTATAACTTCTAAAATAACGGCCCTACGAGAAAAAGGACAATAATCGAGGATCACTTTCTCGGGTCAAAAAAAAAAAATAAAATTTTATTTCAAAAAATTAAAATGTATTTTTAAAATTTTTACCCATCACAACTTCTAAAATAACGGCCCTACGAGCAAAAGGACAATAATCTATGATCACTTTTTTCGGGTCAAAAAAATAAAATTATATTTCAAAAAATTAAAAATTCACTTTCAAAACTTTAACCCTTCATAACTTCTATAATAACGGCCCTACGAGAAAAAAGACAATAATCGGATCACTTTTTCGGGCCAAAAAAAATGAAATTTTATTTCTAAAAAAATAAAACTAATTTTTAAAATTTTACCCTCCATAACCTCTTAAATAACGGCCCAACGAAAAAAGGACAATAATCTGTGATTACTTCTTTCGGGTCAAAAAATAGAAATTTTATTTCGAAAAAATATTTGAAATGAAAATACCCACTGAGTGCCGTCCTGCTGAAAAAAACACATCTTCTGTCAACATTCCATTCAATTTGGCACGAAATAATCGACAATCATGGCTGTGTAGCGCTCGTCGTTCTCGCCTTTCACCACCGATTCATTATGGACACCAAAATGAGTTGTTATACCCTACACCACAGGGTATAATGTGCATTTGTTTGTAACACCCAAAAGGAAACGAGATAGACCCATCGTTTATTATACCGATCGACTTAGAATCACTTTTTGAGTCGATTTAGCGATGTTCGTCCGTCCGTCTGTCCATCTATTCTTGTAATCAAAGTCCAGGTCGCAATTGTTGTTAGAAGTAAATGAAACTTTGCACAACGAAGTTTTATGGGATAAGGACGTACGCTATTTAATTTGAAGCAAATCGGTTCAGATTTAGATATAGCTCCCATACAAATTTTTCTTCCGATTTTACGTTTTCCGCTCAAGAAACTACATATTTCAACATATTTTCCTCCAATTTGGCAAAACGCCGTATATTTCAAATAGAAACAGCTCTGGTAAAAATAGAATAGATCGGTTCAGATTTATATATAGCTTCCATACAGATGTCTCCTCCGATTTGACTCTTTTCGCTCTAGAAACCACAAACTTTGACAGGTTTTCTTCAAATTTGGCAAAACAACTTATATTTCAACTAAAAACAGCTGTGGTAAAAATAGGATAGATCGGTTCAGATTTATATATAGCCCCCATACAAATGTCTCCTCCGATTTGACTTTTTTCGCTCTAGAAACCACAAACTTTGACAGGATTTCTTCAAATTTGGCAAAACAACTTATAATTCAACTAAAAACAGCTCTGGTAGAAATAGGATAGATCGGTTCAGATTTATATATAGCTTCCATACAAATGTCTCCTCCGATTTGACTCTTTCCGCTCTAAAAACCACAAACTTTGACAGATTTTCTTCAAATTTGGCAAAACAACTTATATTTCAACTTAAAACAGCTCTTGTGAAAATGGGTCAGATAAGTTCAGATATATATATATATATATATATATAGCTCCATTACAAATTTCGCTACTGAATTGATTATTTCCGCTGTAGAAATAGCATTTTTGTACAGATTTTCTTCTAATTCGACACATCAGTTAATGTTTCAAATAGAAATTACTATAGCGAAAGTGGGTCACATCGGTTCAGATTATATATAGCTCTAAAAAACACATATTTAACATTCCATAAAATTTGGGAAAGCGTCAAATATTTCAACTAGAAAACCTTTGCTAAATATGGGTCACATCGGTTCAGATTTGTATATAGCTCCCATTCAAAGTTTGTGTTCAAATTTTCTTACAAATACAGATAGAAGTATGGAATTTGTAGTATATTCTCCTCTTATAGCTGCATCGTATATCACCCGGTTCAAATGTAATGACCTTTTTATATCATACACCATAGGATATAATGACTAAGTGTAGGGTATTATATAGTCGGCCACGCCCGACTTTAACATTCCTTACTTGTTTTGTGCATGCAACAGAGCTTGTTAGTCCAAATGCTTATCTAATTGACGTGTTCAACCAGACGCATCACCGATCCAAATATTGGGATAAAACAATGGGTGGACTTCCTGTTAATTTGGTACCAAATTTAAACATACTATATAATATCGTTGTTATATCTGACCAATTCTGAACAAAATAATATACTGTACCACAGGAGGCTATAAAATCCAATTTGAGTAAGTTTTTAAATTTTGAGTTAAGTTTTTTTCTTTCCAAAGTTTTAACTGAAAAATTTTAATGAAGCGCGACCCAGTTTAATAAATAGCAGAGAAAATATTAATGGCTGTGCGGAATCTGTTGGTGGTGGCAGTAAGCAACCGTAGCATTATGCACACTACACATACGTATCTACATGCAGGCGAAATCCCTTCTGATATAACTTTCATAATTTTCGACAAATACAAAACAGCAGTACAATGTATGTATGTGTGTGTGTACGTGCACTTGCATTCAAACATACCCAGCAAACATTTGAAATTTTTGATTTGAACTCCATCACGCAGAAGTCACTACTTCGGCACGTCTGGAAGATAATTAAATGATTGTTTGAATTTTACAAAAGGAAAATACTTTAGTATGGCGAAAAAAAAGAATTATAATAAAGGGTGGACCATTTAAAATTTAAAATAAGAATCGGCTATAACAAAGTACTGATTATTTTTTTTCAAATTTCTGGTTTTAGTGGAAAGGTTGAACTTTGTCATTTAATAATGGAGCACAATATCATTCATTCGACTACCATGAATGTCTCGGCAGTACCTCAACCCAATTTTTCAGTACAGCCCAAAATCCACAATAGCCACGTGTGGGTTCTCTGAACCCCATATGCGGCAATTTTGCTTATTGACATAGCCACCGAGAGGAAAATGAGCTTCATGAAGGCTGAACTGAAGACCGATCTCTACTCGAAAAATTTCCACTTAAATTTCTTACAGTTTGCGTAAAAGACTCGCTATTTTGGAAGTAATTTTTTAATATTTCCCAATTGTGTTCGAGGGTATAGCGTCCCATTTTGAAAATGTCAAACATAAATCTGAAAATAAAAATGAATGTTATTCTACCTTTCAAAGTCAAAGTAATTGGTAGTTCAAATTTTAAATTTGAAATGGCCCACCCTATATAAAAAATTAAAAAAGTTAAAATTCATAATTCATTTACATCTTTGCTTCTTCACTTCGCACACAGTCGTCTTTTCCACTTCCGGAAGTCATTAAGTTATGACTCAATTAAAGTATCGCGGAAGTGGCACATTTCGTCTCGAGAGAAGACACTTCTTTGATATGAAAGCTATAATCGAGGGCATCATTTTCATCCTATCGCCGTATCGTTTTAGCTTCTCCCATGAAAATGTTTGCTGGGTGTATGCGTAAAGATGCAAGATTGTGTGAGTGGTTGAGATTGTTTATGTATGTATTTGCATAGACATCCAGAGCAACCGAGTGCGTGCGTATAAGTGACTCACTTCCTTCACGTCCCTCTCACCACATGCATTGTTATCTTTGTGTGTTATTTATGGCAGGGTTTACAAGTGTTGCTGTACTAGGTACTAATATTATAATGTATTTAAACGTCTAGTACACACAGCCACTCACATATGTGTGTATGTATACAATTTTTTTTAAATATTTAATGAATGGCTGTGAATGCAAACGATTGCATTGGTGTGATTTACTGCGTAAATTTGTATATCCATGTGCATGTGCCTGTATGTGCTTGAAAATATTTGGAATTTTTGCGTGAAACCCATTAAATCAATAAAAATATACGAACAACAAAACTCGAACGCGAACGAAACAAAACGCTTATCGCTTCGCATTGTGTTACAATTTGCCACGAACGGGGGGTCAGTCTAAAGCCGTTGATTATGCGGACAAATTGTTTTTATTGTTTTGATGGTTAGATTTTGGTTTGGATTGGTCTGAACTGAACTGAACTGTTGGCGAAAGATATCAATTAATTTAACATACATGTGGTGTAAAATAATTAGATATTTTGCGGGCATTTTTGGCAATCCATATGGAATAGTGACTATTGAATTTTGGTAATAGTTGTTTTTTGGGGGGCACAATGAACGAGTCGACGATTTTATCGAATATAAAACAAGTGCAAATGACATTTATGTTTAGCCGGGGCTGAATCTCCTATACATTACAATGAGAGTATGCCACAGTGTCAGCTATTTGCTATGTAGTACAACTCGTATCACTTTTAAAATACTTTTTTATACCCTCCACCGCCAGGATGGGGGTATACTAACTTTGTCATTCCGTTTGTAACACCTTGAAATATCCACCTGAGACCCTATAAAGTATATATATTCTTGATCGTCATAAAATTCTAAGACGATCTAGCCATGTCCGTCCGTCCGTCTGTCCGTCTGTTGAAAGCACGCTAGCTTCTAAACGAAAGGAGCTAGGACGTCCAAATTTTCCATAAATGCGTCTTATAGTCGTAGATCGGTTGGGATTGAAACGGGGCGAAATCGGCCCAAAGGGAAACAATTTTTCCTCACTATGACTAAAAATACCCATTATAATTCCTAATATTTTAGCGAATTTAAGCATGTTTTTTGAATATGTCTGTTTATATTTGTTTGATATTTGGTATGCTCATTTACCTTGTAGCACAAACGTGCACCATAAAGTGATTCTTATTTGTAGGGGGTGAAATGGGGCAAAAAAGGGATAAAAATGGTACATATTAAACGACAACAGCTAGAAACACGAAATTCGGTGTGTACATTCCTCTAATTGAGTAGATACATAATATAAAAGTATTTTTTCAAAATTCGTACTTTTAAGGGGTAAAATGGGAATAGAGGGATAAAAATGATACCAACCAAACGGCTGTACCCAGAATAATGAAATTCCTCTGATTGCATAGACAAGTAAAATACACGGATTTTTCAAAATTCGTACTTTTTGGGGTTAAAATGAAAAAAAGGGGATAAAATAGTACCAATCAAATGACCGCAGCTAGAGCCATGAAATTCGGAGTATACATTCCTCTGACTGCGTAGACAGGGAAAATAAACTGATTTTTCGAAATTCGTACTTTCAAGCGATACAATGGGTACGGAGGGATAAAAATGGTACCAACCAAACGGCTACACCTGGAATAAAGAAATTTGGTGTATACATTCCTCTGCTTGCCTAGACACTTAAAATTAACAGATTTTTCGAAATTCGTACTTTTTAGGTAGGTTAAAATGAAAAAGGGGATAAAAATAGTACCAATCAAATGACCGCAGCTAGAGTCATGAAATTCGGAGTATACATTCCTCTGACTACTTAGACACGGAAAATAGACGAATTTTTCGAAATTCGTACTTTTTGGGGTTAAAATGGAAAAAGGGCGTACATATAGTACCAACCAAATGACCGCAGCTAGAGTCATGCAATTCGGAGTATACATTCCTCTGACTGCGTAGACATGGAAAATAAACGGATTTTTCGAAATTCGAACTTTCAAGGGATACAATGGTACAGAGGGATAAAAATAGTACCAACTAAACGACTACAGCTAGAATGATGAAATTGCAATTGCGTAGAAACGTCAAGGGGATACAAATTAGGTTGGTACCATTTGTATCCCCTTGACGTTTCGCAGCTGGAATCATGGAATTCGGTGTATACATTCCTCTGACTGCATAGATACGCAAAATAAAAAGTTTTTTACAAATTCGTACTTTTTCTTTTACGGCAAAAATTGGTTGAATCATGAAGTTAGGTTATTTTGCACTATGTACGTCTGATACTGGATTTTCAAAATTTGTACTTTTGGAATTAAAATAGAATGCAAATACAACCAACTATAGCACCCACTATCTATCAATATTTATGGTATTTAAGCTTTTTGAAAATATAAATATAAGAATATTTATTTTTTGATTTGAAATAAATAATGGTTTGAAATAATTAAAATATTATATTTATTTATAAAATTATTTTTTCAATATTTGTATTTGTTTTGATTGGCTATATTAAAAAAATTATATTTTCCTGTAATATTACTGCACTTATACGAAAACCAACAACCTCTGTGGAATGCAATTCATGGTGGAGGTATAAAAAGTTCGGCCCGGCCGAACTTAACGCCATTTTTACTTGTTTCAGATAATCGAGTACTTTTCAAACGAAATATCGAACACATGCACATTTTATTTAAATAACATTCATTAGAAATGTCGTTATTCCAATGTTTGCCGACTATAGTTTAAAATCCACAAAATGCAGTATTTTGTTTCCTAGCATATCAACCAATGACAATTTCAAAATAAGTTTGAATTTACAAATCAACTCGTGCACCACTTCTGTACGTAATAATTGAAATTTAAATATTTTAATTCATATTAAATTTCCTACAAATCCAGTTGAAATTTAACTGACAAATTGACAGCTACGCTTCCACATTGTGTCAATTTATTTTTGGTAATATTATCTGTACACATGTACGCAGCATTCAACCAAATATTAAATTCAAATGTTAACATTTACATAACGCGTTAAATATGAAAATCAAAATGTAAAACAAGTGCTGGCAGCCATCCCAGAGGAGCACACATCCCTTTACCACCACTCAGTGTGTGTGTGAGGGCCACAACCACAAATATTGATGGGAAAATATTACAAATATGTACAGTCGTGGATTCCATTACAGACTCAATAACTCAATAAATATTTATGCGAGTACATTAGAATGGCTCGCCATCGTTCAAACTATTTAATTAAATTTAATTAGATGGTCGCTCGAAAATTATACAAATTAAAGTTGATTTATTGCACCCCACAAAAAGAGGATTTTTTTATTTCAGCGAAAATTTTCCCTCAAACAAATTTTTTAAGGATATCCAACGAAAAATATATCTTTTTAGAAAATGAAACAAATTATATTAAGAAATGATCCACCAATGATGTGATTATGTGATGGATCACAGAAGTTATCAGGTCCATAATTCCATGATGACATTTTTCAATTGCGATTTTTTCCTTCGGTTGGTGTTTCTGAACCCTCTTTAATTGGAACATTTTTAGAAAACAAAACATCGAGATATCATCATGAAATATTTGCCCCTTATAATTCAATTTGTCCTGGAAGCCTAGTTAATATCGGTTTGTGCAACACTTTTCATGTGGCGGTCTAATGTACAACTGGTATTTGTACATATATCTTCCTCATAACAGTTTGTGAATTATTGTAAAATAGTTATGCCATAGCTGGAGATTATTACCGGGCAAATGTTGCTACTAAATATGTTTATAATTAAAAGAGAAATATTTTAAACTGAAGCACAGACCACAGTTGCATTAGCAAGAATGTGAAAGCAGTGTAGAAATGCATTCAAGTGGATGTTTTTGAAATCGCAACACTTTTACATTTAAAGTGGAAAAAAATTATTAAATTGGTAGCTGAAGAGCAAACATTAGACCGTAAACAATTTAAATGTTAAATCAAGTCCCGAGGAAATAATGCAAAGGCTACTGAGAAATGGAGCAAATATCAAACCAGTAGTAAACAAACCAACATTCTAAGGGAGAAGTGATTAAAACCCACACAGGTCGGTTTTAAGCAATTAAATTAGCCCACGACACGATACTGTGGAATGCCCTGTATGGACGTGGGTGTATTCAATGTTTGTAACTAAATCGTTGCGACCCTCAATCATTCTTTGATAGAAAAGACCTTTGCTCTGAGAGAGTTCATAGATATCGATCATTCCATGTCAAACCTTTTATGTATCACCATTTCCGATTTCTTAGTAGTAAAGGGTGGTTAAATTGTAATGGCCGATGTTGAATGTGAACCACACCTAAACGTCAAGTTTTTTTCTGCATTTCATTTGACATTTCTCAATTTCAGATTAACTCAATTTGAACCATAGAAATAAACACAATCGATGCACTTCGAAGAAAATCATCTTCAGTGATGAGGCACATTTTCACCTCAGTGGATTCGTCAACAAGCAGAATTGCCGCATTTGGGCGAATGATAATCTAAGAGTGATTGTCGAAAAAGCAATGCAGCCACAAAGAATGACTGTTTGGTACGGTTTATGGGTTGGCGGCATCATCGGGCCATATTTTTTTCCAAAATGAGGCCGGTCAGTCAGTTACTGTGAATGGTCTTTGCTAAACGTGAGATGATAACGAACTTCTTATGGCCCGAATTGGAAGATGTGGATGTGGACGATATGTGGTTTCAACAGGACGGTGCCACTTGCCACACAGCTAACGAAAAAATGGCTCTTTTGAGTGACAAATTCAATGGCCGTGTTATCTGACGTGGTGGCGATATCAATTGCCCGCAAAGATCATGTGATTTGACACCGTTGGTCTTCTTTCTTTAGGGTTATTTAAAAGAAAAAAAATGTACGTCGATAAGCCAGCAAAAATTCAAGAGCTAAACGATGAGATAATTTGGCACATTAACGGCATAGAACCTCAATTATGCCTCAGCGTCATCGAAGATTTGGACCATCGGATGGAGGTGTGCTGTCGCGGCTGCCATTTGGCCCATATTTTGTTCCACACATAATGGAACCATACCAATATTATCATAATAAAAGAAATGGCAATAATTTCCTAAATAATTTGTGTTTTAATCAAAATCAGCATCGGCCCTTAAAATGTAACCACCAGAAATGGCAATAATTTCCTAATAGAATTTAAAAAAAAATTATTTGTAGAGGACGAAAAACACAACCTTTTTTCAGAAGTTATGGGTAAAATAAAAAATGATGAGGTAGGAACATTGTGTAATACCGACTTAAGGAACATTAATATTACTGTGGAAGCTATTTATATTTTTTTCTCAGCCTATTTATTTTATGTACTAAATAGTCTGCAATTTACAGAAGTTTCTTATATATCAACCAAAATTTAAAAATACTCATGTGTATTTATTTTTTATAATTATTTTATTTAAAAAAATTGCCAATGTATGTATTTACAAAAAGTGTTATCAAGATTTATCCTGCAAAAAAAGGTCTCAATATCTTTCATAGAACGAAAGTAATGACAGGTTGAGTAAACCCACAAAATATACCAAATTTCACCATTACAGGGTTGCCATAGATTTCAAAAAATTGTCTAACATATATCTCGCATTTACCAAATTTCATCAAAATCGGAAGACCTACCAAAATTTCTTTTCGAGCGCCTTAGTAGTTCCCGACTTCCATGTTTCGGTGAAAACCAGCACGGGTTGTCGTGGTCATCAAAAAAATTAGAGGTTATGCATTAACAAAAAATAACTTTTATTTTTTTGACACCCTACTACTCACCAATTATTTCTATTTTTCATATTTTAATTTTCCTTTGTGGTTTTCACTATGGAAACACCAATCTAAAAATTCAGAAAAATTATAGGCGTAATCACACATCGATTCAAAGTAAACTCTGACAATTTTAAAGTGAAGAAGTAACGGGTTATATTTTTAGAAAATATTTAATAAATGTAGTCGACGTTAAATTTTCTTAAAATTTAATTCCTTTTAAATCAATTTAGTGTTAACTTTTATAATTGGTAACAATAATGAAATGGATCAAAAAGTGATGCAAATTGAGAGATGCGAAGGGGGATGAAAATTATACCAATCAAACGGATGCATTAATAGACCCTTGAAAACACTTTAAATATACATTTTTATTCTTGTCTTTGAATAACTGTTGGCCGAATTTATAATAAATTGTTCTGGTTTCTTAAAGTAACAACTAAAGTTAAAGTAAAATTCATCATTCCAAAGGTATTAAATGCAGATATTTATTTTTAACAAGACACTTACAAAAAAAGTTGAGCCTTTGAAAAAACACAAAAATTACTCGGTACTATGATCTTCACAGGAGTAAGTGGAAAAAAATACACATTTTATATAGGGTGGGCTATATAACATTTTAAATTAGAATCGGCCATAAAACAAGTACTGATTATTTTTTAAAATTTCATTTAATAATGGAGTACAATATCATTCATATGACTACCACTAATGGCTTGGCATCCGATCAACCCAACTTATCAGTACTTTTTCAGAGACGCGGATGCATTGGCTTCTCAATAGGGTGGGTGGGTCAATAGGGTGGGTGGGTGCACTGAACCCCATATGCGCCAATTTTACTTATTGACATAGTCAACGAGATGAAAATGAGCTTCATGAAGGCTGAACTGAAGGCCGATATCTTCTCGACCATTTTCCACGTAAATGTCTTACAGTTTGCGTTAAAGTCTTATTACTTTGGAAGTAAGTTTTTAATATTTCCCAATTTTGTTCGAGCGTACAGCTTCTCATTTTGCAAATTCCAAACATTAACCTGAAACTAAAAATAAAAATGAATGTTATTCCAATTCAAAGTAAGTTCAAATTTAAAATATAAAATTTTAAAATAGCCCACCCTATACATATACATCGACGAATAAGTTTTTCTACTACAAAAATAAAATTTTATATTTAAAGTCTACTAATTAAAAAAATAAAAATTGCACAAAAATAAGATAATATTTAGAGGTGTTTTCAGAAGCGTTAAGCTCATATACTCTCGACTAAGACATGGAATATTAACCAAATCTTCATTAAACAATTCAAACTTTATTTTTCTATCCTCCAACTTTGGATGCAGTGTATATTCATTTTGACATTCCGTTTGCAACACCCTAAAAATATTCATCAAAACCCCACAAAGTGTATATATTATGGGTCACAGGGTTGTCAAATTTTTTAGTGCCTCTATCGCCAAATCAGGTGTCAGAAATCGCCAAAAATGGCCAAAACCAAACATCTTCATTTAAAAAAAAATCGACATATTTAATTTTATATTTAGATTTTGTCTAACAAAATATATTTATTCCAATGTATTAAAAGTATAATATTCTCTAGTATAAACTAGTAAGGGATATTAACATTAAAAAAATATTTTAAATATTGGTAAAAGAAAATTTAAAATCAAGTATTACTAACTACTACTGCTAAAACTAAGTACATAATTTAAAACTGTTATATACTTCAATCTCATCTGCTTCATTTTTCTGAAACTTTATAAATTATATTGGAATTGAATCTTTGAAACATTTCATGAGTTGGTGTGAAAGAATACAACAATTTTTTTATTATTATTTTTCCGGATAGTCTGGCTTGAGGTCATGAACAAATTAAAAAACTGATGTTTAGTTTTTTTTTAATTGTTTTATTTATTTATTCTTTTCCGATATTTCGATCGTCATTGACGATCATCCTCAGGGATATTCACTTAAAAATGCAAACAAAATTAATTATACAAAAAGACAAAACAAAAATTATCACAATAATTACATGTTAGCAAAACCAATGAACTCTTTCGTTTCGAAGTAATTTCTCAACCAAAGCTATTGTTTTCGTCCATATTTGTCAACAATGTTTCGATATATTTGTGCACAGTGGTCAGTGTCAGTCTTGTAGTTCATTCTCTGGTCAGTAGGGACATTTATAATATGTAACATTTCAAGCGTATATCTTCTACGATAATTATTTTCATGCGTCAAAATGTCTACGTCGTTGAAGTTTGGCTTATGCCCCGTCAAGGTACAATGGGCTGCTAGTGCTGTCTTTTGTTCTAGTGGTTTGTCAATCGCTTTATGATCAGATTTGTGTGCAGAAAGTCGAGTTTTTAATTTCATCTTTGTAGTACCTTTGTACCTTCTGGCATACGTTGGACTTGTCCCCATTACATTTTATCTTATAGACTACGTTTGATTTTTCTTCTTTGTTTATTTTTGATTTTGTCCTGCTAAAAAGGTTATTAATTGTGTTGTTGCTCTTTAATGCTAATTGTATGTTGTCCTTATTATAAATGTTGGAGTTTTTAAATCTTTCCGAGAAGCCAGGAACATATGTCATCGGTTGGTATATTTTTGAAATTGGTTCATTCAGTTCTCCAGGTTGTTTCTTCTTCACATGTCTTATTAATTCCGTAATGGTTTTATTAGGAAAGTCATTTAAATTTAAAATATGTCTTATCTTCTTTTCGTTATTTTTATGGAATTCTGCGTCACTAATGTTGAAAACTCTGTTGATGAAGTTAGTCGCGGTGTTGATTTTTATACGTCGAGGATGTTTGGAGTAAAAATTTATTAATCTTCCAGATGCTGTCTCTTTTTCGTACCAATCCGTTTTTATAACGTTGTCTCGTCTATACACTATCGCGTCAAGATATGGTAGTTTATTGTCCTGTTCACATTCCATTGTGAATTGTAATTGATTATCGAAAGAATTCAATACATTTAATGTGTTTTGTATTTCCGTTTTCTTCACAATAGCAAATAAATCGTCTACATATTTTGTTAAGTGTCTTGGCTTTATCGTCAGTTTCTGCATTGAGGCATCTAGTAATTCTTCCATTATAATATCTGCAATAATCGGTGAAGCTGGTGATCCCATTGGCATTCCTTTTCGCTGTTCGTAAACCTTGTCATCATATTTAAAATATCTGGTATCTTTAATACAAAACGTTAATATTTCTAAGAATAAGTCCATGGGTATTGTAGTATAGTCCTTATTATCGTTCCATTTTTCTCTTATAGTTTTAATAGCTAAGTTTACCGGTAAGCTTGGGAACAAGGAGACTACGTCGAAGGAAATTAATATTTCGTCATCATTAATGTTGGTATTATTAATTTTAGATTTGAAATCTATCGCGTCCTTTATGTTATATTGGGAATCCTTCGTCAAATTATTTAAAATGTCAACAACGTATTTTGATAGTCCATATGCGGGAGAATTTATTGAAAAACAAATTGGTCGTAAAGGAATGCCGTCTTTGTGGATTTTTGGAAGCCCGTAAATTCTGGGAGCCGTGGCTACTTTATTCGTCAATTTGTTTTTGTCCGTTAAGCTTAAAATATTCATATTAAATAAATTGTCCACAAATCTATTGTTTTTGTTCTGTAGTCCTGACGTTGGGTCTCTCTTTAATCGTCTGTATGTGCACATATCCCGTAAAATATATTTCATTTTCAATTCGTAGTCCTCTTTTAGCATTGCAACCGTTTTTCCTCCTTTGTCAGCACTCAATATTAATATTTCATTATTTTGTTTCAAAAATTGTCTTGTTTGTCCCACTGTGTCAAGTAACAGTTTATCCCTCCTCCCCAGTTTCGTTTTTTGTAAGTGGTCGTCAATCAGAGACGCTAATTTTGTTCTTGCAGTCTCTTGTTGTTCTCTGTGCTCTTGTTGTTCTCTGTGCTCAAAGAAGATAAGACATATTTTAAATTTAAATGACTTTCCTAATAAAACCATTACGGAATTAATAAGACATGTGAAGAAGAAACAACCTGGAGAACTGAATGAACCAATTTCAAAAATATACCAACCGATGACATATGTTCCGGCTTCTCGGAAAGATTTAAAAACTCCAAAATTTATAATAAGGACAACATACAATTAGCATTAAAGAGCAACAACACAATTAATGACCTTTTTAGCAGGACAAAATCAAAAATAAACAAAGAAGAAAAATCAAACGTAGTCTATAAGATAAAATGTAATGGGGACAAGTCCAACGTATGCCAGAAGGTACAAAGGTACTACAAAGATGAAATTAAAAACTCGACTTTCTGCACACAAATCTGATCATAAAGCGATTGACAAACCACTAGAACAAAAGACAGCACTAGCAGTCCATTGTACCTTGACGGGGCATAAGCCAAACTTCAACGACGTAGACATTTTGACGCAAGAAAATAATTATCGTAGAAGATATACGCTTGAAATGTTACATATTATAAATGTCCCTACTGACCAGAGAATGATCTACAAGACTGACACTGACCACTGTGCACAAATATATCGAAACATTGTTGACAAATATGGACGAAAACAATAGCTTTGGTTGAGAAATTACTTCGAAACGAAAGAGTTCATTGGTTTTGCTAACATGTAATTATTGTGATAATTTTTGTTTTGTCTTTTTGTATAATTAATTTTGTTTGCATTTTTAAGTGAATATCCCTGAGGATGATCGTCGATGACGATCGAAATATCGGAAAAGAATAAATAAATAAAACAATTAAAAAAAAAACTAAACATCAGTTTTTTGATTTGTTCATGACCTCAAGCCAGACTATCCGGAAAAATAGAAAATAAAAGGTCAACTATTCATAAAATTAGAAATACAACATTTTTTTGGTATTCATGTGATTTATTATTCTTAAAAGAGCGTCCAGCTCATATTGGATCTTATTCCGTAAGTTTTGGTACAATTCATAATTGAGAATACCCTTTCGACACAGGCAATACTGGCTGGAATAACTAATATATTATATTTTATAAAGTGGTATGTACTTGCTGCATCATGGCAATCAAAAACTTTTGGCCAAGAGTCAAGTTAATTTGTTGGAATTGAGTTTCATACACATCAAATGATACGCTTGGGTCCATAAACTAATTCAAGACTTTTCGAACAACCGTAAATTTTGTTTGGAATAATCAATTGTCTGATTTTAAAATTGAAAATTGTACTTAAGCTTTAATCATTTTAAAAACTGTTTTAAATATGCAAAATAATTTTCAGTATACGTGTTTCTTCTACATACATTTGTACGATGTTCGACTTCAAAATCCGAACCAAAATTTATAGTGTCTAGATACATAAAAGAACTTTATATATCTACGATAGAGCTTAGTCCAACTAAACAGTCATCACTATTTTGAGTTGTCTTTAAAATTGAGAGCTTAAAAATTTTAGATGCAAATAGAAATGAATGATACTGAACTTCTACGTAAACTCGACTGTCTCCTATTTGAAAGACAAAGACTACGCTGAAATATGTGTCAAATGTCGAATATACTAAGAACGCTTTTAAAATTTACCTTAGGGACGTGGTTTCCCTATTAAATATTTATATGAGTTTTGAAAGAAGCAAGTAAAACCCATCCACCCACAAATTTAATTATGTTCATTCATGCTTTATTTAAAAATAAAGTTTTTAAATTGCTCTCAATTATTTTAACCTTCATCTACAAATGCCCACACATGCACGGGCACACATATACAATCGGAAACACATGCATATGTAGATCTATGTTCGCAGAAGTGATGTGCAACAATGAATGAACCCCTTTCTGATTTTTTCTATTACTCGCATACGCAGGTACAAGCTGCAGCAGACGCACACATTTACAGATAGCGTATGCATATTAGGGAGGGTCGTGAAAAAGAGTTTTTTTAAGAGTTGATTATTTTATAACGATCACGCAATTCGATTTGTACATTTTCCGACTTCATAGACGTGCAAAATAAAAGGCTTAATCCAAATTCGTACTTTTAGGGACAAAAGCGGTTAAAAGGAATAAAAAGTGGTACCAAGCAAACGGCTGTAGCTAGAATTACGCTGTCCAACGCTTTTTTGATTGGAACAGAATAGCGAACTTATAATTCTGAAAGGGCATGTTGAGTAAATCATTTTCGTAGAATAAACTTATAGTCCTGCTGGTCTGAGTTTCTTTTTACAGTGGATCAAAGTTTTCATTTTCTTTGGTCGAAGGGAGCATTATGCTAAGAGAGAAAAATGTTGTAAGTTAACCTCTTAGAGAATTCTTATTGTCAGAACTGTATTATGGAATCTTATGAGGATTATTTTTGTGGAAGATCTTAACCCCTTGCTCCTCTCTTCGTAGGTCCATTTGATGCTTTTTTTTAGAAAATCACGAAAAGTCCTTTCAAAAAGGACATTTAAGGATTAAAATGTTCGACAAATAAAGTTTCCGGAATATTTTAGTGGGGTTCACCAAAGACACAAAAGTTGTTAATAAAGCTTTGCAATCTTAAACAAATTCGTCCATGTCTTTTCATGTCATTTCCGACAAAAATTGGATTTTTCGGTAGAGCGCCGTAAACAAAAACAAGTAAGGAAAGGCCAAAGCCGGACGGAGCCGACTATATGATACACTCCACTTTCTATCCTATTACAATTCAATTCTGTAAAAAAGTGAAATCGGGAAGGATTTTTGTACCCTGTAAATGTATGTGTTTGACAAAAAATGTTAAATAGGAAAGGACATCTGTTCGAGGGTATATTAAAACATGGAACGATGTGACTCGTTTTCACCATGAATGTTTATAGGTGAAATATAATATGTAAATTTGGCCAAAATCGGTTAAAAATTTGGGAGCAACATTTGTATATATGTATATGTAAAAAAATTATATCTAAATCTGAACCGATCTTACCCACTTTCACCATAGCAGTTTCCACTTGAAATATAGGGTTCTGTGCCAAAATTGAAGCAAATCGAGTGAAATATGTTGTTTCTAGAGCGGAAAAGGTCAAATCGGCAGCGACATTTGTATGGGGGCTATATCTAAATCTGAACCGATCTGACCGATTTTCACCATAGCTGTTTCCACTTGAATTATAGGGTACTTCTGCCAAAATTGAAGCAAATCGAGTGAAATATGTGGTTTCTAGAGCAGAAAATGTCAAATCGGGAGCGATATTTGTATGGGGGCTATATCTAAATCTGAACCGATCTTACCCAATTTCTGAATAGGTGTTTCTAGTTGGATTATAAGATGTTGTGCCAAATTTAAAGAAAATCGGGTACAATATGTGGTTTCTAGAGCGGAGGTTTCTAGGGAGCGAAATTTGTATGGGGCTATATCTAAATCTTACCCACTCTCTGCATAGGCGTTTCTAGTTGGACTATAAGGTGTTAAGCCAAATTTGAAGAAAATCGGGTACAATATGAGGTTTCTAGAGCGGAAAATGTCAAATCGGGAGCGATATTTGTATGGGGGCTATATCTAAATCTGAACCGATCTTACCCAATTTCTGAGTAGGTGTTTCTAGTTTGACTATAAGATGATGTGCCAAATGTAAAGAAAATCGGGTACAGTATGTGCTTTCTAGAGCGGCTAATGTCAAATCGGGAGCGAGATTTGTATGGGGGCTATATCTAAATCTGAACCGATTTGCCTCAAATTAAATAGCGTTCGTCCTTGATCCACAAAACTTAGTTGTGCCAATTTTTGTTAAGATCGGACTATAATTGCGACCTGTAATTTGATTATAACAATAGATGGACAGACGGACAGACAGACGGACATTGCTAAATCGACTCAGAAAGTGATTCTAAGCCGATCTGTATAATAAATTATGGGTCTAACTCGTTTCGTTTTGGAGTCTCGTGGAGTGTATAAATACGAATTCAATATTTTTGCAAAATTTTCACTTTTGCGGGAGATATGACTAAAATGATTTTGTATGATCGACATTTTTGTTTTTGTAATTTTTCTCGCGATGTATGCATCGGAACCGGCGGATTTGGTGCATGTGTAGAACTAATGTCGCTTGTAATATTTCTATAGTAGTCAGTCGCAAAAAAAGTGCAGTTGTTTCAAAAATCCGCATTTCGCGGTAGCAATTGCATTTATTTCAAATTTCCCTACCTTGGATTCTGAAACTATTCTGTCACAAACATTATCTATTTAGTCAGCCAAAAAGTGTTTTGATATTTTCTATATTATCAAAAGTTACGTGGGTTTATTTAAAGACACTTTTCACAATTACATACTTCATTCTTATTTCCTATTTATATTTTTTATTTGTATGGACCGCGACTCAACCCAATGTACATACATCGAATCTTTCCCTCTACCTTTGTAGAGCAGCCAATGTTGCACCCTTGCATTTTTGTGCAACATTGTTTAAAATTTGAATGAAAACGGGAAATAATTTCCATATGTTAACAATTTATTTGAAATATTTATGAAATTTCATTTATCCATATTTTCCGATACCGTTGTCGGTTGGTTTTGTTCTGCAATTGACATACCGCTGGGCACAGTGTAACGAGAGCGCAAATAATTCTAAAACATATTTATTTTAAATGGAAAATTTATATTTATTTAATGGACAAATTTATAATAATTTAACAATAGTTTATTATAATTTTTTTCGTAGCAGCAAAAATAGATTTTTTTTTCGAAAAAAAAAATAATTGTTTCCCAATTTTTTAAGACTGTTGCTATACCACTGTTTCTATGTAAAAGTGTATTTCTCATTATTTATAGCCATCTTGAGTACCTTTAATTTAACATACAACCGGGTGCTATAGGACTTATATTTGCAAAATGATAGTAAAAATATTTAAATATCTAAGAATTGGAATTTTAGTAAAAAATTACCTTACTTTTATTTTAATATCGTTTTCGAGTTTAGGAAGTCAAAATAAATCAGAAAATTTTATACATGACCTTTCGACAAATTTTTTGTTGCATAGTGCCATCCAAATTATTCTAATCCGAACTTGCATGAAGTTATGCCAGTGTTGATCGATTTATCAACTCAATTGATTTATTTCATCTTTCATGGAGCTAACTCTCCAAATTTGGCATCACTTTCAAAGATTCGAATTAATTCATTGCAAATTTTTGTCTATCCCAAAACACTATAACTCATTTCATATGTTGCCATTGACACTATTTAATTATTTGACAATAGAAATAAATGTATGTATGTGCAGCACATTCATAAATATGCTTTTATTATGCAGTTTTTCAATTAATTTTCAACATATTTGTTTTGTTCGATTGTTTGTATTGTTGCCAAGTACAAAGTGTTGGGCTTTGGATGTGGAGGACGCCGTCAGTGCATGCTGTTTGGAATACAGACTGCAGTTTTTGCCATGATTATGCCAAATTCCATGCAAATTTCATCATTTCCAATGAAATTGGAAAGAACGACAATAAAAATATTCTAAATATACTTTATAACTTGTAATTGTAAGTGAGACTTGTGAAAACTAAGATTTACATTTTGAATATATTGTTTGAAAATTTTGAAAATGTTTTTTTATTCCCTAAAACAAGACACATTTCACGGAAATCACAACTTTGATATGATTTCAAATTAATATCAATCATACGCACCGCTTGATGCCCAAAATTAATATTAATCATACGTTGTGATTATACGCTCTACGAGAGTATTATGTATTTGTTTGTAACAAAAAAGGAAGTGAGATAGACCCATTGTTAATTATAGCGATCGACTTAGAATCACTTTTTGAATCAATTCATAGCAATGTCCGTCCGTTTATCTATTCTTGTAACCAATCACACAATTGATCACAATTGGAGCCAGAACCAAATGAAACTTTGCACAACGAAGTTTTTCGGGATAAGAACGAACGCTATTTAATTTGAAGAAAATCGGTTCAGATTTATATATAGCCCCCATACGAATTTCACTTCCGATTTGACTCTTTTCGCACTAGATACCACATATTTTAACAGATTTTTTTTTCAAAATTGGCAAAACATCTTATATTTCAACCAGAAACACATGTGATGAAAATGTGTTATATCGGTTCAGATTTATATATAGCTCCCATACAAATTTAACTCCTCATTTTATTATATCTGATCTAGAAACCACATATTTTATCAGATTGTCTTCAAATTTTGCAACACATCTTATATTTAAACTAGAAACACTTGTGGTGAAAATAGGTCAGATCGGTTCAGATATATATAGCTTCAATTCAAATTTCGCCCCCGATTTGACCTTTTCTGCTCTAGATACCACATACTTTAACAGATTTTCTTCAAAACATCTTATATTTCAACTGGAAATACCTGTGATGAACATGTGTTAGATCGGTTCAGATTTATATATAGCTCCCATACAAATTTCGCTCCCAATTTGACTTTTTCCGCTCTAGACACCACACATTTTATCAGATTGTCCTAACATTTGGCAAAACTTCTTATATTTAAACTATTAACACCTGTGGTGAAAATAGATCACATCGGTTCAGAATTATATATAGCTCCCATACAAACTTCGCTCCCAATTTTACTTTTTCCGCTCTAGAAACCACATATTTTATCCGATTGTCTTCAAATTTGGCAAAACATCTTATATTTCAATTAGAAACTAGAAAATGGGTCAGGTCGGTTCAGATTTATATATAGCTCCCATGGAAATTTCGCTCCCAATTTGATTTTTTCTGCTCTAGAAACCACATATTTTATCCGATTGTCTTTAAAATTAGCCAAACATCCTATATTTCAACGAGAAGCACCTGTGGTAAAAATGAGTCAGATCGGTTCAGATTTATATATAGCTCCCATACAAACTTCACTCCCGGCTTGACTTTTTCCACCGAATTTCTTCAAATTGATCATAACACGTTATACTGGAAGAACCAATTGTGTAAGTGTGTCACTTCATTCCATGCTTGGATGTAGCCCCGATACAAATATTCTTCTCGATTTGACAAATTGTCATATTATATTATGTCATATATATTAGCATATGATTAGGAAACATACATAAATCCTTCCCGTTTTCACTTTTTTTCCGATTTGAATTGTATTCGGATAGAAAGTGGAGTGTATCATATAGTCGGCCCGCCCGACTTTAGTCTTTCCTTACTAGTTTTTTTTGGGGGGTGGGGGGGTTTGTCTTTAGAACTTTTCTGTTCCTCTCCTCTAGTTTTAGATTGTGATTTAAATTTTGTGAGATCATTCAAAAAACTAAGTAAAACGTGGCCGCATTTTGAAAAGGTTTCCCAGAAACAGGATACATTTTTCGATACTTTCCAGGAAATTTTGGTGGATTTTGCAATAGGTTTTTGCGAAAAAAATCGTTAAGAATAGAACAAATAATTTTAAAACTTAACAATCGCACACATTCGATAAAAAATACGTACTTTAACCCCTTACACTAGCTCTTCGTAATATGTCTATAGGTGGCGTATAAGTAATATCAATAGTTATGAGTTGTGTACACATGTTCCACCTGTGGCCCTTGGGGCATATAAGTGTTATTAATTGTTATCGTTTCACAGCGACAATAAACCTTTAAAACTTTTCTAATACTAGATAATCCGTATGAAAATAAAATACAACAAATTATGGCCATATAAAAATCATTATCATCTACGAGTATATGTGTGTGTGTGTATTGTAGTTTGGAAATTATTATGAAAATGTTCCGGGACATTTCACTTTTCTTGCCTAAAGGTAAGCACACGCTTAATTGGTATAAACGAGTACTCGTATGTAACGATTAAAGTTTTAGCCCATATTTGGGCGATATATTTAACAAACAATCACATAACCCAAATCTGTGGTAATTACCCAAAACATATGTAAAGCGAGTTAACAACTAAAGATACCAAACATTACCGCAACATAATAGGCTTCATTAGACTCAGCACAAACACACATGGGCTCGGCTCAAGCCGGCGGTGGCATAGCCAAGTGGATGGTGGAATGGTAGGAGCATGTAGGATATTGGCTGTTGTTAAGGGCTGGCTGCTTGGTTGGTTGTTTGTTGGCCTAATCAGGTAAATAGTTTCCGCCCCCACCCCCTTCGCACATTCAATATGTAGCACACGTAAATGCTGTTATTTGGCCCGCCTCTTCCCTATTCCGATTTCGTGTACTTCACGTTTCGGTTGCCTCGGCAAAGTGATTAATGCCAACAAATAGGCCTACGGAAAATCACGTTGGCAAAAAATTTATTTGTAAAGGTTGTTCTTTTTTTTTGTTCAGCCTCATCTCTATGAGTATTTCTCTCCATTTCAGATGCTGTTGATGTTGATGTTTGTAGTGAACATAGAAATTAAGATAAAATTTCATGGCTTTGCTTTTTGCTTCGTGTGTCGCCTGGAGCATTTATTAGCCAGAGCAGCAGCAACAAGAACAAAAAACCCCAACGCAGTGAGATTAAAACTAACGGCTGAAATGAATGAAGCAAACTATGAAATGTACTTTCATTTATTTGATGGCTTTGGTTGGGGGGATCGAACTCGCAACGAGTTGAGGTAAGAAATTGAGGGAAGTTGCCCAATAACAGAAAAATTAATAATTAAATCAAGTAAGGCAAGGCTAAAGTCGAGTGGGGCCGACGATATGATATCCTCCACTTTCTAAGCCATTATAATTGAGTTCTAAATCTGAACCGATTTGACCAATTTTCACCGCAGATGTTTCTAGTTCAACTATAAGGTACGGTGCCAGCTTCAAAGCAAATGGAGTAAAATATGTGTTTGCTAGAGTGAAGAAAAAATCAAATCCGGAGCGAAAAGTGTATGGGAGCTATATTTAAATCTGAACCGTTTTGCTTCAAATTATATAGCGTTCCTTGGACCGCAAAACTTACTTGTGCCAATTTTGGTTAGGATCGGACAATAGAGGAGGCCATAAAAATAAAAAAATAATTAACTACTATTATAACTGCCCTGGTGTTAATTCGTGCAAGTTTCAATTTTTAAGTGTCCATATAAATCTAAAAATGACGTATTATATTTGCGGATTATTATTCCTAAAGTTCACTGTCGATCGTTCTCAAAAATTTATTTGTGTTGCTTTAAATGTACAAAAATGTACCTCCAATACAGAGGTACTAGTACTTATACGCAACCAAGGTCTAGAAAATCGTTCAATTTAAATCGTTCGTTTCCGAAGTTTTTATACCCTCCACCTCCAGGATGGGGGTATACTAACTTTGTCATTCCGTTTGTAACACCTTGAAATATCGACATGAGACCCTATAAAGTATATATATTCTTGATCGGCATAAAAATCTAAGACGATCTTGCCATGTCCGTCCGTCTGTTGAAAGCACGCTAGCATCTAAACGAAAAGAGATAGAACGTTCAAATTTTCTATAAATGCGTCTTATAGTCGTAGATCGGTTGGGATTGAAACGGGGCGAAATCTGCCCAAAGGGAAAATTTTTTCCCTCACAAGGACTAAACATACCCATAATAATCCCTAATATTTTAGCGTATTTAAGCAGTTTTGATGAATATCTCTGTTTATATTTGTTTGATATTTGGTATGCGCATTCCCCTTATAGCAAAAACGTGCACCATAAAGTGATTCTTATTTGTAAGGGGTGGAATGGGGCAAAAAAGGGATAAAAATTGTACATATTAAACGACAACAGCTAGAAACACGAAATTCGGTGTGTACATTCCTCTAATTGAGTAGATACATAATAAAGGGTGATTTTTTAAGAGCTTGATAACTTTTTTTTTAAAAAAAACCCATAAAATTTGCAAAATCTCATCGGTTCTTTATTTGAAACGTTAGATTGGTCCATGACATTTACTTTTTGAAGATAATTTCATTTAAATGTTGACCGCGGCTGCGTCTTAGGTGGTCCATCCGCTTAGTCCAATTTTGGCATTTCCACGTTTTTGAGTAACAGAGACCCAATTGGTGCGAACGGCGACGAATCGAAAATTGGTGGTCATCATTAACACTGGCCGATACAGCTGCGATATTTTCTTCAGTTCGCACTCTACGTAAGCGTGTTGGTGGTTTAATGTCCAACAATGTAAATTTGGTGCGAAATTTAGTCACAATAGCCCGAATAGCCGCTTCAGTGGGTCGATTAAACTGACCATAAAATGGAAGCGCGCAATGAACTTTCTTAACAGAGCACGCATTTTGATAATAAAATTCAATAATTTGCAAGCGTTGTTCGTTTGTAAGACGATTCATTATGAAATGTCAAAGCATACTGAGCATCTTTCTCTTTGACACCATGTCTGAAATCCCACGTGATCTGTCAAATACTAATGCATGAAAATCCTAACCTCAAAAAAATCACTCTTTATAAAAGTATTTTTTTCAAATTCGTACTTTTAAGGGGTGAAATGGGAATAGAGGGATAAAAATGGTACCAACCAAACGGCTGTACCTAGAATAATGAAATTCGGTGTAACAAGTAAAATTCGTACTTTTTGGGGTTAAAATAAAAAATGGGATAAAAATAGTACCAATCAAATGACCGCAGCTAGAGTCATGAAATTCGGAGTATACATTCCTCTGGCTGTGTAGACACGGAAAATAATCTGATTTTTCGAAATTCGTACTTTTTGGGGTCAAAATAGAAAAAGGGGATAAAAATAGTACCAACCAAATGACCGCAACTAGAGTCATGAAATTCGAAGTATACATTCCTTTGACTACGTAGACATGAAAAATAAAAGGTTTTTTTCCAAATTCGTACTTTCAAGGGATACAATGGGTACGGAGGGATAAAAATGGTACCAACCAAACCAAACGGCTACACCTGGAATAATGAAATTCGACGTATACATTCCTCTGATTGCGTATACACTTCAAATAAACAGGTTTTTCTAAATTAGTACTTTTTGGGGTTAAAATGGAGAAAGGGGATACAAATAGTACCAACCAAATGACCGCAGCTAGAGTCATGAAATTCGGAGTATACATTTCTCTGACTGCGTAGACACGGAAAATTAACGCATTTTTCGAAATTAGTACTTTCAAGGGATACAATGGTACAGAGGGATAAAAATAGTACCAACTAAACCACTACAGCTAGAATGATGAAATTCTAATTGCGTAGAAATGTCAAGGGGGTAAAAATGGTACCAACCAAATGGGCGCAGCTGGAATCATGGAATTCGGTGTATACATTCCTCTGACTGCATACACACGCAAAATAAAAAGTTTTTTTTTCGAAATTCGTAATTTTTCTTTTACCGCAAAAATTGATTGAATCATGAAGTTAGGTTATGTACTTTTGGAACTAAAATAGAATGGAAATACAACCAACTGTAGCACCCACTATCTACCAATATTTATGATATTTAAGCTTTTTGAAAATATAAATATAAGAATATTTATTTTTTGATTTTAAATAAATAATGGTTTGAAATAATTAAAATATTATATTTATTTATAAAATTATTTTTTCAATATTTGTATTTGTTTTGGTTTGGATATATATTAAAAAATTTATATTTTCCTGTAATATTACTGCACTTTTACGAAAACCGACAACCTCTGTGGAATGCAATCCATGGTGGAGGGTATATAAAGTTCGGCCCGGTCGAACTTAACGCCGTTTTTACTTGTTTGTTCAAAACTGGGTAGAAAATGATACTAATTATACATACGAAGGGAATTCAGCTAAAATAGTGCACCTCGACAAGCACATTCCTTTGATTATATATGAGTGCTATCTAATAGGAGGTCTCCATTTTTCCAAATTGGTCCATTCGAAAGGTTTTTTGAAACCAAGAAGTTCGAGGTAGATCATAGCAAACTTATTTTTCTTGAAAGACAACAAAATATTCCATGTTTTGGAATATTTTCATATAAAGTATACGTACATCTGCACGGAAAACTTTGCATTACACATACACAAATGGCTGTTCGACTAATCGAACAGCGGCCGAAAATTGGTTAATTCTTTTTAATTTCTATACCCTCCACCTCCAGTATGGGGGTATACTAAGTTTTTCATTCCGTTTGTAACACCTTGAAATATTGACCTGGGACCCTATAAATGGAAAAAGGGATAAAAATGGCATGGCTGTAGCTAGAAATATGAAAGTACATCCCTCTACATCGGGAGAGAATGGAAATTAATTAAAATAGGATGGAAATACAACCAACCAAAGGGCTGTAGCTGAAAATGCATTATATTTAATAATTTCGATTTATATAGAGGATGACTATAACGCTGTATAAACATATTGGTATCATCGTCTTATAAGAGTGGTTTAAAATAATTAATTTTTTTTGATCTATTTATAAAATTATTTTTTATCGTTTTGTTTTTTATTTTATTTATTTTGATTTGGCTTTATTAAAAAATTTAATTTTTCCTGTAAAGTTACTGCAATTCTATGTAAAATCGACAGCCTTTGTGGAATGCAATCCAGGGTAGAGGTTCGGCCCGGCCGAACTTTTTTACTTCATTTTTGCTTCATTGTGCATTTTCAATTTCCAATTCAGTTCCCTCAAATATCTAGGGGCTTCAAGCAATTGACCTTTTAATAATATAAAATATATTAACATGGCTGCAATTGACACCCTCGTTTATAGTCCTATACCAACAACACGTCTGTGGCTGGCTGGCTGACTAGTCAGTCTGTTTGTCAGCCTCTTGGTTAGAAAACAAAAGCAATATAACAAAATATCTCGGAAAAATTTCAACACCATCACCATCATCACACCGAAACCATCGATGTTGCTGCCTTGTGCTCTTCTCTTCTTCTTTTTTTTTTGTTCATTTGGCTGCAAACAAAGCTTATTGAGTCAGAGGAAGGAAGGAAGGATTTAACGCCAAAGGCTATTGGCGGAAATTATTGTGTTATACGCTGAAATGGTGAAAGCCAACAATGAACACAACATACAAACGCCAACATCACAACCACAAAAGCTACGTTTTGTACTTCTTGTACAGATGTATGTATGTATGTATGTATGTGTATGTATATATTTCGTTTCAGCCAGAGCACTTTTTGCTGATTTCTTTATTCGTTCATTTTTTGTCCGGGGTTCCAATCTTCCCCCTCTCGCTTGGCGGTTCTTTCTTTCTAGCTGGGTCTGGTATTAACTCTTTGCTCGTTGTGGCTGTTTGTCTGTCCGCCTTTTTTTGTTGCTTTTGGTCTGCCGGTATTGTTTCATTTAGTCTAAGGGTTTATTAAAAACAAAATTAATTGCTTAGAATAAAACCATAGACACACGAATACAGCTACACACACACACACACCGAAGAACATTTCTATACGACGATTCAGACACTGTCTCTCACAGACAGGTTGAACATCTTTGTGGTCTTTGGGGTTTTTTGTTTGTTTGTTCGTCACACACACTCACACAGACTAACTCATTTGCAACACTCACACACAGCTTCAGCTACCCGGAGATGAAGTGTAGAAGATTGTGTGAATGTGTGTGTTTGTTTGTGTGTGTGTGGGAGAAACAAACACTAAGTAAAACAAAAGCGAGAAGAATGGTTTTTAATCAGTTTACTTACATTTCACTTTTCCTTTTGCTGAGGAGCAAAACGAATACAATAAACGCATTTTCGGTTTCATTTAGCTGGAGCGCTACAGTAGGTAATTTGATGGAAAGCTTTGTGTGGGAGGATATACAGCTAATGTTCGTTTTTGTAAAACCATTGACCATTTAAGGAGTAAAGGGGGCTACTAGAGATGTCGAAAACCAAAAGGTTTGTTCGAAAATGCAAATTTTTATTTGTTTGAAAATTTCACATTGCCAGGCCTTTTTGCCATTTCGACCGACAAACTAAAAAACAAACAAATAAGAACGGGGTTAAGTTCGGCCGGGCCGAACTTTATATACCCTACACCATGGATTGCATTCCACAGAGGCTTTCGAGTTTCGTAGAAGTGCAGTAATATACAGGAAAATATTTGTTTTAATATAGGCAAACCAAAACAAATACAAATATTGACAAAATAATTTTATAAATTAATATAATATTTTTATTACTTCAAACCACGCTTATAACGCAAGGCTACCAATACGTTTAGATATCGAAATAATACTTCAAGTCAATTCAAAAAGTAAATATTCTTACAAATATTTATATTTTCAAAAAAAACTTAAATACCACAAATATTGGTAGATAGTTGGTTGTATATCCATTCTATTTTAATTGCAAAAGTACAAATTTTGAAAATCCATTATCTCACGTACATAGTGCAAAATAACCTAACTTCATGATTTAATCATTTTTGCCGTAAAAGTAAAAAAGTACGAATTTGGAAAAATCTTTTTACTCCGCGTGTCTACGCAGTCAGAGGAATGTATACACCAAATTCCATGATTCTAGCTGCAGTCATTTGGTTGGTACCGTTTTTATCCCATTTTTTTTCAATTTTACCCCCTTATGAGTACGACTTTCTAAAATCTCTTTATTTTACGTGTCTACGCAATTGAAGGAATGTACACACCTAATTTCGCCATTCTAGCTGTAGCCGTTTAATTGGTACTATTTTTATCCCTCTGTACCCATTATATCTCTTGAGACTACGAATTTGAAAACAACTTTTATTTTTCGTGTCTACGCAGTCAGAGGAATGTATACTCTGAATTTCACGACTCTAGCTGTTGTCATTTGGTTGGTACTATTTTTATCCCCTTTTTTCATTTTAACGCCAAAAAGTACGAATTTCCAAAAATCCGTTTCAAATCAGACGAATGTATACACCGAATTTCATTATTCTAGATGCAGCCGTTTGGTTGGTACTATTTTTTATCCATCTATTCCCATTTTACCCCTTAAAGTGCGAATTTGGAAAAAATACTTTTACATTATGTATCTACTCAATTAGATGAATGTACACACCAAATTTCGTGTTTCTAGCTGTTATCGTTTAATATGTACCACTTTATCCCTTTTTTGTCCCATTTCGTCCCCTACGAATAAGAATCACTTTTACGCTTTTACGCTTTTATGCTAGGGGAATGTTCATTCCAAATACAAAGTAAATACAAGCAGACATATACCAAAAGCAGGCTGAAATACTGTAAATATTGGGGGTATTTTCAGTCCTTGTGAGGGAAAAATTTTTCCCTCTGGGCCGATTTCGCCCACTTTCAATCCCAACCGATCTGCAACCATAAGACACATTTAGGGAAAATTTGAACCTCCTAGCTCATTTCGTTCGGAAGCTAGCGTGCTTTCAACAGACAGACAGGCAGACAGACGGACATAGCTATATCGTACCACGACCCAGAATATATATACTTTACAAATGGAATGACAAAGTGAATATACCCCCATCCTGGAGGTGGAGGGTATAAAAACAATTTATTGTCAAAGAAATATACTCTCCGAATTGTATGATTCCCCATTTTGACTTGAAAGGTAAGAATTTCGAAAGATCTTTATATTTCTCGGGTCTACGGAGTCAGATCGGTGTACACATCGAATTTAACTTTTAAGCTGCTGCCGTTTGAGTTGATACTATTTTGTCTCACTTTTCACCCCAGTTTCCACCTTAAAGTGCAAATTTCGAAAAAATCCTTTATATTCATAGGAATGAACACAACGAATTGTATTTTAGCTGCAGCCATTTGGCAATGCATTTGGGAATGCTCGCAAAGAATTTTATGATTCAGGCTGCAGTCATCTGGTCGGTACCAATTTTATCCCTTTTCTACATACTGACCCCTTATTGTACGTGTATATGCGATTTATGGGACGTACACACAAAATTTCACGTTACTAGCTATTGTAGTTTGATTGGTACCATTTTTATCCCTATTTGTCCCAATTCTCAGAAATCTACAAAAAAATTTCTTAAACACTCGAAATATTAGGGTTATGGGATGTATTTCCTTGTTGGGGGAAACAATTTTCCCTCTACACCGATTTCGACCATTTTCAATTCCAATTAAATATTTGGGGCCTCGGTGTCATTTTTGCAAAAAATGACAACATTTTCTCAGGCTCATATCTTGCAAAATTGTGAACATATCAAATAAAAAAACTTCATCTTCAAGGTCAAAATCACAAATGTCGTCGAACAAATCGTATAAGCTGTAGTGTGTGTGGGTAGCGTATACGTGCTGTTGATTAATGATAATAACACTCATACGCACTGTTGTCGGACTGACCGTTAACAGAAACAGTCCTGCAATATATATTTTTCCTACCTAAACGGTACTTCCTAGGAAGTTCATTTGTTCTAGAAACTTGTTTATTAAGATCTTAGGTACATTTTTGTAGTTGAATGTTTCCTTGAATTTTGAATGGTTTGTTAACTATGGACCTGAAAATGGGAACATGGAGTTTTTTTTTGCATTTATATTTATGTTCACAATTTTTGTTCTTTATGGTTTCCCCCCAGAGAGGTTTCCAACGTATACTTTTTTAAAACCTTCTAAAATTTCCGAAGAATTTTTAAGTTCTTTTAAAAATAACTCGTTTGAAATGGTAATTTTGCAGTAAAATCATATAAACACGAAAATTACATAAAAAATCGTGGACACTTTCTTGAATTTCGGACAAAGGTTATGAAAAATACAAACAAACGAATTGTGCCAATTTCAGGATTGTGTAATGCTAATTTCGCCACTTCTTGACATTTTACTAGAGCAATATCTTATGAACTTTTAATTGTGTACTACAACACAAGTTTGGAAATTTAATAAAAAATCTTTTAGTAATTTTAAAAAAGTGTAAATAAGAATCACTATGATATCATAATGAAATCTTAAAATTCTTAATAAAAGCAAATAATTTGCTTGATGCTAACCCGTAGCTTAACTATGAGTGCCAAACTTTGGACAAATTTGAGTACATCTAATTGGAATGAAATCAATGAAAAGTAATTTACCTCTAACCTAATAATTATGTAAAAATCTACTGACGAGATGAAATTCATCGTTTCTATGAAAAAAGTATTGGCCGATGAATTTTTTATGTAGACATTTTTTACTTATACCAAAGAAGGTACAATACTTTAATTTATAAATAAAATATAATTTTTAAATTTCTATACTCTCTGAGTACAGAAATCGGGTGGGGCATTTGTGTAAGGGCTATATCAAAACATTGACCCACATATTCCACTTACACAACAGATTTTTCACAGGTCAAATATAATATGGTGGGGTTATTCGTATATTCCGTTTGCAATGCGCGGTTTGTAACATTTGCGATGCGACATTTTTAAATCTGAACCGATGTGACCTATTTTCAACACAAATGAAAAAAACAACGGTTTCGGTTACTTCTAAATGTTGTGGTAGTTTGTAATGATAATACAAATCCATTTCGACAAACGAAGAAAACGGTTTGATATAAACATATCTATGTTTGTTCATTTACAACAACTGATGACATGTTTACGGCAAACAAACAATTTTTTCCCACAAAAGAAACTCAAAAACGATGTTCACGTGACTAAAATTTCGTTTCTACGTAATAAATTTTTTCTCTGCGTGTAGGTCTCTATTTTAAAATCTACTTTAAAGTTGCGAAACAATAAGAAATGAGTTTTAACTTACTGAAATTTTTTGTCATATTTCTCACTTGTGTCAAATAATATTTTTTTATTTTTGTGTATTATTCAAAAGTGAAACAACAAATTCAGTAACATGGAAAGATGAAAGAGACGAAATTCTAAAATACCAATTATTTTGGTTTTTGGAATTAAAATTTGTAGGTGTTTCTTCTTGCGTTTCATCGAGTACAAATAAAGCTGTATTTGTTAATCGAATACATATTTAAGATTATAAAAATTAAGAAACATTTCCAAATATTTTATGCGTATAAAGATTTTGAGTAAACATCATGTTACTCATGTAACTCCTGTATAAATTAAAAACCTCAAAACTCATTAGACATCATATTTAGACCCATACTTTGTCAACAAGCATATCCAATTTTCTCCATTTATCATAGAAAAAATGCAGGGCCTGAAGGGGGGTTAATCGTCGTGAAATTCGATCTTTTTTGTGTAATATTTCTTCAAAATATATATGTATGTATGTACTTTCAAGCAATTATTTGAAAAAAAAAAGAAGTTCTACACTTAGAGAACAAGTCGGTTAATAAAAGCAGTTATTGTCTGCTGCCTATCAGCAGAAACTTTTCTGTTATTACAGCGGTTTTTTTTTCATTCACGCTACTAAAGAGTTTGCAATCTGCTAAAATTGGCTGCTGATAATTAAAATATAAAAATAGATAAGCGTCCCTTTTTATATTAGCTTGGCACAATATGCGTATCATTAAAAAGACAATCGCAATATGTTTCCGTGTTTAATAAATTGCTTTATAATAATTTCTATTCAAAAACGTTTTGTTAATATGTATATTTAAGTAAGTCATACTGTTCTGTACATATGCTTAAAGTTTTTCCTATATTGCTACAGCTGTTTACCATCTCAGCAGATCAGCATATCTGCTGTTTCTTTTTCAGCAGAAAATCTGTTCTTTCAGTAGACTTTCTGCTTTCTTTTACTGACAAATTCCGTTGAGTCAACTGATAGATTGATTACTGAAATGCAATTTTGCCGATGAATGTATCAAAATATTTCTCGAAGATTCTGGTAATAAAATATGAATGGTTGCCAAACGCTCACGTAATCACACATAATCAAATTAACGTCATTTATCGTTGCGCAATAAACTGACTAGACTTCACGAGAAAAATTGAACATTGATTGAAAATTGACTAAAATAATTAACAAAATTTTCGCCTGCTTTATTTTTTGTAAAACTAGATGAAATCGCCCCCCCCAGGACAAAATCCTGTGCACGGCCCTGGTTATGGGATATAGTTCCTTGTTAAGGGAAACAATTTTTACCTCTACACCGATTTCGCCCATTTTCAATTCCAATTAAATATTTGGGGCCTTGGTGTCATTTTTGCAAAAAATGACAACATTTTCTCAGGCGTATATCTTGCAAACCGATTGGAATTTTGATTTACTCTCTGAGGCGAAGTTGTAGCTCTTGTCATAAAGAACACAAATTGTGTGAACATATAAAATAAAAAACTTCATTTTCAATGTCAAAATCGCAAATGTCGTCGAACAAATCGTGTAGGCTGTAGTTTGTGTAGGTTGCGTATACGTGCTATTGATTAATGGTAATATCACTCATACGCACTTTTGTCGGACTGACTATTGACCGAAACAGTCCTGCAAAATATATTTTTCCTACCGAAACGGTGTTAAGATCATTCCTAGGAAGTTTATATGTTCTAGAAAGATGTTTATTGAGATATTAGATACAATTTTGTATCAAAGAAAAGAAGAAACTGTTGTTTCCTTGAATTTTGAATGGTTTGCTAACTATGGACCTGAACAGGGGGAAAAGGTTAAAAAATCGATTTTGACCAAACGGTTTGTGGGTTTGAGTATGAGAAAGTGGTCACATTTTTTGTAAAAATTACGCCGAGGCCCCAAATCTACAACAAACAAAATTCCAAACGGTTTGCAAGATATGAGCCTGAGAAAATGATCACATTTTTGCAAAAATTACACACTCTGTAGCAATCAGTAATACAGCAGACATTAAATAACACAACAAATAAATTATTGACACTTTTTAATAGATTTAATAAAAATATGAATGTACGTATATTGTCTATTTCTTATTGTTTACCATGAAGTTTTTTCTTTTCTTTGTTTACTTTGTTGACATGTGACTGGAAAGTTCCAATAATACATTGTCGCTTTTCGCATTGATTTACAAATACAGTTTTTACTCACATATCGAGTGAAAGTGTTTCACACTTTCTCGATGCGAGAAATTCTCACAAAAGTTACAGAATTGTACTGTTTTTTTTGTTGACCCATTAAATAATCTAAAACTTCTACATTTATCCATAGATTTTTTTCAACCAGGACTTGTTTTCTTCCTTCTTCTCTCCTCTTCAGACTTGCACTGTCAAAATAACAGTACAAATGCTACAAATTTTAATTTTAGTAAAAAAATCCATAAACAAAAATATTAATATCCTGACACGAAATTACACCAGCAACTGTTATACACTGTCCTTTGACAAAATTTCACTTGTATAGTGTTATTTGTTCTCTGTTTCTTGGAACAACCTATTAAATTTTTGTAGGGTATGTGTTTGTCCTCACGGCCGATTACATAGTTTTGTTCGCCCGCTCATTTATTATTATTATTTTTATTCAGTTAGTAGTGTTGTAATCTCATTATCTCCATTATCATCATTTTTATGCTTGTATGCTGCACAAATACACTCTTTCGGCTCACAGGCCACTACCAGGACACCCACTCACCCACCCTCACAAATACACACTGACACACAGTCATTCACCAGCCCACCCCCGCCCTCACTTAGCGCTGCTCAGCAAAACAAAAACCGAAAGCGAAAAGCATCCAGCAGAAAGTAACGCTTAAGGCTAATTACCCAAAATTATTCAAGAGCAACACTAACAGAAACTTTTGTGCCAACACAAAACCAAAAAAAAAAAAAAAAAAAAATCCGGGAAATGTTGTAAAGATAATAAAGAAGGCCCAAAACCATTCTCCGGGACACAGTGATGAAGATGAACGCAAACAAAAAAAAAACACAACCCAAACGAAGCAAACCAGCTCAACTCAAAGCGTATAAATTCCAAACAGAAATTCCTTTTCTTTGTCGACTTTTTTTCTCGGGAGGTAATTACACCAGGTTAATGTGAGCGGAGGTTATGACAGGATATTAATTTACCACAGGATTTGTGTGTTTACAGAAGATGTAGATCGAGAAGGAGCAGAAGGAGGAGGGGCTGCAGATGGTGACGGAGGCGTTCATGAGGCTTCTGCTGGTTTAATGAATGCTGAATAATGGTTGTGCGAGAGGGGGCGAGCTGGAGTTGAGCTTATGACATTCAACGCCAACAACAATTAAGTGATTGTGGTTTCCACACAAAAACAAAATTGAAACATTTGAGATAACAGCGACAACACCGAGAAAACACGGCAATAGAACAATGAGCGTAAAACTTTCTCACATCGACAATTAAAGGTAGCAACAAAGACTGGGGAAAAGTACGGTTGTTAACAGTAAAAATTCATGCCATGCAAGCCATAATAACCCTTAAGATCCTTCAAGGATGCGCAACGGGTTTTAAGATGGCGACTTGAGGACTCCAGCATACTTCAGGCGCACAAAGAATTCTTGGAGGAGAGACAATTTAATAAAAACAAGCTAAAATCGGAAGTGATCCTGCACCCTAGGCCAAGCATAGTTATACAATGTCTAACATACATGAAGACTTAAGTAAATGGGTAATTCCAAATGGTAAATGTCTACGTCTACTACTTCTAGAGAAAATTAATTAAAATCTAAGTGTGCCTTAGTTCATATAAAACAAGTAAGAAGGCGTTAAGTTCGGCCGGGCCGAATCTTATATACCCTCCACCACGGAGGGCATTCCACAGTATTGCCAGCAGATTAAAGGATGTCGACTTTACATAGAAGTACAGTACCAAATTACGAAAATTGTGATATTTTTATGCACTTTACTATATTTGTTTACTATTTCAAACTATAATGCATTCGTATGCGCACTGTTTAAAATCGACTACTATATATAAATAAAATGGTGAAATTGTGAAAGTGAACATGCCTAAATATTAGGCGATTGTCAGTCGCCATTAGAAAGAAGCATTTTCAGGTACAGACAAAGTGATAAGAAAAGTATAAATTTTAAAGATATCCCCATTCGCCCCATTCTCCGCCCAAATGTACAAATTTCGAAAAAACCCTTTTTCGAGTCTTCATAGTCAGAATGTATACACCGAATTTCATGATTTCAACTTCAGCGGTTTGGTAGGTTCCATTTTTATCCCTCTTTTTAATTATATCCCTTAAAAGTACGAATTTCGAAAAATCCCTCTATTTTACGTGTCTATGCAATTAGAGGGATGTACACACCGAATTTCATGATTCTAGCTGTTGTCGTATCATTGGTACCATATTTTATCCCTTTTTGTCTAAAACTTTTATTTTCTTTGTGGTGCTTCCAAGCTACAAGAGGAATGTCCGCAACAAATTTCAAATGTATGAAAATAAGAAATTTAATTAAAAAGCCAACGCTACCAATATTTGTATACTATATATAATGGATATAACACTTCAATTCATAAAGTAAATATAAGGGAGCAATCATAAAAACCCTAAATATTTGGGGGATAGAGAGTGTACTTTCAGCTATAGTCGTTTGGTTGGTTGTATTTCCATCCTATTTTAATTTCAAAAGTATAAATTTTGAAAATACCTTATCTCTCACGTATCTCTCTACCATTTTTTGTCGTAAAAGCAACAAAATAAAGTACGAACATGATTCTATCAGCGGCCATTTTGTTGGTACCATTTTTATCCCATTTTTCCAATTTTGCCCCCTCAAGAGTACGACTATGTAAACTCAGTTTATTTTACGTATCTACATAATTAGAGTGAAGCACACATCGAATTTCATCATTCTAGCTGTATTCGTTTAGTTGGTACTATTTGTATCCCATGTAGCCATTGTATCTATTAAAAGTACGAATTTGGAAAAAAACCTTTTTTTTCATGTCTACGTAGTCAAAGGAATGTATACTCCGAATTTCTTGATTCTAGCTGCTGTCATTTGGTAGGTACCATTTTTATCCCCTTTTTCCATTTGAACCTCAAAAAGTACGAATTTTGGAAAGTTCTTTTATTTTACGTGTCTACGAAATCAGAGGAATGTATATATCGAATTTCATTATTCTAGGTGCAGCCGTTAGGTTGGTACTATTTTTATCCCTCCGTACCCATTGTAACCCTTGAAAGTACGAATTTGGAAAAAAACCTTTTATTTTTCATGTCTACGTAGTCAAAGGAATGTGTACTCCGAAATTCATGACTCTAGCTGCTGTCATTTGGTTGGTACTATTTTTATCCCCTTTTTCTATTTTGGCCCCAATAAGTACGAATTTCGAAAAATCAGTTTATTTTCCGTGTCTACACATTCAGAGGAATATACTCCGAATTTTATGACTCTAGCTGCGGTAATTTGATTGGTACTATTTTTATCCCTTTTTTTCATTTTAACGCCAAAAACTACGAATTTTGAAAAATCCGTGTATTTTACTTGTCTATGCAATCAGAGGAATGTATACACCGAATTTCATTATTCTAGGTGCAGCCGTTTGGTTGGTACTATTTTTATCCCTCTATCCCCATTTAACCCCTTTTATATTATGTATCTACTCTATTAGAGGAATGTACACGCCAAATTTCGTGTTTCTATCTGTTGTCGTTTGATAGGTACCATTTTTATCCCTTTTTGTCCCATTTCGCCCCCTACAAATAAAAATCACCCTATGGTGCTCTTTTATGTCATAGAGGGAATGCGCATTGCAAATATCAACTAAATACAAGCTAATATGTTCAAAAAACATGCTGAAATACTCAAAATATTAGGGGTATTTTCAGTCCTTGTGAGCGAAATTTTGTTCCCTCTGGGCCGATTTCGTCCATTTTCAATCCCAACCACCATCTACCACCATAAGACACATTTAGAAAAAATTTTAACCTCCTAGCTCATTTCGTTCGGCCGCTATCGTGCTTTCAACAGACAGACAGACGGACATGGCTATATCGTCTTAGAATTTTACCACGCCACAGAAAATATATATTCTTTATGGGGTCTCCGATGAATATTTCAAGGTGTTACAAACGGAATGACAAAGTGAATATACCCCCATCCTGGAGGTGGAGGGTACAAAAATAAATATATTGCAGTTTCTAAGTTTTTATTGTCAAGAAAAAAAAATTGCTTGAAATTAATTTTATAAATTCACGAGAAAAAATATTACAAGCGTATCTTCGTGTGTAAAAATACCTTATATATGTCAAAATTTATGGAATTTAGTAGTAGTAGTAGCCTCTAACTCTCATCCCAAAGAACTAATTTTTCTGAAATTTGAGAATAAGAATAAATTGGGACATACTAACATGAAGACCACAGTTCTTATCTGATTTCAGCATTTTATGTTTAAATTTAAAATTTGTGCTGTGAGTTCGATGTAGAGATGTGCGCGTGAGTGATTATTGGCTCACGTTCACGCACGCTCACGAAGGAAAAAAATTTAATCACGCACGTTCACGCACGAAGATTTTTTCGCTGCTCACGTTCACGCACGCTCACGTGAGTAAAATAAATTTTGCTCACGATTACGCGTGATTCACGCGTGAATCACGTGATTCACGTAAATCACGCAAACAATTTCCACAAAGATATACTTTTAAATCGAAATGAGTAACGCACCGCAAATCCGAAAATTATTTAATTTAATTATTTAAAACACTCTACGTTTGCGTTGTTTGTTCTAAATTCATAGTTTTAAAATTGTATACAATATTACGGTGGTATACCGTAAAGTTTAACGCAAAATAAGTTAGAAATCGGACACTGACATAAAATCCAAGTAAAAATAAAATCGGGGTATAATACCAGTTGTGTGGTTTTTTAATTGAATTAACACTAAGGATATAAATTCAGTGCCTAGTGTTGGTGCAGGGAATGCTTACTTAAATAATAGAAAAAAATAGATATTATACCTACACTGAAGCACTCTGTTTTAGAAATAAATATGTCTATGACTTTTATTTTGAATGGAAAATTTCACATTTTTAAACGAAATTAAATGAAAATAAAAGAATTAATAAATATGTGCGACTCAGGAAAAAATCACGTGATTCACGCAGAAAATAGACTCACGCACATTCACGCACGAACATTTTTTCGTTCCTCACGTTCACGCACGCTCACGTGAGTAGAATAAATTTTGCTCACGTTCACGCGTGATTCACGCCTGAATCACGTGATTCACGCAATTCACGTGAGTGGCGCCCATCTCTAGTTCGATGTAGTGTCTTACTGCTCAAATCGAACTGAGCAGCCAGAAAGAGTGCAATTCCAGCTATGATATAGGAGGAGGCTAGTGTTCATCATACTTGAGAGGACATACTGAGTCAGTAGTTCGTACATAAAGAACAAAGTTTCTCACAAAAAATATTTTCATTTCTATTCCAATTGCAATATATTATATCCTTTGAGGGGATGGGAGACGTTAATTGATTTTAATGAAATATGATATTGTTTTTCCATGAAATACGTTCACTCCTTCTATCCCATTTTAGGAATTTATGTTGCATTTCCGCTTTAAATTAAAACTTTATCTCTGCCTTCAATTTTACTTTTTCATTACTTTGTTTGTTCTGTTTGCTGCTCGTTATAAATCAAATTCCTTTAATTAAAATGTCACAAATAGAATTACAGAATGTGGTATTAATTATTAAAATAAAACCAACAGGAAAAGTAAGTTTTGAAACAGAAAATCTCTTCAACAAACAAGTGACATTCAAACCGACAAACATACGGGAAAAAGGAAAGGATGCTTTAACGAAACACACCTACCACAAGCACACATATCAACATGTGCATATGTGTATGTGTTACATGTGTGTTTTTCTTACTTCTCCCACACACACACACATATCGTCAAACCAATATCACCATTTAGTCCCTTTCCTGGTTAAAGTGGGAAAAAATCAGGAGAGGATGACGCACAAAAGTTGACAGTTGATTACTGGCAGAGTGTCTTTTTTGCAGAGCAATCTAATCGGCTACTGTAGCAGTATGTTGGTAGTTTAAAAGGGTGCCACAAGTGGAACGATGAACAATTTCCATCAACTCAGCAACAGGAATTATGAATAATTGCCTTGAGTTCTTTGGATATCAATTCAAAAGTGTATCACACCATTCCCTAACACCCTTTATGATGATTGTAAGTACACACACACACACTCTAGTTCACTTCATACCATTTGCCCGAGCATAATTAACACACATGTTTCAGTTAATTTGAAATTATTTACACGTTTATATCCGTCCATGTCTCTGGTCCACATCCATCCACATGGTACCCCAGTCATATACGTACATACATTGCATAACTATATTTATATGTAGGTATGTGTACATACTCGTATTTATGTACAACTAGTACAATTTATTTACTCCTAATAAAGCACTTCAAGCAAATAGATAGATATATACTTAGTATATACTACATTAGCTATATGAGTGCTATCGTATCTATTTAGATATATATGTATGTATATGTAGATGTATATACGAGGGCTGAGTGGAAAGTAATCGACCTTGTGAATATTTGCACGTTTTTCTATCGGTTTACATCTTCCTACGTCAGTCATATTTCTTTGCGATCCATTCCTATAGATAGTCCAATTTGTTGTTGTTGTTGTAGCAGCTTTAGAGGGAGCTGAGGTGATAATCTTTAAGTCTGAATTGTACTGGACTTCGTTCCGGCATGTATCCGATTATCGCGGGAACCTTTGTTCATCATCGTTCTCATGTTGTCCGGCTGTTATTTGCATCTTCTTCAAGGTTGATGTTAATGTTAAGGGAATGAGATGTTAATCGAGATGTACCCCTATCCTCCACTAGGGGCGCTGCATTTTTTATGTTAACAGCCATGTTATGTATCGCTAATGGCTATTAGTTTCTTCCCTGGACCTTGGAGCAATCGAAATGGCTATTTTTATGTGAAAGTGTGTTCGGATGAGAAAATTGGCAGCAGAAACTCTTATTTTATGATGAAAAGTGAAAATTTGTTGATGTTGAATTTTACCAGTGCGCCAGCCGGGAATCGATCCCAGCACCTTCAGATTGCAAGACGCGCACACTTCCACTGAGCTATGAAGGCCACTAGTCCAATTTTAGAACCATTTTGCCGATGGGCTATATCGAAGGCACCTTTAATGTTTGAGAGTATAATTACGATCATTCCAGTTACGTTAAATTAAAGATAAGTATGAAGATTACAAATATTGTGAATTAAGAGAAAATTAATTTCTGACGAAAAACTTAAAATATTAATATAAAATATTCTGTTGAAAAATATCTATATCTTGATAAATGTAAAAGTTGTGATTGTCTTTGTAGTAAGAGAATTAAAAAACATATGTTTGTTTTATCTGATTTGAAAAATATCTATGGATAAATGTAAAAGCTGCGCCCTAAAGAAAAAAATCTGCTGATAAATGTAGAACGAGCAGAAAATGGGCGGTATTGAGAAAGTGGGCGTGGTCTCTCCTTTGCGAAATTAAAAGATATTACGAAACACAGAGAGTCCTAAAATTTTTAATGATGTCATTCGGTACTAATTTATTTAGTTGTACAAAGAATCTTGGTTTCGGAAAAGGGGATATCTTCCGTACATAGTTAAACTCTGTTTTCGAATTTATTAACTTCTGTGAAAGGCAAAGTTTTGACATTTTCTGTGATTATATTAGTGCACTTAAATATGCAAAAAATGTGCGGTAACGGGAAAGTGGGCGTGGCACCTAACATACGAAGTTAAAATTAAAAGTTAAAATTATGTGAGTTTATTATATTTTATCATTTTTGCGTAGACGAGATTTGAAAGATGAACGCTATTTATTTCTTTTAAAACTAATAATCGTAAAAACTTGCTAGCTCACGAATGGTCATTGATAAAGCCGAAATATTTTGGCACAGTTCATTAAACAAAAAATAAAAAATAATTTAGCACAACTTTTTTAAAAAGTAAGTTGTTTCAATTATTTCTGTTAACCCTTAATACTAGACTAACCCACCTTAATGTAAATTTGCTCTCTAAACACGAATTCAGCATTCATTTTCTTGGGAAATTAATAATTTTCTGGAAAAGGCTTTAAATGGTCGATTTGCACTATTTAGGACATGTGAAAAACTAGGCTTACTTACATGTTCGGAATAAACTGCTAGTTCAAGATTCATTATAATTAGCTAAAACAACGCTCTGGGTACTTACAAGAACTTACTGCCGCACGAATAATTGGAATTATCAATTTTGATTTCAATATAAAACGTTACTTTCGAAAATACGTGAAAAAATTGCAATCGCCCGCTTCGAATGCTTCTTTTGAGCTAAAGCACGTTGCAAGCCCGGCGAAGCATCAATTAATGACGAAGCATCAATTTAATGACTTACTAGAATGGCACATGATTAAATTTATGTACCATATAATGTACGCTATGCATTTAAGGGTTAAATATTTTCAATTTGATCTGCAATCACTTAGAAAAAAATCCATCATGATGGCTATGGAGTGTCTTAATGACACTATTAGCTGTTAATACCAATTTATTTTAAAAAATCGAACAGGTAAATTTTTGTTTAATAAAAAATTTCAAGGAAAAAATAAAAAATAGTAAGGAAAGGCTAAAGTCGGGCGGGGCCGACTATATGATACACTCCACTTTCTATCCGAATACAATTCAATTCGGTAAAAAAGTGAAAACTGGAAGAATTTTTATATGTTTCCTAATCGTAGGCCGATATGACCTGACCTAATTGGTCAATTCGAGAAGAATATTTGTATCGGGGCTATATCCAAACATGGAATGAAGTGACCCACTTACACAATAAGTTCTTCTAGTTCCAATATAACGTGTTATGCTCAATTTGAAGATTTTCGGTGAAAATACATGGTTTCTGTGGCGTAAATCTATATAAATCTGAACCGATCTGACTCATTCACCCTGGGTGTTTCTAGTGGAAACATAAGATATTTTGCAAATTTGAAGAAAATTTGTTAAAATATGTGGTTTATAGATCAAATTGAGAGCGAAATTTGTATGGGAGATATATATAAATCTGAACCGATCTAACCAATTTTCGCATTGGATATTTCTAGTTGAAATACAAGATGTTTTGCCAATTTTGAAGAAGATCTGTTGAAATATGTGGTTTCTACAGCAGAAAAAGTCAAATCGGGAGCGAAATTTGAATGGGAGCTATATATAAATCTGCACCGATTTGACTTTTTTTCACCATTCGTATTCCTAGATTGAATATAAGATGCTGCCAAATTTGAAGAAAGAAAAATTTGAAATCTGATAAAGTATGTGGTTGCTAGAGCGTAAAAACTCAAATTGAGAGCGAAATTTGTATGGGAGCTATATATAAATCTGACCTTTTTCACCATGGCTGTTTCTAGTTGAAATATAAGACATTTTGCAAGATTTTAAGAAAATCTCTTGAAATATGTGGTTGCTAGAGTGAAAAGAGTCAAATCGGGAGTGAAATTCGTATGGGGGCTATATCTAAATCTGAACCGATCTGACTTATTTTAACCATGGGTATTTCTAGTTGAAATATAAGATGTTTTGCAAGATTTGAAGCAGATCTGATAAAATATGTTGTTGCTAGAGCGTCAAAACTCAAATTGAGAGCGAAATAGCTATATATAAATCTGAACCGATCTGACGTATTTTCGCCATGGGTGTTTCTAGTTGAAATATAAAATGTTTCGCCAATTTTGAAGAAAATCTGTTAAAATATGTGGTATCTAGAGTGAAAAGAGTCAAATCGGGATTGAAATTCGCATGGGGGCTATATCTAAATCTGAACCGTTTTTTTTCAAATTAAATGGCGTTCGTCCTTATCTCGAAAAACTTCGTTGTCCAAAGTTTCGTTTGGTTCTGTTTACAATTGCGACCTGAGCTTTGATTACAAGAATATATGGACAGACAGACGGACATTGCTAAATCGATTCAAAAAGTGATTCTAACTCGACTGGTATAATTAACAACGGGTCTATCTCCCTTCCTTTTGGGTGTTACAAACAAATGCACAAAGACACTCTCGTGGAGTGTATAAATATATAATTTGCGAGTAGCATACATTCTACTGAACTTTTTATACATTCCACGAGAGTATTATGTCTTTGTGCATTTGTTTGTAACACCCAAAAGGAAACGAGATAGACTCATCGTTTATTATACAGATCGGCTTAGAATCACTTTCTGAGTCGATTTAGCAATGTCCGTCAGTCTGTCTGTCTATCTACTCTTGTAATCAAAGTACAGGTCGCAATTATTGTCCGATCTTAGCCAAAATTGGCACATGTATTTTTTGTGGGCCAAGGACGAACGTTATTTAATTTGAAGTAAATCAGTTCAGATTTGGATACAAATTTCGATCCCGATTTGACTTTTTTCGCTCTAGAGACCGCGTATTTCCACCGATTTTCTTCAAATTTGTACACAGCATTTTGAACATTTATGAACTTTAACTGCATCCGCAGCAATATTTTCCACGGTATCTCAAAAATCATTTGGAATATGCTTCATTGGAATGTTCCTTGCATAATCAGTCAAAAAAGTAGAGACTGTGGCACAACAAATTCGGGAGTTTATGCCGCTGACAATACACTGCACGCCCTCTTGTATAATCCTGTAATGTGTTCGCCTAATGTCGTAGCTGTCCTCGTACAAAAGCGTACGTAAATATGTATAATACGCTAACATTAGTAAAAGTTATCCAACCTTACCACTAAATGCATAGAGTCACACATACTTGTACAGACACACACACACATATGTACACACGGTAATGTCCTGCACACAACTGTAAGTGTATAGGAATTTGTGTTAATGTATCTCTGTGTGTCCAAGGATGTGTACACTAGATTATATTAAGTATATCGTATGAATTTAGAAGTGAATTTGTATTTGTATTTCTATTTCGGTTGTGTCGTGCTGTGTTGTGTTTACTGCATATGTATGCATGTCCATATGTCTCTGAGTCTGAGTGTGTGTGTGAGTGCGAGTTGATTTGGACATTTTCGAAATACGTTCTGTTTGTCTCTGCGTTAATTTGGTTGAATTTATAGATATGCCACCACTACCGGATCCGGATCTGTGAATGCGTATCCGTTTGAGTTGTTGTGCATGTTAGCATTCGTTACAATTTGCAACTGTTTCCATATGTGTTGTATGTGTGTGCGTGTGTGTGTTAGTGTTGTGTTTAGAAGTTATTTGCTACATTAATACTTATAAACGAGTCTACAAATTGTACTCTATAGCCGTGTGATGTATTTGACAATTTGTCAGTACTGGCGAGTGTGCTGATTAAGTACACACACACATACATAGATGAAATGTATATGGTTTCCAGATTTACAAATTGCAACAAATGTCGTGAGCCTAACGAAGTAAGTGTCATTTTGCAACGGCCGAACTGTGACATAACAGCGGCGATATTTGTAACTGTAGAGTTATTCAAGGGGTACTTTTAAATGGAATCTCATAAAGTGGCTTAAAATCAGGTGAGAATTGTCATAAAGTAAACATGGTGATGAATGGCAGTGTAATGTCTCACTTTTAAATTACAAATCGTTCGTTAATACAAAGAAAGATTTTCTATCAGTATAGTAGTTCATAGAGAGATTACGAAAGTTTTTCAGAAAATTTCATAAGGCTTTTTTTCAGAATTTTTTTGTTCAGTGTAAAAGAAATTTTCCAATTAAAACTAACAATATTCCAATGAAAACAATGGCTGGGAAGAAATTAACCGTTTTATCCAAAGTCGTCAATGGAAATACAACTGTCGGCAAAGCCACCTACGCCATGAAGAAGTGAACAACATCCTTGTTTCTCTCGATGTCCCTGAAGGATGACTGCCGGTAGTTGATGTGGTGTTCATAGATGATGCTGTACTAAATTTGTCGACAATTGTTTCTTATTTGTAAGAAATCCAAGTGCTCTATGGCCATATTATTATGCCCTCCACCTCCAGGATGGGAGTATACTAAGTTTGTCATTCCGTTTTTAATACCTCGAAATATCGACCAAAGACCCTATAAAGTATAAATATATTCTTGATCGTCATAAAATTCTAAGACGATATTGCCATGTCTGTCCGTCCGTCGATCCGTCTGTTAAAAGCACGCTAGCATAGGGATCTATAAATCGACTTTCGACTAATCGATTAATCGACTTTTGGGAGGAAGAAGTCCAAAAGTCGAAATCGACTTTACCATTGCCAAAACTCGAAAAGTCGACTGTTTTCGACTTTGTGCATCAATGAATTTAAGTTATCGAATACCGATTTTACTTTTTTCGCTCTAGAAAACACATCCTTTATCCGATTTTCTTCAAATTTGGTACAACAACTAGAAACATCAATGCGAAAAGATCGGTTCAGATTTATATATCCAATATAAATGTCTCTCGATTTGGTTTTGATTTGGTCTATTCGTCTTTTCATTCATTTGCAATGTCGTCTTTTTATTTATTTGCAGCAGTCGAAAAGTCGAATTTTCAAAAGTCGAAAAATCGATTTTTCAAAAGTCGAAAAGTCGACTTTTCATATATTTACAAAAGTCGAAAAATCGACTATTCATATATTTCCAAAAGTCGAAAAATCAACTTTTTAATCCAACTATACATCCCTACGCTAGCATCTGAACGAAATTGTGCATGAGTACATCTTATAGTTGTAGATCGGTTGGGATTGCAAATGGGCGAAAGCGGTCTACATGGAAAATTTGTTTCCTTCACAAGGACTGAAAATACCCCTAAATGTATAGTATTTCTGCATGTTTTTTGAATATGTCTGCTAATATTTATAGGGTGTTTTTTATTGAGGTATAGAACTTCGAATTGAAATAAAACACAAGAAAATCGTTTTAATGTCCATCAATTTGGCTTTATTGGAAGATAATTTTATGCCATTAATTTTTAAATATGATTTCGGGCATGTGGCCGAAAAGTATTTTTTTCAAATTCGTACTTTTAAGGGGTTAAATGGGATACGAATGGTACCAACCAAGCGGCTGCACTTATAATAATGTTATATACATCCCTCTTATTGCGTAGCCACGTAAAATAAAGAGATTTTCGAAAGTTGCACTTTTATAGGGTACAAATGGGGAAAGGGGATAGAAATTGTACCAACCAAATGGCCGCAGCTAGAATCATGGAAATCGGTGTATAAATTACATTTTACGAACAACGAACTTTACAATTTTTTCCAAATTCGTACTTTATGTTGTTGTTTTTGCGAAAAAATCATGAAGATAGGTTATCGTGCACTGTGTGCGTGAGAGGAATTAAAATAGTATGGAAATACAACCATCCAAACGGTTGTAGCTGAAAATCCACACGCTATCCCCCAATATTAAGCTTTTTTTGTAGATTGCTGCCTTATATTCACTTTTTCAATTAACTTGGAGTATTATTTTGATGTATAAGTAAAAACATATTGGTAGTCTTGGCTTATAATTTATTTACAATATTTTTATTTGATTTTGTTTGGATATATTAAAAAAATTTACATTTTCCTGTAATGTTACTGCAGTTTTACGAAAATCGACAGTCTCTGTGGAATGCAATCCATGGTGGAGGGTATAAAAAGTTCGTCCCGGCCGAACCTATCACCGTTATTATTTTTTTCAATGTTGGTTAGTTTTCAAAAACGGTATTGATGAAAATAAAGTAGTTGGAAGATGCAAACAATTTAACCAAATACATTGCATTAATTGAATGAAGATAAGGAGATGGAAGGAGGAAATAGAGTGTAGTATTTATCATTTGATTTGAATTTCTGAATGTCATAATTATACCGACAGACAGACATGTCTGCCGAAAGTTGATTTCACTTAAGGATTGCACTGGCGACCATCGAATTAATTCTATAAAGTGTACGACTGATAGTTTCTAGAAACTCACGTTTATCTGCCGAATTTCCTCATATCCGAAGAACAAACACTATGAATGTATGTACGTTGAAATCGTCCCAAATTGATATTAATTCTGGAAAGCTTTCGGATCATTTAATGTTCATAGAAAAAATAATGTTCATGTACTCAACTTAGTGGATCAAAGTACGAGTCGCAATTATTATCCAATCCCAACAAAACTTGATACAAGTGATTTTTGCGTACCAAGGACGGACGGAAGTAAAGGTTTAGCTTCCATACCAATTTTGATTTTCCACAACACATTGTATTTCTACTAGTCTCGATTTGACTTTTCCGCTCTAGAAACCACATATTTTACCCAATTTTATTCATATTGGGCACATCATGCTATGTTGCACCGAAAAACATCTGTATTCAAAATAGGTCACATTGGTCTATTGTTTAAAATAATCCCCATACAAATGTCTCACCGCATTTGGTGGGACATTTGAACCATGAAGAGCAACGTTTCAAATGTGTCCGGCATTAAACTTTCTCAGATATAACATAAAACACCTGAAATTAGTAGTAAATTACATTCAATAGGGTAGAAAGCGCAGAAATAATAAAGGCATCGCCGGACTTTAGTCTCTAATTACTTGTTTTTGTAAAGGGATGTTTACAAAGAATGATTAATTGTGCAACTTGGAATCCGATCCTGCTTCTGTGAATGCTTTTCAGGGGAAATAGTTGTTTCATTCAGTAGACATAAGTGTTAATTAACTGAAAAACAAAAACATTTTCATACAAAATGCTTAAATATTAAGTTTATTCATAATATACGTTCAATAAAATTTCTTGTTTAAACACTCATAAAGAATGACTAAGCACACTACTTCAAAATTTCAACATTTCGAAAGTCAAAATAAAAGAATTAAAATTGCAAAAACTTTAAAAAATATAAACCTGATATAACACAATACTTTCAAAGTAATTGAAAATACCTTCAAAACAAGGTATAACACATTAAATTCGTAAAGTCCAAAAATACGTATACAATATTTATATGAGAAGAATAAATACACAAACTTTCAAAAAGATCGCAGCTACGGAATGACTCAATATAATATTTTAAAAATATTTCTACAATACTTTCGTTAAAACATTTTTTATAAAATCGCTGTAAAATGTCCGAACTTGAAGATTCCATAATAAAAGTGTTACTTTTTATCAATGAGAAAAAATATTAATCTTTAAAATATGTCAAAAATGTAGTACGGCAGTGATGTAGAATTTTATAACCTTTAATCATACAATAAAAGTTTTCCAAAAAATATACAAAAATAGTGATTACAGACCAAAAAAATACAAACGAAAAACTAAAACAAATGCGCGTTGGCACGGCAGAAGTATTGCTGGGTAACTATACCTGCATATACACATACTGACATATGCAACTCAATGAGATGCTTGTAAGATGGCATGTGTGCTTTATTACTTGGTGCGATTTTTTAAACGCAAATTCGGCAAGTGAGTTGTGCTTCTCGTTCGTTTGTGAGAATCACCTCCTTATAGAGGCCGGGTTTGATGTTGAAAAGTCGCTGCGAAGCCACTTGAAAAGACTTTTGACATGGTCGAAATCATGATCGTGGTAGTCTGCAGTCAAGTAATAAATGTCACCATGCCATTTGTAAATTAATTTGCATTATATTAAATATAGATGCAAAATGGTCTTGAGCCAGGACAATATCCCAGTTTAAAAACAAGTAAAAACGGCGTTAAGTTCGGCCGGGCCGAACTTTATATACCCTCCACCATGGATTGCATTCCACAGAGGATGTCGATTTTCGTGTGCAGTGCAGTAATATTACAGGAAAATATAATTTTTTTAATATAGCCAAACCAAAACAAATACAAATATTGAAAAAAAAATAACTTTATAAATAAATATAATATTTTAAATAATTATTTCAAACCACTCTTATAAGGCAATACGTCAATTTAAAAAATAAATATTCTTATATTTATATTTTAAAAAAGCTTAAATACCATAAATATTGGTGGATAGTGGGTGCTACAGTTGGTCGTATTTCCATTCCATTTTAATTCCAAAAGTAAAAAATTTTGAAAATCCATTATCAGACGTAAATAGTGCAAAATAACCTAACTTCATGATTCAACCAATTTTTGTCGTAAAAGAAAAGGTACGAATTTGGAAAAAACAAATATTTTGCGTGTCTATGCAGTCAGAGGAATGTGTACACCGAATTCCATGATTCCAGCTGCGGTCATTTGGTTGGTACCATTTTTACCCCCTTAAGAGTACGACTATCTAAAATATCTTTATTTGACGTTTCTACGCAATTAGAATTTCATCAAGCTGTAGTCGTTTAGTTGGTACTGTTTTTATCCCTATGTACCAATGTATCCCTTGAAAGTACGAATTTAGAAAAATCCTTTTATTTTCCGTGTCTACGCAGTCAGAGGAATGTATACACCGAATTTCATTATTCTAGATGTAGCCGTTTGGTTGGTACCATTTTTATCCCTCTGTACCCATTGTATCCCTTGAAAGTACGAATTTGGAAGAAACCTTTTTTTCCATGTCTACGTAGTCAAAGGAATGTATACTCCGAATTTCATGACTCTAGCTGCGGTCATTTGATTGGTACTATTTTCATCCCCTTTTTTCATTTTAACCCAAAAAAGTATGAATTTTGAAAAATCCGTGTATTTTACGTGTCTATGCAATCAGAGGAATATATACACCGAATTTGATAATTCTAGGGTCAGCCGTTTGGTTGGTACCATTTTTATCCCTCTATTCCCATTTACCCCTTAAAAGTACTAATTTGGAAAAAATACTTTTATATTATGTATCTACTTTATTAGAGGAATGTACACACCGAATTTCGTGTTTCTAGCTGTTGTCGTTTAATATGTACCATTTTTATCCCTTTTTTGGACCATTTCACCTCCTACAAATAAGAATCACGTTTTTGTTATGGGGGGAATGCGCATACCCAATATCAAGTAACTACAAGCTGACATATTGAAAAATATGCTTAAATACTCTAAAATATTAGGGATTATTATGGGTATTTTTAGTCCTTGTGAGGGAAAAAATTTTCCCTTTGGGCCGATTTCGCCTCATTTCAATCCCAACCGATCTACGACTATAGGACGCACTTATGGATAATTTGAACGGTCTAGCTCCTTTCGTTTAGATGCTAGCGTGCTTTCAACAGACGGACAGACGGACGGACGGACATGGTTAGATCATCTTAGAATTTTATGACTATCAAGAATATATATACTTTATAGGGTCTCAGGTCGATATTTCAAGGTGTTACAAACGAAATGACAATGTTAGTATACCCCCATCCTGGAGGTGGAGGGTATAAAAATAAATTTTGATTTTGCAATTATTGTCCATTTTTGTCTATTTCAACACTCTGTGCGATGGTGTTCAAGAGAGGCTATAGAATTGGGTATCCTACAGTTACCAATCATCACAATCCTTTTAACACGGTCCAAGGAAGGTATTGGACACCTGGCCATGTATACCCTGAAAGGATCAGAAGGAGTGGAATATTTATTGTACCGCCTAATGCCTATAATCCTTCTTTCGACACATTGAATGCACGTTTTCTTTTTCATCGAATATCACATTGTTTCTTCATCACAAGATTTTTAAAAATTGTTGACACTGTTTCAAATTTTCATGAGGGCGTTTGGCGTGACAATGGAATTTGCCATTTAATTGAGGACTCAAATCACTCGTAATGATTTGTGTGAATGTATTTCCTTATTAATATTATAAAACCTTAGTGTAAGTCTGTCTGTTTATTTGTTCCGCAATCACGTGTAAACGGCTGAACCGATGTTGTTGAAATTTTCAGTACAGATAGATGCAGGTCTGGAAGGAACTATAGGCTGAAAATTGGAACATATATATTACAGACCATGATAAAGATCAATATGGCGTGGCAAAAGTGTTTTTGAGAGCTAGAAGGCTGAAAATTGGTACATGTATATTACTGACCACGAGAATGATAAATATGATACCGAAATTTTATATTTTCGTTTATTGGGTGTGGCAATAGTGTGTTTTAGCTAGAAGGCTGAAAATTGGAACGTATATATTACTGACCACGATAATATCAATATGAACCTGATTTTAATTTTACCATTTGTTTTTTTGCCTGGCGAAGCGGGCGGTGTTCTGCTAGTATTAAATAAGTAATATATGACATTTTTGTTACAATTTTATGTCACGTTGAAGGAAGGCGTGGCTGTGTTAAACAAAAACTGTTTTGATCTAATTTGCCCATATAAGGACATGTGCGAAATTACAAGTCCTAACACTATTCCTTTTAGGTCCTCCGTATATTTATACTGCGGAAGCCATATTATCCATCATTCAGAATCATTGATCATCAAATTCCTTACAAGATTCAAGATCAAATCGGACATAAGTTCGCAGAAGCCTTATCTTTCTTAGAAATTAATTGAACATTTGCAATCTTCCAAAGCGCTGGGAAAACAACAGCACGGCTCAAACAGGTTGCGGAGTGAACGGGCTAGCATCGAAGAACACTTACCTAGGCAAGTGCTGAAATAACATTCGAGTCCGGGGATTTAACTTCACGTGTTCGAAAAAATATCTGAGTCAAAGTACTAATTTTCAATCATGGCGAGTGATTGATTGCTTGCCAACAAGGACGAATTCCTTGCAGATAATCTTCGAATTGACCTCCAATGTTCATTTTCTTAACAGATAAACCTATAATATATATCAATGATATACACTGGCTCACGAATATTTATGGCACAAAATAGGAGATATGCATAAGTTCGACTTAAGCCATCAATTTTCTCCTCTATTGCAAGTCTCTTTCAGCACTATAAGGCATTGCAACATATCCTTATCATCCAGCATTCAATTCAATATTTCCAATGCTCAAATGATGTCCATCGTGTCCGTCCTCGGCTCACTGGCATTTACCATTATCGAACTCCATTCATTATCATTGCATAATTCTTTATCATCGAATTCCCACAAATTGTATGTTTGCTGCTTCCGGTGTCGTTGGATGTGGGTCTGTCGGTGGGATCGTTGGTTTGTTTGTTTGTTTTGCGCTCCCAATATCCTACTTATGGCTCTAATTTATGGCGCAAATTTGCCATTTGACAATTGTCAAACGTTTATCAATGACAATAGAATTGAAAAATAATAGAGAATCAACCGAAAAACAGGCACAAAAATAAGCTAACAACAAAACACGTAGACCCAAAACGCACATATCCCTAATAGGCCATAAGAGAGACGGTGACGATGACGATGAAACGGGACGAAAGGCGAGGGAAACGCACAAACGTACGCACCCAACCAGCCGGCCAAGGAATGGGAGACCGTAAGCCCAAGCCAAATACACAAAACACTTAAATAGAAATTTATGTTGGTTTCAACATAAATTTTGCAAAGCATCCTTGAAACAGGCTGTTGTTTGTGTATTTGGTAAAGCTCCTAAAACTATGCACGGAAATAGTTTTTTGTTGCGTGTGCCAAACATTTAATGCATAAATGGTTGTATTGAATGGCCATCAGCAAGAATTTTTGCGGACAATTTTACGTTGTTTTTCTACACTGCATTTTTGGGGTTTCTTCAACATTATAGCATAATTTTAGGCATTTGTATGCAACACAGATTGTATACACACATATCATCAAATCATTACACAATTGACTGAAATTCCATTACATTTGTATATACGTAAATATTGGGATTGGGACAAAAAAAGCGAATATTTTCGACATACCGAAATGAATATGAATGATTTTAGTGGTTATCCATGAACCGAAGGGCAATTAATCATGAGATGCCAGAAAAAATAGTCAATAATACAGCACAAATAACACTTTTTTGCAGATAACAAAAAAGCTGTGCTTAATAGAAGCCAAGTTAAATGATATTTTGATTATATTGTTTGTTACATTTCCAATAGGAAAGAAGAATAATATCTTTGTACGAATTCTTCGTAGTAATGCTAAAGGAAAGATATTTTCCCATCCCCTATATTTGGACGCTGAAGAACTGATTCTTGCCAAAAACAACCGTAAAGTGTGCTGTGACATAATTTCTGAAATCATAGTTTTTATAATGATTGACGCTCTCAGGAATCTTTTGAAAACGAAAATCAAAAGCCAAGGTTAATATATCGTTTCATTTGCATAATTTTGCATGTTGCAGGAAAAACTCATTTTTCTATAAACTATGGCATACTTTCACAAAATGTTCCGTATATATTTTTTGGAAAACTAAATATGGTTGTGAAAGAGGTTAATAATCAGGCAATACCAACTATAATATATAGAATACCACTATCTACTCAAGTACATGCTTTTGACTACCGTCTGATAGTTCCTAAGAACTGCGGCCCGATTACGGTGATATCTCTACTCTCCAAGATTATGTAGAGTATGGCTGCTCACCATTGCACAGTGGTTCAGAATCAAAATCCATCGGCCAAAATTCCATAACTTTTGTTCTAGTAGACATTTTTAAGTTCTGTAAAAAACCGAAATTAGACAAGGACCCAAGGAATATTTTGAGATATTAACATTAAATCAGATATATTTTAGAAATCGGTCCACAGTTGACTACTTTTCGTATTTTTTGATTGTAAAGAAAATTAAAATTTTTATTTTTTTGTTTTCATGTTTTTTAACATATTTTTACGTATTTGTTCATAATTCGAAGAAAAAAATTTAATTTTTTTGTATTAAAGATTTTCACGTTTTTTCAGATTATGAAAATTGATAAAACGTAATTTCTTTTTTTTGACTTTGTCCAACTGTATCTCACACATTTTAAGAGATTTTACACTCAGATCTTTTTTATTAGAAATTGTGGTTTCTTAGCTTTATTATGGCACTATGCTTGTGCCAAATATAGTTTATTTGTAATGAATATTTAATGAATCGGCAGTTCAAAATTAAAATTTTAAATTTCCCACCATATATCTTGTTGTCGACCCTATATCTTAGAACTTAATATATAACTAAGGCTTAATACATCATCTCAACATTTGCCAAAAATCAGGGGATAATGCTTTATCGCTTTCTTGTTAAATAATAAATCATTTCAAATATTCTGCCTTTAAAATTAGAAGATGTGTATTTTACACTGAACACTTTTAGTGTTATAATACATTTATTATTGATTTATTGTTGTTGGTTATCTCACATGTACACATATTTGCGTGACAGAAAAAATAGTACCCCTAAAGGTATGCTTTACAAAAATGTTACTTTAGTAAACACAACAAAATCCGTTATGGCTTTTGCATTTTGTTTTACCTTTTTTGTAATTTAATAGATGTTTGCAATTATAAACAGAAGTTTCTTTTTTCAATGATTAACTAAAACCCTAGTGTATCAATATTTGTAAATGCCAAACCAGCGGTCGGCTCGCTCAGGTAAACCACTATTTGAAAAGGAAATGTACAATAAGGGGCATAGTTTTCTAAAGGGATTTTTAGGAATTCGATTTGGATCTAACTGAGCCAAGTATATGACCAGCCCCCGATATTTCTTCAGTCCCAATATTTTCTCAGAACAAACTTCTCTTTTATTCTTAAATTTTTTAAATAATTTTATGAATGAAAGGTCCAATCCTGCCCAGTAGAAGGGATGCATGTAAAACTGACACCTATAAAATTTCCCTCCCCAACGTTTTCTCCAATCATACTTACCCCCTTTATCGACTTACCAAAATTACCAAATTTATCGACTTCCTTTTTTGCTGAAGGGGCTCCCATGTAAAAGCAAAATGTTTATAAAACTTTCTCCCACCGCTCTATGGGAGTCAAATGTACTAAATTTTAAGGCACAACACATTGTTATAGTGGCCCCTGTTGTCTCACAAGCGATTAACTGATCCTCTGAATCTTGTAGTTATCGAGCAATCAGACGATCTTGATGTTATTGGCTTGAAGATAGATACTAGGGTTTGCATTTTCCGCATTTTTTTTTATTTCCCGGCACTCGGGAATTACTTTTTCGATGTCCCGAGATAACGGGACAGGACGGGAAATCGTCAACATATTGTTTTCTATATAAAAACTTAGTTTTCCGAATAAAACATTCGAACTTTAATAAAGTAAATTATTATATTTCTGTATTACAAAAAATTGGCGTGAAACAAACTTATAATGCCCTATTCCACGAAGTGATGTAGAATATGAAATGTACGCATATTTTTATACCCTACACCACTTCGTGGGCTAGGGTATTATAAGTTAGTTTCGCGCCAAATGTTTGTAACACCAAGAAATAATCGAGCTAGACCCACCTTTAAGTATACCGATCTGCTTAGAATCACCAGCTGAGTCGATTTAACGATGTCTGTCTGTCCGTCCGTCCGTCTGCTGTCCATCTAAGATTGTTCGCACTCTACAGGTCGCAATTGTTGTCCGATTGTCATGAATCTTGGCAGAAGTTATTTTTCTGGCCAAGGACCATCGGTATTGAATTTGGAGGAAATTGGTTCAGATTTAGATATAGCCCCCATACAAATGTCGCTCCCGATTTGACTTTTTCCGCCGTATAAAGGACATATAGTACCCGATTTTCTTCAAATTTGGCTTAACACCTTATAATCAAACTAGAAATACCTGTGGCGAAAGCGGATTAGATCGGTTCAGATTCAGAATGTCGCTCCCGATTTCACTTTTTCCGCTTCAGAAACCACATATTGTACCTGATTTTCTTTAAAATTGGCACAACATTTTATAATCGAACTAGAAACACCTATGGTGAAAGTGGGTAATATCGGTTCAGATTTAGATATAGTCCCCATACAAATGTTGCTCCCGATTGTTTATCCGATTTTGGCCAAGCGGGTCACATCGTACCAGGTTTCAATAAATTGCAACAATCCTTCCCGATTTTACTTTTTACCGAATTGAATTGTAATGAGATAGAAAGTCCGTCCGTCTTTAGCCTTTCCTTACTTGTTTGGGAGATGCCCATATGTTTGGGAGATGCCCCATACTTTGGTAAAGGCCAAATGGGCCATTCTGATCTATTACAGCTCTAGAAACTACATCTTACTTCATCAAATTTTGCAGATCATGATATTTTTCAACTAGGAATACCAACCGTGAATGAGAAATATATAGGCCCAAAATGTTGTTATAGGCCACCTTTTGAAATGTCGGTCCGATTTATCCTTTATAATTGGATCAATTACCATATTATTAACCACATACGTTAAATATGACTAAAGATGAATACAGTTACTATAGTATAATTTATATGAACTACATAAAATTGCTCCCATGAAATACCTGGGATTAGTAATCAAAGCGAGGTACAAACGCAGGGAGTGGTGTAGGGTATTATATAGTCGGCCCCGCTCGACTTTAGCCATTCCTTACTTGTTTTTAAATGAAGTGGTTTTTTCGAAATATAAAAATTTTTAAAGCAGACAATCAATTTAAAGACTCACAAGATAGTCTATTTCTAATTTTATTGGAGAAATTGAGCGCGATAGAGAACGAAATTGTATACTCGAGAGTTGTATTGTTAGTAAATCGTTAATTATCAGTTCCCCTTCCTGTAGCTTCGAAAACCTAAATTTATAATTTGAGGCAGTAATATAGCCATTCTTTAATACATAGTTGTTACTTTAGATTGTATATATTTTTCATTTATTATTTATAATATTATTATATATATATATATATATATATATATATATATATATATTGTTGTTTGTATGTATAGTTTGTCTGTTATGTTGTATGTGTTGTCATTTATTTTGGTTGTGCTGAAATCAGTAAATCAGGGTTGATATTAGTACCAGCGCTCACATATGACAAATGAGAAGCGCTGATGACAAACAACAACAATACACACGAGGTACAGTGAAGACGGACCAATTTTAAATGGATATTTTCAATTGGAAATGGTGTAGAAAATATTAGACAAAAAATTACACTGGACGCATAAGTGTTTCAAAATTCACATCCAAAGAATAAAATCTGACAAAAACTTCCAAGCAAAAAAAATTGTCTCAAACTCTGATACTTATAAGTTTTCATTTAAATGATAAGAAATATCACTGTCCCCAGCATTAGAGTAACAAAAGCAAACATTTATTGAAAACTTCAAAACTTTGCGCTGAATATAATGTTATAGCGTTATCTTCCAAGCGACCAAAAAAAAAAAAGAATGAACTAAAGTGGCATAATTTCCCCACACTCTCATTTAAAGCATACTCCAAGGAGCGTCTAGAAATTATTCAATCACAGCATACTTTGTGGCGTCTATCACAAGTTTTGCTCCGTTTATTTTTTCTTTTCAATTTCCTCAAAACGAACCAAGTTAAATACAAAATAAATAAAATATAAAGAGTGTATGTGTGTGTGTAAGGGGGAGGCGGTAAGTGTACATTGAAATGATTTTATACTTACTTATACCCTCTATAAGACATTCGCCAAATTCAATACAGAATATGGCCAAAGACGGAAAACGGCTACTAACAAATTGCGCATAAATAAATATTGCATGAAGATGATAATATGTAAGAGCAGACGAGCGACCGACCGACCGACAGACCGTTATGCCATTTCCCCAAACAACTTGAAGAAAATGTACGGAAACATACGTTTGTGGTCAATTCAAAGCGGCAGCAACATTGGCATTATTATCGTAATCATCATTATCGTCATCGGCGTCGTTGTCGTCGTCAATTTCTCTCCACAAGGAATTGGCATCGTCATGGTTGTGTCATAATAACAACGGTATCATCAACATCATCGTTGTAGTCATTTTGCAAACATCCTGTCCCTAAACACGATGCCACCAGCCACTGAAAAGAAACTACAACCGGCGGCCAGCAGCCAAGGGAGGGGGAAGCGAAGGTCCTTCGACTAGCGGAAGGATTGAAACTGTCACACAAGTATGTTTATCTTGGTATTTGTGTGTATGTGTGTGTGTGCGAGTGTCTATACAACCATTGCCTATATTATTATCAATTGTAAATCAAACAATTTTACAAACAAGCATCAATTTACTTTAACTCTTGAGACTAAAGTTTTTTTACTTATTCTCTGTTCCATCCTCTATCGTCTTTCGGAAGTTTGTGCTGATACTTCCGCAAAACCACTAAACATACAATCGATGTGGTACACAACAGTGGTATACAGTGAATGATACACTCAGCGAATTTCCATAGTCAACATGGCATATGAATCTTTGAAATCAGGTCTTTATTACAAAAGCAAAGACAACGAAAATTAATAATAGTCATACGTCTAGGTTGGCATACAATGCAGCGAACTTAATAACACTCATACGCCCAGGTTTCACTTGTTATGGAAGTTATAAAGAGAACTATCGAAGGCAAAGAAAATTAATATTAGTCATACGTCTAGGGTGACACACAACGCAGCGAAATTAATAACACTCATACGACTAGAGGTTCAGTCTTTTTTAAATATGGACACCTTCCTCTTTCAGTTAACCGTGCAGTGTTCGCAAGGCAACCCAGCAAACATTTGCGGTATAAAGAAAAAACCGCTTAAATTTGTATATTTCTATAAAAACTTCAAAAAAAAATATAATTTTTGTCGCGGCCGTTTCATTAAATAAGTATTCATAATTTGTACTACATACAAATAAATATATAAAATGTATTAGTACTCTTTCAGCGATTTAGAATACTAAAAATACAGTTCGATAGAGTAAAGGGAAGAAGGAGAGATGGAGTAATGTTTGCTCACATTGGATTTGAAGCCGTATAGATCATATGTGGCAGACTCTTCTGGCGAACATCAGAGATGTGATTGGATATCTCAGAAGAACGCCTTCCATGGAAGTATCGATAGAACCTTGGAATATGATGTCCGGCGGTGATAGTCTTGTGAGTTTAACGTGATTATCAGCCGTTAGACCAAGGAGTGCCATCACAGCCGGGGTCGTGATTATGCGACGACCAGCGCCCCTTGAGTATTACAGTACCAATGTATATTGTGTGGACATATTCCAACCCTTTGTTAGAGACGAGACCCATATAACCCTCTGCTACCCTTTGGGTCGATTGGTACGCAACTCCACGTCTCTCAGCTATTTTGACCCAAACAGCAGCCACTACGAAACTCCCCGAAGCGCCGTTCCCTGTCTGTTAGGGTGGTACAACAGCACAAGTGCTGGCAGTACCAGGGGCTCCTGACCAGGTTACAAACTCCGGTAAGACCTCGTAGCCGAAACTATTTCCAGTTGCACGCCACACCAACATCTGACTGGTAGCTCTCTAGCAGGGGTAAACAAGGGTTCACCTGTGAGAGATCAACCGACGGGGATGTAGGAAGGCGACGGAATTGGATTGGTGATCCATATTCGGGCGGCTGTACGACGCACAGTGGCGCCATTTGAGTTTTTTCGTTGCAAAAATCATATCTTTTGAACCGAATAAGATAATTGAACAGTTTAAACAGCATATGATAGATAACTGTTCAGCCTATGAAATGAGCGTTTGGAAAGGGTTTTATGTCTAAAATTATTACCCAAAAATTAAAAAAAAATATTTTTTTTTAATTTATTTATTTTTTTTTTGTCCGGATGATCCATCGAAGCCCCATTTGCTGATCAATGTCAACGTGAATTTATTTTGGCCTGCGTAATATGCTTGTATCCGGGTAAAACGTCAGCGCCGTGTCGCGTTAAAGATGTCCGTAGTTTCTCATATTTCTCTTTGGAAAGTTCTAAGTCCATAAACAAGGCCAAGGCTTCTTCGGATCCATACTTTTTAATGTGTGCGTTTGTGGGCGTGGGAATGCTTTCCTTAATCCTTTTTAGTCGCAGTGGGCTTGCATCATCAACAGATTTGGTTATCTGCGACCTAACTCTTTCACTATCATTTGTAAATTTAATAGACAGCGCGTCCGATAATTGCTTCGTGGTCAAGTCAATGGTGGCATCGGCAAGTTTCCTCTTCCTTGTGAAAATTGAACACTCCTCAATACTTTTTTTGGCCTTCCTTTTGCTCCTCTGGTTGATGTGGTGGGTTTATCTACTGCCAATATATCCAGGATGGTGTCCTCATTAAGCCAGTCCTCGTATTTGGAGTTGAAGTTCTGAATGATTCGATTAGATTTCACCCATTTTGCCTTAATATTTGCATATATCAGATAAAATTTATTTTTTATAATTTCGCTTCTCTCAATATTTCCGTTAAAGCTATCAAGTTCTTCTAAAGCAGCTTCCGTGAAAAAATTTGGTGTGGTTGACTTTCTAAACAGTTCAAATAATTTAAAATTGTTCAACGCCATGTTTTCATGTTTAAATTGTTTAATGGTTTCAGTAATTGTTGCGCCAACTTTCAGTCGTAGAGTAATCCAGGCATTATCCTTATTTTGCAATATATAGGCTTATGCTACCATGCCTAAAAATAAAAAATAAAAATAGGGACCATAAGTCAATATTGTTCTTGACCATTTGCAATATATAGGCTTATGCCGGCTACCATGCCGAAAAATCTACCTGTTCCCTGCATACATATGGATTTAGGCTGAATAATTTTGATATTATGCACGTGTCCAAATAAGATTTGTGCCTACCTGTAGGGACCATAAGTCAATATTGTTCTTGACCATTTGTACGCCAAAGTATTATTTAAGTGAGGTACGTACCTGCTAATTTCAATGAGTTGTTTTTTTTTTTTCAAACTATTAGATCAAACTACTGTCAGTCAAAACATATAAACTGTCAGTCAAAACATATAAACATATAAACAATTTCTGCAACTATGTCTTTTTAACCTTTTTTACCTCTAGAAGCCAAACGGGCACGTACGGGCAGCTAAAATTTTTGAATTATGTAAAGAAATAATCAATGAACAGGTTTTGCAAATATGGCAAATATAGAAAAATATAGATTTTTTATTTTCCGTCAAAGTTGAAAAATAGTGAAAAAACGGATAGTTTTTAAATAGTGATTTACCAGGAGAAACACAAAGCAAACAGTTAATTTTTTATCATTATACATTTAATAAATACATCAATCAATACAAACAAAAAATAAGGCGATTCGTTACCTATTTTTCGTGATATTACACCTGAAATCGCAACAAATTCACTAAAAATTGTGTGTTTTTTTGAAAACCGAAAGTCGGTCAACTTTGAACGGCTATATCTTCTAAACTAAAAATGTGATATTATTAAGAGTGGCAGATTTGAAATCGTTGAAAAGTTTCCTTGCTCTGCGGGCGCTACTGTGCGACGTATAAACATTTAGAATGTCTAATGACGTGAAACGTTTCTTGTAGCGCTTCAAACCAAGGCATGGCGATGCACAGAATAAAATTCCATCGGCCAAAATTTAATAAGTTTTGATGTAGAAAACATTTTCGAGTTCTGTAAAAAATTGGCATTAAGCAAGGGCACAAGGATTATTTTGAGATATTAGTATTAAATCGCCTGAGATTTCTACGGAACAATGTTACCGGACGCTGATAAATACATTCGACTCCAGATACCCCAAAAGTTGGCGATTAATCATATTCGCCACCACCTTCGAAATCGTATTGGTCTGGATTTATAGCATCTGCGCTTTTTGGGGAAGACTTCAGTATGATATGAGAGGTGGAATAGGTTGCGTAGAGGACGAGCATGCATTTATTTCGAAGAATTACCGAAATTCCAACCATTATTTACGTGTGATGTGTTTTCAAACAAGAGGTCAGCCTTGCCAATCGAGTAGGTTAAGATGCATTAACTCAGTAAGACGAACGAGTAAAATAGCATACATCTAATGTGTGTCTGTATGTTCCGTATAGGACGCCAAACTGGAGGACCGATTCGCCTGAAAATTTTACTATAGCTAACCAGTGGATATACTAGGTCATGATAGGACAATGGGAGGTGGTAAATCCCACTCAAACAATATTTTTAAACTATCAACAATTACTCATTTTATCTTTCAAAGCATACGAGGTAGGGGAATAGGGAAGAATGAACCCGTGCAACGCCGGGTACAAAATACTATTAATAAATAAATCATTCTATAACACCGTCCGACGGTCCATAGTGCACTTGAACCAAATGATATACATCTGAAGTTATAGGTGAACTAGAATTAATTGTCATTTATAATCCCTTAAAAGGAGTAGAGAATATGTGCTAAAAATAATTTAATTTTCAAGCTTCTATCTGTATCATTTTAGTATTAACAACCATTTAATATTTTGTCTCTTAAAAAGCAAGATATGAATAAACTAGAAAAACTAAAGGGTAAACTTGAAATATATGTTAATGCTGAACTAATACAAATACAAGCATGTTATTTGAAGTATTTTTAATAGACATTCTCCTCTTTAAATTGACACTAATACCGTTATCATAGGGTGCTAACAATTACATAAAATAATATTTTGCAAAATTGTCCTTTGGAACTTTGTACTCTTGTGAAAGGGTAACAGGATGAGGAAATGAAAAACTAAAAACGGCAAGTAACTCCTTTTACCTATAGTTTCATACGTATATCATCCGGTTCAAGTATAACGGCAGGATGAGGAAATGAAAAACTAAAAACGCCAAGTAACTCCATTTTATCTATAGTTTCATACGTATATCATCCGGTTTAACTACAACGACTTTTTTAAAAATTGTCGTACGGTGTAATAAATCATTATAAATAGCCTGCCATGTCATATGAAATATAATTTGCGAATTTTGCAATGTATACTTTTAGGTTTATAAAAAATTTATTATTGAAATCTCTTGTTGTTGGTCCTAAGATAAAAATGATGTACATTTGAGTGTCCGACACAATATTGCCCCTAAAGGTATACTTTTTTATGTTAGAAACTTTAATAATTTCGGGTTGGCTTCTGCATTTTCTTTTACCTGGAAAGTACTCTGGAATCCATAAAACCGCACCCGGATTTCGAATATTTTTGGATTTAAGTTTCACTGGCAAAACTTCTATGAATGTTCATGAAAACCTTGTAATGTGGTAGTGAGTGGAAGATATTACATAATTGACCCGCCGGACTTTCTTGATCTATTTCAAAATATATTTTACAAATTTGAACGGAGTGTTGCATCTCAGACTCCGACTCCATACACCCTGATCATACAGGATGGCGCAGAATGGGCTATATGGTTTGAATTCTTTATAACTTTTTTAATTATTACTCTTTCTTTGTTTTTTCATCATTTTGTGAATGAGACTTGGGGAATTAATTATGAATCATTATAATAATAATTAATAATTGAATTTTATTTAGAATCACTTTCTGAGTCGATTTAGCAATGTCTGTCTGTCCATCTATTGTTGTAATCAAATTACAGGTCGCAATTATAACCCGATCTTAACAAAAATTGGCACAACTAAGTTTTGTGGATCAAGGACGAACGCTATTTAATTTAGTTATAGCCCCCATACAAATACCGCTCCCGATTTGACATTTTCCGCTCTAGAAACCCGATTTTCTTTTGGACAACATTTTATAATCCAACTAGAAACACCTATGCAGAAATTGGGTAAGATCGGTTCAGATTTAGATATAGCCCCCATACAAATGTCGCTCCCGATTTGACTTTTGCCGCTTTAAAAGCCACATATTTTACTCGATTTTCTTTAAATTTGGAACAACATCTTATAATCTAATTAGAAACACCTGTGGCTAAAGCGGGCTAGATCGGTTTAGATTTAGATATAGCCCCAACACAAATGTCGCTCCCGATTTGACTTTCGCGCTCAAGAAGCCACATATTGTACCCGATTTTCTTTAAAATTAGCACAACATCTTATAGTCCATCTAAATGAAACTATTGTGAAAGTGGGTAAGATCGGTTCAGATTTAAATATAGCACAAATACAAATGTTGCTCGCAAAAGTTTAACCGATTTTGGCCAAACTATACATTTTATATTTCACCTATTTCGTTCTAGGTTTCAATATATCCTCATACAAATGTCCTTTCCGATTTAAAATTTTTTGTCAAACACATACATTTACAGGATACCAAAAACCTTCCCGTTTTCACCGAATTGAATTGTATTCGGATAGAAAGTGGAGTGTATCAAAGAGTCGGCCCCGCCCGACTTTAGCCTTTCCTTACTTATTTAAAAAAAGTGGTGTCTCAATCTCTGTTATGGAAAATATGCACGAAAAGAGCAGAAAATGGACATCACTTACAGCATATCAATTTTCAAAAGTAATTGCAAAAAATTCCCCAATAATATACTGTATTTCAAAAATATATAAAAATCGCATAAATAAAAATGTTATAAACCATTTAAACCATATAGCTCATTCTGCGCCACACTGTATTTAAATTGGTATTGGCACTGATTTTTAACAAAATCTGACATAGTCGATTTTAAGAATGTTTTTATTTTCGTACTTTCACCGCTTCATGACTCTCCCCTTTGCTCGAGTGACTGCTGAAATTGAAAAGATTGCAATACGACATAACGGAGCTAGCCAGCCAGCTAGCTAGGTCCTTTTGCCGTTGTCCCTTTGAGTTGAATGGTGTATGTGGCCACTTCGGCGAATGTTCGAGTATTTGTTTATTTTTTGCATTACTCCGATTGAAATGTATTTGCATTCAAGTTACTCTCTCTCTCCATGGAATAAACTGAAAGAAAAAATATAAAACTAGAAAATGTGTATGTATGTATGTGTACAAGTCACAAAGTTAAACATTCTTTGGCTATTTAGAGATAAATATTAAACAAAGTAAACGAATCAGTAACAACACTGGCTCTTTAAACAGCCAGCCAGAATGTTTCTTTTTTAAAATATTTTAAATATCTTTTACTGCTCCTTAACTCATCGCATCGCACAACCTCCCTGGATACCAATAAACTTACTTACCTGTTGTCATTCTTGAGTAAAATATTCCCCAGAGAATTTATTTTTATTATTATGTATGTGTATGTTGTGCAATAGAAAATCGTTATAAAACGCTCCGGCCAAAGAATCAAAAGGATGTCTGGAGAATGTTTTGTAATAAAAATAATATAAAAATCTGCTTTGCTTTCCTCCTCCGCTCCTCGTCCTGTTCTGCTCTGCCCGCCCACCCGCCTATCAAAGAGTTGCATTTATGGCAAAGGCCTTCAATGGAGTAAAGTTAAGTAACCATGGCAACAATATGGTAACTAACATCATCAGTCAGTGGCTGTTTGAAAGAATCTTTGTCAGATAGGTTGTTTTTGTTATAAACTGCACTTGGAATAGATATGATTCTATTTTTCTTTTCCTTTACATTCGATTCCATTCCATTTGTGTTGTTTCGTAATCACAAAATTACACAAAGGAATTCTTCAATTCTTGTGCAATTTTCCATGGAACACGGGCGGGCTTACGCTTAACGCTATTGATGGGAACGAAGAACATTCAGGTGGAAAATGATGTTAGAAATCATTTTGAAGAAGAAGTTGTTTTAAATCAAATGATGTTTAATATAAGTAAGGAAAAATTAACCGATGTTTGGTATAGAATATCCAACGTAGATGATGGATTTTTGCGGGATTTATAGTGTAATACTAATAAGTAAAAAAGGTTAAGTCCTTTAATGCTTGTGCTATACTTTTGCAATTCAATTGCAATTTTGGATTTTTGTAACAACAGCGAAAAAATGCAACACAAAAATGTCAATCAAACAAATTATTTTAGCCATGTCTGCCGCGAAAACGAAAATTTTGCCAAACTATACAATTTATATTTTTTGTTTAGCGTGCTCTGCCGAAATACCCACATTTTTTTGTCGAAAAAGATCGATCTTCCAAAAAACATGAACATAGAATTTTAACCCTAGTAATTTTTTGTATAAGTTGGCGTGTAATTTTGCTATTTAAGCGTGAATTCACAACACTGAAATTTTCCGTAAATTTGTTCATATAATATTTAATCCTTAAATGTCATCTTTGAAACTACTTTTTTGATTTTCTCGAAAATAGAGTCGAATAGAGTCAAATTGAGCCGTAAAGAGAGGATCTAGAGGGTTAAGATCTTCCAGAAAAATTTATACTCATAAAATTCCTCAGACATTAACTCACAACATTTTTTCACTTAGTATAATGATCCCTACGACCAAAAATTAAAACTTTGACCCAATGTAAAAATCAATTCAGACCACCTGGGCTATAAGTTTATTCTATGAGATACTCAACATGTCGCTACTCTGTTTCAAAAATGCTGTTGGGCAGTGTTATTAGAAACCGGTAAAAATGTTTTTAAATTATAAAAACATAATACATTATTTTATATTTTTCAAATACAATGTATTCAGCAGTTTAACTTAACGGGTCAGAGTATAGAGAAAAAATCGTGTTTTCAGAATTGAAAATAATGAAAAATATGTATAAAGGTTTGATACCTATCAGCAGACTCTTTTCTGTCATTACAGCAGTTTTTCTGTCATAACAACAGTTTTTTTGTAGTTTTGCATTCAAATGTAAGAAAATTATATGCATAAGAAGCGTTCTAAACTTTAAAGCCATTCAGACTGTTAATGAAAACGAGTTTAGTTCAAACTTCATTTTCTATTAGCTCGAGACAATATTAAAAAAGCTATTGCAGTATCTTTAAAAATGATAAGTTAACATATATAGACTCTTTGATTGGGTTTACTGGATTAACCCTTTCAGCCATAATTTTGTCCAATAAAATCTTCGAAATTAATTATATTTCGGTGTTAATATTTCTAATTTTTGTACATAACAAATATTATTCAAAAGAGAAACAACAAATTCAGTAACTTGGATTTGCGTAGGATGGCGAAAATCAAAGGGAAGTCTAAAATCTAAGTTTTTTGATTATTTTTCGAAGTAATGCATATTGCAGATTTTAATAATGAATAAACATTTCGAAATATTGCTTTTATTCAAACTGCATTTCAGAATAATAATTTTAGAAAACACTATATATGAATTTCAATTCCAAAATCTCTATAGAAATTATATGTTAAATTTTTTAATATAGCCAAACCAAAACAAATAAAAATATTGAAAAAATGATTTTATAAATAAATATACAGTTTTAAATATTTTAAACCACTCTTATAAGGCAAGGCTACCAATATATTTATACTAAAGGGTGTTTTAATGTCCATCAATCTGGCTTTATTGGAAGGATAATTTTATGCCATTAATGTTTAAATATGATTTCGGGCATGTGGCCGCCGCGGCTGGCTCGAATATAGCCAATTCTACAGGTCCAATTTTCAACCACTTTTTCGAGCATATGGGGCCGTATGTTGGCAATAACGCCACGAATGTTGGCTTCCAAGTCCCCTAACGTTTCTGGTTTGTTGGCGTAGACGAGCGACTTCACATATCCCCAAAGAAAATAATCCAATGGTGTCAAATCACACGATCTTGGTTAACCGAATTAATTGCTCTGATGGACGATTATGTCGACCATAAAATGGACGGAGCTTGCGGTGAACTTCGCGAACTGAACCATTACTTTCGAAATAAATTTGCACGATTTGCAAGCGTTGTTCTTTTGTCAACCTGTTCATGATGAAATGGCAAACCAAACTAAATATTAATCACTTGACAGCTGACATAATGGCCGCCAGTTAAAAAAGTGATGCCAACTTAAAGTTCTATACCCAAATAAAAAACACCCTTTATATATATCGAAATAATACTTCAAGTCAATTCAAAAAGTAAATATTAGGCAGCAATATTCCAAAAAAGCTTAAGTACCCTAAATATTGGGGAATAGTGTGCGCATTTTCAGCTACAGCTGTTTGCTTGTTTGTATTTTCATCCTATTTTAATTATAAATTATTAAGTATTAATTTAATTATAATATATTAATTTTTAAATTCCATTATCTCTCGCGTTCACTGTGCAAAATAACCTCACTTCATGATTCTACCCTTTTTTGCCGTAAAAGTTAAAAAAGTACGAATTTGGAAAAAAATCTTTATATTTTTCGTGTCTACGCAGTCAGAGGAATGTATACACCAAATTCCATGATTCTAGCTGCGGCCATTTGGTTGGTACCATTTTTATCCCTTTGTTTCCTATGTTACGACTTACGAAAATCTCTTTATTTTACGTGTCTACGCAATTAGAGGCATGTACACTAGAGCGTACCAGGTTACAAGTAAAAAAAAAGTTCGCCGTACACCTTCGAATATGAAGTATTATTGAAAGGTAGTTTCAAAATTTTTTTTTTTATTTTTTTATGCCGAACGTAGGGGTCGCGCTTTTACATTTTTCTATATAACTTCTGCATTTATAAACGGATTTTAAAGTGTGATACATCGATGTTTTTGTCTCGACGAGGCCGATTTTTTGTCTTTGAAGTCATTGAGCTCAAGCATGATTCATGATTTTATGCGAGCTTTAATTTTCTGATATTAGAGTGGTACATTAGGGTAGTAGCAACTGAGATATGATGGGTAAGTACCAGAAGGGGGTGCTTGAGCTCAATGACTTCAAAAAAAATCGGCCTCGTCGAGACAAAAACATCGATGTACCACACTTTAAAATCCGTTTATAAATACAGAAGTTATATAGAAAAATGTAAAAGCGCGACCCCTACGTTCGGCATAAAAAAATAAAAAAAATTTTTTTGAAACTACCTTTCAATAATACTTCATATTCGAAGGTGTACGGCGAACTTTTTTTTTTGAGGTACGCCCTAATGTACACATCGAATTTAATCATTCTAGCTTTAGCCGTACCATTTCCATCCCTCTGTTCCCATTGTTTCACATGATAAACCTTTTTATTTTTCGTGTCTACGCAGTCAGAGGAATGTATTCACCGAATTTCATTATTCTAGTTGTAGCCGTTTGGTTGGTACTATTTTTATCTCTACATGCCCATTTTACTTACCTTTTGAAAAATCTTTATATTTTGTGAGTATATGAAGTCAGGTGAATGTATACACTGAAATCCATGATTCTAGCTGCGTCCATTTGGTTGGTACCATTTTTTTCCCCTTTTTCCTATGTTACTCTTAAAAGTACAACTTTCGAAAATCTCTTTGTTTTACGTGTCTACGCAATTAGAGAGATGTACACACCGAATTTAATCATTCTAGCTGTGGCCGTTTAGTTGGTACCATTATTATCCCTCCGTTCTCATTGTTTCCCTATAAAGGACGAATTTGGAAAAATCTTTATATTTTGTGAGTCTACGCAGTAAGAGAAATGTATAGTCCGAATTTCATGACTCTAGCTGCGGCCGCTTGTTTGGTACCATTTTTATCCCTGTATTCCCATTTTACCCTTTAAAAGTACGTATTTGAAAAATACTTTTATATTATGTATCCACTAAATTAGAGGAATATACACACCGAATATCGTGTTTCTAGCAATTGTCGTTGTATAGGTACCATTTTTATCCCTTTTTGGCCCATTTCACCCCTTACAAACAAAAATCAGTTTGTTCTGCACGTTTTTGCTATAAGTAGACATATTCAAAAAACGTGATGAACTACTCTAAATATTAGGAGTATTTTCTGTCCTTGTTAGGGAAAAATTTTTCCCTGTTGACCGATTTCGCTCATCCAACCGATCTATGACTATAAGACACATTTATGGAAATTTTGGATGTCCTAGCTCCTTTCGTTTAGATGATAGCGTGCTTTCAACAGACGGACACGGCTAGATCGTCTTAGAATTTTATGGCGATCAAGGAAATTTATACTTTATAGCGTCTCAGATCGATGTTTCCAGGTGTTGCAAACGGAATGACAAAGTTAGTATACCCCCATCCTGGAGGTGGAGGGTATACAAATTAAGTCACCCTATGTCGCTATCCACTTTCATGTTTGATTTTGAATATCCCACGTGGATGATTGATTTGATGGGATTTATAAAATTAAATATACTTTCAAGATGAGACTAATCTTTTTTCCACAGAGTGGTGTATGGTATTGTTATGAATCCTGAGCCCTAGCAATGGCAATAGCGCTACCCCAGAATTTCACTGGGATTATAAGAAGAAACTACCCCAAGCCAAAATGCAGTATCTACATGTTGGCGACATACGGACGGACATCTCGGTTGATCAACTCATAAATGGCTTCCGTGATGCATTATTGCCATACATTATCGTTAATAATGATGCACCGCCTGAAAAAATTAAGCCATTTACATACGACATGACATGTACGTAGTAAGTAGTACGACAGCATGTAACAATATTCTTCTCTCATGTGTGTATGTACGTACATAAGTAGGTTCCGGAACACCAACCATACTAATTAGTTAAATTTGTGGCCCACTTTGATGTCGATGATCCTGTTGTCGGAAATTTTGCTGGTCCTGCTACTGCTGCTACTGTTGTCATAATCATCAGTGACAGCAACATCATAGTGGAGGTGGAGTTGGTGTTGGTGTTTGGTGGCTGATTTTATGCAGTTATTATGGTCGTTTCTGCAGCTGGTGGCGGTTTGAAATGAGCCCCTCAAACCCTCATTTTTTATTACATGTTTGAAAAAGCAGAAGACTCCCTCCCTCCCATACATGGATGGAGCAAAAAGGAAAATCGCATTTACATACGAGTAAATTCGTTGTTAACAAACGTTTTGTGTAACTTTTAGTTACACAAAAAGGCGTAGTTAGCGGAGAGAATTTCTGTTTGTAATAAAAATGCGTCAAACTATGGGGTAATTATTTAAATTAATTATCATACAGTGATTATGATAAAAGAAGATGAAGATCTCCAAAGGATGTTGAACACGAGAGACGTACATGGCCATATATATTATTCAATTATTTAGAGATTATTATTATTTAGTGTTGATCTGCTTGAGAACAAGATACATATATGGGCATCTCCCACACGACATTCGCACGCTTTAAACTACGCCAAAAACAAGACTAAAAGAGAAAATATTAATCTGTATTTTTACACCTCCAGAATGGGTGTATACTAACTTTGTTATTCCGTTTGTAACACATTGAAATATCCACCTGAGACCCTATAAAGTATATATATTCTTGATCGTCATAAAATTCTAAAACGATCTAAATTTTAAACGTTGTTGCTGCTGAAAGCACGCTAGCATCTAAACGAAAGGAGCTAGGACATCCAAATATTCCACAAATGCGTCTTATAGTCGTAGATCGGTTGGGATAGTAACTGGGCGAAATCGGCCCAGAGGGAAACAAGGTATGAAAATACCCATAATATATTGAATATTTTAGATTATTTAAGCATGTTTATTCGATATATATGCTTGTACATTAGGGTTAGTCATTTTTTCATTTTTTTCGAATATCAAAAATCTGTGGAAATGGCATGTAGGGCAGGCAAAAATAATAAGAATTGCGTTTTTACTTTTTCGAAATTGTAAAAAAAACCTTCCGCACAAAATGCAATTTCTTTAGCTAAAAACAAACTTTTTTAGTTTACTTTTTTTTTAATTTTTAAATTTGAGAAATTTTTTTCTGCAATAGTTGTTCTTGGAAATAATTTTTTTAGTTGGTTTTAGTGCATCGATTTCAAATATGCAATTTGATCAAAAATCTGTCATTTAGTTTTTAAGCTACATCGATTTTAAAATTTGCAACTCGGTTTCATTTCCCAGTTTTAAAAATTTTTAAACGAGTTGCTCTAATAAAAGTTTGACAATACAGAAGAAATGTCATAATACATAATTTATATCGTTTTTTGTTTTAAATTATTTTTTCATAGTTTGTGTTCACATCGCCATGTCGTTTAAAATATTATCAAATTTTAAAAATAACAAAAAAATTCAAATAAAAAAGTTGGTTTTGAGCTAAAGTAATTGCATTTTGTGCGGAACGTTTTTTCACAATTTCAAAAAAGTATAAACGCAATTCTGCTTGTTTTTGCCTGCCCTATATGCTATTTCCACAGATTTTGAATCTAAAAAAAATGACTAACCCTATTGTACATACTTGATATTGCGCAATCCCCCTATAACAAAAACATGGCTCATAAATATATTCTTGTTCGTAGAGTGTGAAATGGGACAAAAAGGGGTAAAAATGGTACCAACCAAACCCTCTAATTGCGTAAAATAAAGAGATTTTCGAAAGTCGTACTTTTAAGCGGGTAAAATGGGAAAAAGGGAATAAAATTGTACCAACCAAATGGCCGCAGCTAGAATCATGGAATTCGATGTATACATTCCTCTGACTGCATAGACACGTAAATTAAAGGGATTTTTCGAAATTCGTACTTTTTGGGGTTAAAATGGAAAAAGGGGATAAAAATGGTACCAACCCAATGGCCGTAGCTAGAATCATGAAATTCGAGGTATACATTCCTCTAATTGTGTAGACACGTAAAATAGATAGATTTTTCGAAATTCGTACTTTTTTGGGTTAAAATGGAAAAAGGGGATAAAAATGACCGCAGCTAGAGTCATGAAATTCGAGGTATACATTCCTCTGAATGCGCAGAAACGAAAAATATAAAGGTTTTTCCAAATTCGTACTTTCAAGGGATACAATGGGAACAGAGGGATAAAAATAGTACCAACTAAACGGGTACAGCTATAATGATGAATTTCGGTGTCACATAAAATAAAGTCGTACGTAGTCACATAAAATAAAGTCGTACTTTTAAGGGGATAAAATGAGAAAAATGGGATAAAAATGGTACCAACCAAATGGCCGCAGCTAGAATCATGGAATTCGATGTACACATTCGTCTGACTGCATAGACAAGCAAAATACAAATATTTTTCCAAAATTGTTTTTTTTTTTTAGTTTTTTTTTTGGAAACATGAAGTTAGGTTATCTTGCACTTTGTACGTGAGAGATAATGGATTTTCAAAATTTGTACTTTTGGAATTAAAAAAAGCTTATAAGCGTGGTTTGAAATAATAAAAATTGTATATTTATTTATAAAATTATTTGTTCAATTTGTTTTGGTTTGGTTATATTAAAAAATTTCCATTTTCCTGCAACATTACTGCACTTCAACGAAAATCGGCAGCCACTGTGGAATGCAATCCATGGTGTAGGATATATAAAGTTTGGCCCGGCCGAACTTATCACCAATTTTACTTGTTTTAATTCTTTTGCGTCTACCAACAGACTCGTAACTTCTACATTTATCCACAGATCTTTTACATGTAGACATTGTTTTCTTTGTTAGAATGCTAGCTATGTTTTCTTATTTTTTTCGTACCAGTAAAAACGATTTAAAAAAATTGTTCTCAATATTTTGGAGACTGTTCCTAAACCATTGTTTATATAGGATGGGCTATTTATAATTTGAAATACCGATTACACTGACTTTGAAAGGTAGAATAACATTCTTTTTTTATTTTTATTTTCCGATTTGAATTTGACATTTGCAAAATGGGAAGCCATACGCTTGAACAAAATTGGGAAATATTAAAAACTTACTTCCAAAGTAGTGAGTCTTTAACGCAAACTGTAAGAAATTTGTTTAGAAAATATTCGAGAAGAGGTCGGCCTCCAGTTCAATTTGTTCGTCAATTTGTGAAGCTAGTTCCTGAAAATGGATCGTTATTGGACAAACCAACGCGTTACGTCCAGTACGTTCAATCGAAAACATTGCTGCTGCGGCTGAGAATGTCCAAGAACGTCCATCAACATCAACCCGTCATCGTGCTCAAGAACTGAACATTTCTTTGTGAAAAAAATAAAAATGAGGTGCTGCCGAGCCAGTCGTGGTAGTCATAAGAATAAAAGAAAATAAGTCTGTTATTAACAGCAGCAATTGTCTGCTGCCTTTCAGCAGGCAATTTTCTGCTATTACAGCAGTTTTTGATTTAAAATATTATATAAATTGATAAAAAATAAGCGTTTCTAATTTAAAACCCTTTCAGATTGACGTCGAACACTAATTTAGCTCGAATTTCCTTTTATATTAGCTTGGGGCAATATGCGTATCATTAAAAAGAAAATCACAATATCTTTAATTGGTAATAAATTTCCTTATGCTATTTCAACAGATACAAGTCTACTAGCTCTTTTTCAGCAGAAATTCTGCTCTTACAGCTGACTTTCTGCTTCCTTTTACTGACAAATTCCTTTGAGCGTAGGTTTAATAAAGGAAAGTAACAGGTGACTTTCCGAAAACATTTTATTTGTTTGAAAGGAAAATGTGGGCCATAAAAGTTTGAAAGCTCGAAAACTATCAATCAAAACATAGAAGTTGTACATTCGTGTTCATCGTCTCAAATTGCAACAGAAAACAATCTCATCTTCCCAAAAATGAGTGTAATTATAATTTCAGAATATATTTTAACTCTGCAACGATGATTTCCAATATAAAACCGGCTTTATCCTGACTTATAGCGGTTTATGTTACACGAAGAACAAATTCCACATACTAAGTTGCATATAGTCCTAGACTAAATGTTTGCTAATTAAAAATTCAAATAGTTTTAAACAGAAATTGTCAATCCAAACTTTGTTATTCAATAATTTCGTCACAAATGATTCGAAAGTTTGTGCAAACGACTACGCCTGCCTGCCTGCATGTTCTACAGAAATCCACTCGAGGCCACAAGGAGTTCGCCCTTATGTTTCGATGGAATATTGTCATACGTACGAGTACGTCGTATATGCATGTGTATGCGTGTAGGCATATTACAAAACGACAACAACAACAACACCAACAATATGAAAAAAGGGAAAAAGCGCATCTGAAAAATATGTAAATCCTTATTAAGGATTTTGCTTTAATTAGCACAAATCAAACTGCAAACTCTCTTTGTGTGCGTATGTGTGTGTGCGTGTGTGCGAGAGTACTTACTCACAAAGTAATGCTAGGTTTCGTAGTTTTACTTTAAAGCTCTCATGATAATGATGGTATCAATTATACTCATTCACCCACACAGGCACGCACACATGCAAACACTTCACTCATTTACAAATACGCAGGCTTACGCATTTACATACATACTTATATATCCCTCTAATACACAAACAGATATTGAATAGCCCACAGATACGTTTATCAGGGTGGATCGTGAAATTAAACACAATTAGAATCTAATTTCGTTTTCAGGAAAGCGATTAAAAAGTTGGCAAAAGAGAAAAATAAGTAAAACAAGTAAGGAAAGACTAAAGTCGGCGTGGCCGACTATATGATACACTCCACTTCTATCCGAATTAGGGTTTGCATTTTCCCGTACATTTTATTTCCCGGGAAACGGGATTTTTTTTTTCAATTTCCCGGGATCCCGGGACAGCACGGGAAATCGTCAATATATCGTTTACCATGAGTTAAGCTTATCTTTTCCAATGAATCATTTACATTTTATTAAGGTGGAATGTGTGCGATTTTTTGAACGGATATTCGGCAAGTGAGCTGTTCTTCTCATTCGTTTGTGAAAATCATTACTTAAAGAGGCGAAAACCTTTCAAATCATGATAGTGGTAGTCTGCCGCCAAGTAATAAGTTACCATGTCATTTGTAAATAAATTTTAAATATAGTTTAAATCAGAGCTGTTAAGTAATGATTAGTAATCGTAATCATTAGTAATTAGATTCCTTTTTTTTAAAGTAGAAGCAATGATTACAATACGATTACATTCAGTTTTATACGATTAGTAATTGATTACGATTACAAGTAATCAAAAAATAATCAGGATTACTTGCGATTACTGAAAAATAATCAAAAGTAATCATAAATGAGTTCGACTACTTTAAAAGATTACTTTTGATTACTTTTGACTATTTTAGATTACTTTTGATTACTTTTGATTACTTTTGATTTTTTGTGAATACTTTTGATTCTCGCGAAATCGGTATGAGAGTCATAGTAGTCTGTTTGTCAAAACTTTTGACTTTTCAATATATGTCAGTTTTGATTTGATTATTATTTGATTATTTTTCAGTAATCGCAAGTAATCCTGATTATTTTTTGATTATTTGTAATCGTAATCAATTAGTAATCAGAAATTGTTGAATAGTGGATTATATAATCATTACGATTCTTTTTAAAAAGTAATGTAATTGATTACTAATCGTAATCGAAATTTAACAGCTCTGGTTTAAATATGGTCTTGAGCCAGGAGAGTTTCCCAGTTTCGTAAAATAAAAATGTATTTCACAACGAACCTGTTACAGAATTCAACTCAATCATCTTTTCAAGTTTTAAAATTAATTAAATGTTTGCAGTCAAAATTTGAAAGTGAAATTTAAGAACAGACAATGCATTTATGACGTCATCAGATATTTCTTATTTTATTTGAAAATGTGGACGCGACGGAGAACGATCGTTCACATTCAACAGATGTAGTCAGTAGAGCATTAAATAAAACGTTTAAGTTGTCTGTTCTTTGCCCTGTCGCTTTGGAAACTATAAATTCTTTTTTAGACAGACTTTGACTTTTTTAATGCAATATTGTTACTTACGATTTGTATAGCATTGTTTAAAATATTTTCAAACGACAGACCTCATTTATTTTGGGCGTTCCATTACACGCCCACAATCGACTTTTTCTGGGTTTTTAAATTTTTTTATATGGAGTTTGACAGGCAAACCCCGGAAAAGTGAATTTTGGGTGTATATCCGAACGTATTTGTCATCGAACTGCTATATTTGACATAGCAAATTAAAATCGATATGAGCTAAATTATTGTACCACATTTTTATTGTGGAAATGGTGGCAAAAATAAACGAAACGCTGGATTCCCGTACGAATTTCCCGGGATACGGGAAATGAAAAATATGTGAATTCCCGGGAATTTTCCATTAGAAATCCCGGGATGCAAACCCTAATCCGAATACAATTCAATTCGGTAAAAAATTGAAAACTGGAAGGATTTTTGTATGCTTCATAATCATAGGCTAATATAACCTGGTCAAATTTGTCAAATCGAGAAGAATATTTGTATCGGGGATAAATTCAAAGATGGAATGATGTGACCCACTTACACAATAGAATCTTCCAATCCAAGTATAACGTGTTAGGATCAATTTGAAGAAATTCGGTGAAAATTCGTGGTTTCTGGGACGGAAAAAGTTAAGCCGAGAGCGAAATTTGTAAGAGAGCTATATATAAATCTGAACCGATCTGACCCACTTTCGTCAAGGGTATTTCTAGTTGAAATATAAAATATTTTTGAAGATGAAATGTGGTTTCTAGAGCGGAAAAGGTCAAATTGGTGTGTAAGGTCAAATTTGTGTGGAAGCTATATATAAATCTGATCCGATCTAATCCCTTTTCACCATACGTGTTTCCAGTTGAAATATAAGATGTTTTATCAATTTTGAAGAAAATCCGTTAAGATATGTGGTACCTAGGGTGAAAAGAGTCAAATCGGGAGTGAAATTCGTATGGGGGCTATATCTAAATCTGAACCGATTTTCATCAAATTAAATAGCGTTAACGTATACACCGAATTTCATTATTCTAGGTGCAGCCGTTTATTTGTTACCATTTTTATCCCTCTATTCCAATTTTACCCCTAAAAGTACGAATTTAATAAAAAACAAGTAAGAAGGCGTTAAATTCAGCCGGGCCGAATCTTATATACCCTCCATCATGGATTGCATTCCACAGAGGATGTAGATTTTCGTAAAAGTGCAGTAAAAAAAGTAAGATACAGGAAAATATAATTTTTTAATATAGCCAAACCAAATACAAATATTGAGAAAATAATTTTATAAAAAAATATAATACTTTTTGTTGCAACTCTAATAAATATAATATTTTAATTTCAAACCACGCTTATAAGGCAATACGTCAATTCAAAAATTAAATATATATATTTTCAAAAAGCTTAAATACCATACATATTGGTAGATAGTGGGTGCTACAGTTGGTTGTATTTCCGTTCTATTTTAATTCCAAAAGTACAAATTTTGAAAATCCATTATCAGACGTACGTGTACAAAGTGCAAAATAACCTAACTTCCTGATTCAACCAATTTTTGCCGTAAAAGAAAAAGTACGAATTTGGAAAAAACTTTTTTATTTGCGTGTCTATGCAGTCAGAGGAATGTATACACCAAATTCCATGATTCCAGCTGCGGCCATTTGGTTGGTACCATTTATACCCCTTTAAGAGTACGACTATCTAAAATCTCTTTATTTGACTTTTCTACCCAATTAGAATTTCAACATTCTAGCTGTAGTCGTTTAGTTGGTATTATTTTTATCCCTCTGTACCATTGTATCCCTTGAAAGTACGAATTTGGAAAAAGCCTTTTATTTTCCATGTCTACGTAGTCAAAGGAATGTATACTCCGAATTTCATGACTCTAGCTGCCGTCATTTGGATGGTACTATTTTTATTCCCTTTGTCCTTTTTGACCCCAAAAAGTACGAATTTCGAAAAATCCGTTTATTTTCCCTGTCTACACAGTCAGAGGAATGTATACTCCGAATTGCATGCCTCCAGCTGCGGTCATTTGATTGGTACTATTTTTATCGTGTCTATGCAATCAGAGGAATGTATACACTGAATTTGATTATTCTAGGGGCAGCCGTTTGGTTGGTACCATTTTTATCCCTCTATTCCCATTTTACCCCTTAAAAGTACTCAATTAGAGGAATGTACACACTAAATTTCGTGTTTCTAGCTGTTGTCGTTTAATATGTACCGTTTTTATCCCTTTTTGGCCCCATTTCACCCCCTACAAATAAGAATCACTTTATGGTGCACGTTTTTGCTAAATGGGGAATTCGCATACCAAATATCAAGCAAATATAAACAGGCATACTCAAAAAATATGCTTAAATACGCTAAAAAAATGTTCCCTTTACGCCGATTTCGCCCCGTTTCAATCCCAACCGATCTACCACTATAAGACGCATTTATGGAAAATTTGAACGTTCTAGCTCCTTTCGTTTGATGCTAGCGTGCTTTCAACAGACGGACGGACGGACGGACATGGCTAGATAGTCTTAGAATTTTCTGACGATCAAGAATATATATACTTTATAGTGTCTCAGGTCGATATTTCAAGGTGTTACAAACGGAATGACAAAGTTAGTATACCCCCATCCTGGAGGTGGAGGGTATAAAGACTACTTTTATATTATGTATCTACTCAATTAAAGGAATGTACACACCGAATTTCGTGTTTCTGGCTGTTGTCGTTTGATAGGTATCATTTCTATCCCTTTTTGTCCCATTTCACCCCCTAAGAATAAGAATAATTTTATGGTGTTTTTAGTGGTATTTACGTAATTTATTTATGTGATAAATTTTATTTTTTTACATTGGAGAGTGGACACGACACATTTCCGACTTATACATGGAAAAAATTATTATCAATCTACGCTATGCCACAAAAGTATACAAACGACGTAAGATATTTTTCTTTATTTACTTTTATATTCTGAAGATTGAAGATTTTGATCCAACTTCGATTTAACATTATGTATCATCTAACAACCCCTCCCAAACCACATACAAAAAAATGATTTGGCCCTTTGTCGTGTCTGAACAATACAACTACAATTCTTATTTTATTCTTAATTTACTATTATTTGTAGAATTTTTCAAGTACTATTAACCGCCTTTAAAGTGATGTTGGGTCCTAAACGTCCTTTATTAGTAGAATTTGCGGCAATTGTTAGAAATTTCGTCCTACGTTGATATTCAACAATTTCGATTTCACAATTCACCCTAATATACACGCATACTAGGTCCTCCTGGTAATCAGCATCATCTCAACTCACATAAATGAGTACTTTTACTAAAAGTAGTCTCATTCTATCAAGTGGTACTTGAAACAACAACAGTGGAACCTACAGAAAAAAAAGAACTTTTGTAGTTGCATTAAGCAGTGAATACGGGCGGGCGGCCGTATATATGTTTGTATGTATTCACCAAAGTATTTGTTGTTGTGGCAAGTTGCATGAGTTGCGGCAGAAGTAGTTGCAGCAATAGTAGTTGTACATAGCTGTGGCAGAGTATCAAACAATTTCAATGACTATAAAGTTGTTCAGTTTCAGTTTAGTCTTTACACGCTGAGAAATATATGTGGTCACGTGTTAGGGGAATCACATATGTATGTATAGAACGGGTGTCTTTTAGACGTGTTTAACTTTAATTAAAAAATGTTATTACTTTATTAGAAAGATATTCGTATGCCATTAGTTTTTGAATATATTCTGGAAGTCCAATCTATTATTAACGGCAGCGATTGTCTGCTGCCTATCAGCAGACACTTTTCTGATATTACAACAGTTTTTCTGTCACAACAGCCGATTTTTTTTGCAATCTCGCATCAGCATTCATACTGCTGAAGTTTTTGCAGTCTGCTAAAATGGCTGCTGTTAATTAAAATAGGGTTTAATCTTAAGGGCTTTTCAGATTGACGGCGAAAACGGCTTTAACTCGAATTTGGATATGCGTATCATTAAAGGATTATAGCAATATCTTTCAGTGGTAATAAATTGCCTCATAATAATAACATTTATCCTAAAAAGGGTTGCTAATAAAATAGGGCGGGCCATGTAACATTTTAAATTAGAATCGGCTAATAAAAAGTACTGATTATTTTTTCAAATTTCTGGTTTTATTTGAAAGGTTGAACTTTGTCATTTAATAATGGAACACAATATCACTCATTTGACTACCACGACTGGCTCGGCAGTACCTCATCCGATCAAACCAATTTTTCAGTACAAGGTCCAATGATGCCCAAAATCCACACCAAACAGTGACTCGTTGTGGATTCATTGGCTTCTCATAGTCACGTGTGGGTTCTTTGAACCCTATATACGGCAATTTTGCTTATTCCCCCCATGATGAAAAGACTTACTACTTTGGAAGCAAGTTTTTAATTTTTCCCAATTTTTTCGGGCGTATAGCGTCGCATTTTGCAAATGTCGAACATAAACCTGAAAATAAAAATTAATGTTATTTTACCTTTCAAATTCAAAGTAGTTCAAATTTAAAATTTTATAGGACCCACCCTATATGTATATTCTAATGGTCATGCTGTACTGTACATTAGGCTGGGTCGCCGTCCATACAAATGGGAAAAAAGTTCCAGTCACCCCACGAAAATAAATTTTGGATTGCTTAATGATGATTTGCAAAATATTTCGTTCCTAGATCAAGCCATCTGTGAGCTAAACATTCCTAAAAATAACCGTAAAAATCATGTTTTTCTGGTGTAATTTTTATACACTCCACGAGAGTATTATGTCTTTGTGCATTTGTTTGTAACACCCAAAAGGAAACGAGTTGGACCCATCGTTTATTATACAGATCGGCTTAGAATCACTTTCTGAGTCGATTTAGCAATGTCCGTCTGTCCGTCTGTCTGTCTGTCCATCTATTGTTGTAATCAAATTACAGGTCGCAATTATAGTCCGATCTTAACAAAAATTGGCACAACTAAGTTTTGTGGATCAAGGATCAAGGATTTAGATATATCCCCCATACAAATGACGCTCCCGGTTTGACATTTTCCGCTCTAGAAACCACATATTGTACTCGATTTTCTTTAAATTTGGCACAACATCTTGTAATCTAACTAGAAACACCTATGCAGAAATTGGGTAAGTTCGGTTCAGATTTAGATATAGGCCCCATACAAATGTCGCTCCCGATTTGACTTTTGCGCTCTACATATTGTACCCGATTTTCTTTAAATTTGGCGCAACATCTTATAATCCAACTAGAAACACCTATGCAGAAATTGGGTAAGATCGGTTCAGATTTAGATATAGTCCCCATACAAATGTTGCTCCCGATTTGACATTTTCCGCTCTAGAATCCACATATTGTACCCGCTTTTCTTTAAATTTGGCACAACATCTTATAATCTAACTAGAAACACCTGTGGCTAAAGCGGGCTAGATCGGTTCAGATTTAGATATAGCCCCCATACAAATGTCGCTCCCGATTTGACTTTTTCCGCTCTAGAAACCACCCAATTTTCTTTAAAATTAGCACAACATCTTATAATCCAACTAAAAGCTCTTATGGAGAAAGTGGGCAAGATCGGTTCAGATTTAAATATAGCCCAAATACAAATGTTGCTCCCAAAAGTTTGAGCGATTTTGCCCAAACTATACATTTTATATTTCACCAATTTCGTTCCAGGTTTCAATATATCCTCATATAAATGTCCTTTCCGATTTAACATTTTTTGTCAAACACATATATTTACAGGATACAAAAAACCTTCCGGTTTTCACTTTTTCACCGAATTGAATTGTAGTCGGATAAAAAGTGGAGTGTATCATAGAGTCTTGTTTTGTGTTAAATTTTTTCCCAATTTTTTTTTTCTGAAATAATATAACCTATTAATTCAGAAAGAAAATTTGGGCAAAATGCAACGTAAAAAGTTACACGGGAAAAACATGATTTTTAATGGTGTTTTTAGGGGTGTTTAGCTTGACCCAGTGACGAAATATTTTGTAGATCATCATGTCAAAAACCGGCCCTTTAAAATTAAAATAAAACGAGTTTCGATTTTTTAAATTTGAAAAACCGGTGAAACAACAACAAACACAAATTCGCTATTAATATTATTATAAAATTCTCAAGGTACGAACCTTTTCTATCTCCATCAATGATCTTGAGTCTCTTCTTTTTTACTGCCAGAGTGTATGTTTTAATTTCGTGCTCAATTACATTTCCGATATTATTAGACCTGAATCAGACGTGATTCCTTTAGGTATAAACCAATAAAAAATAGCACCAGCAATAACAATGGCTTCGATGTTACACATCAAGCTCCAAACGAAGCTATTTGATATCCTACTTGGTTTTTTTCAGCGTCACAATTCAATATTTTGGGGAAATCTTAAGCCTGTGGTATTAAGAGATCTGTTCAGTTTATATATGATTTTTAAGAGCTTGATAACTTTTTTTAAAAAAAAAACGCATAAAATTTGCAAAATCTCATCGGTTCTTTATTTGAAACGTTAGATTGGTCCATGACATTTACTTTTTGAAGATAATTTCATTTAAATGTTGACCGCGGCTGCGTCTTAGGTGGTCCATCCGCTTAGTCCAATTTTGGCATTTCCACGTTTTTGAGTAACAGAGAACCAATTGGTGCGAACGGCGACGAATCGAAAATTGGTGGTCATCATTAACACTGGCCGATACAGCTGCGATATTTTCTTCAGTTCGCACTCTACGTAAGCGTGTTGGTGGTTTAATGTCCAACAATGTAAATTTGGTGCGAAATTTAGTCACAATAGCCCGAATAGCCGCTTCAGTGGGTCGATTAAACTGACCATAAAATGGAAGCGCGCAATGAACTTTCTTAACAGAGCACGCATTTTGATAATAAAATTCAATAATTTGCAAGCGTTGTTCGTTTGTAAGACGATTCATGATGAAATGTCAAAGCATACTGAGCATCTTTCTCTTTGACACCATGTCTGAAATCCCACGTGATCTGTCAAATACTAATGCATGAAAATCCTAACCTCAAAAAAATCACTCTTTACATTACATTTATTCAAATCATTACTCTCACATTTTCTTAAGTATTTTTATTGTAGAATATATCGATTTAAAAACCGGTTAACCGACATGAAAACACCGGTTTCGCCGGTTTGTCGAAAATGCAAATTTAAAAAAAGGTGGACGTTGTCGGCGTTATCACCGGTTAACCGGTTTTCGGTTTTGACATACCTAATCACCATTAAACAATCCAATCTTCATTTCTGGGAGGTGACCGCTGCAATTTATTTTCGTGACCCATCCTACTGTACATATGCTTAAATTTTCAAGAGCTACGCACAATTTATAAGAGCGTTCTTAGATTTGATTAAATTGTTGCTGTTTATATAGGGTCTAGACACACCAAATATTAGGACAAAAACGTATTGCGCAAAATGCGAATAATACGTTTTGAATACTATGGTGTTGCCCCACAAATGCAAAATTTTGTGCAAAGCTGCTTTTTGCGCAAATATTTTGAGTGTGTAAAATGCCCTTTAAACGTTATCGAAAAATTAAATCTTGAAAATCCTAAGCAATCAGTTCATTACGCCTTCGTAATGCCTGAGTCGATTCGTTCGTCTCAGCCAAATTCGTCTTCTGGAAACCTATCCTTAACGTTTTGTTTTCGTGAAAACAACTCAATTCTCTGAAAAGGAAGAAAAAACATGTTCTCCTAATCTCACACAAAAAACTTCCGTTTCATTTTTGAATAAGAAATTATTTGATTTTTTTCTGTGTATTTAGAATGATGTACATCTAGAAAAAAAAGACCCATATTATCGCACACACACGTATTAGCACTCAATATGCCCATCTCTCGTGCCTACACACACAATGGGTATTAAAATATCAAGCGCCTGAAGAGTAGTGGCAAACTTGGTGTGTATTTAGGTGTACATGAAGTATGAATTAGTATATGTATGTACACATATGTATATATACATAGCTCCCAACAGGCTTTGATGTCTATTAACAACGAGTTCTATCCATGTGAACGGTGGATGTTAGAAGCTTATCTTTTTCTGCAGAAGGATCCTTAAAAAAGATTTATAACAAAGGTTAACTGTGATAACGACAAATGGTGTAAATTTAGAAGGAGAAATAAACTGTTTCAAAACTTTAGCTGGACCTTATATAGGGGGCCATTTAAAATTTTAAATTTGAACTACCGATTACTTTGATTTTGAAAGGTAGAATAACATTTATTTCTATTTTCAGGGTTTTGACATTTGCAAAATGGAACGCTATATGCTTGAACAAAATTCGAAAACATTATAAACTTACTTCCAAAATAGTGAGTCTTTAATGCAAACTGTAAGAAATTTACGTGGAAAAATTTCCAGAAGATATCGGTCTTCATGAAGCTCATTTCCATCTCGGTGGCTATGTCAGTAAGCAAAATTGCCGCATATGGGGTTCAGAGAAACCACACGTGACTATTGTGAAGCCATCCACAACGAGTCACTGTTTGGTATGGATTCTGGGCTGTACTGAAAAATTGAGTTGATCGGATGAGGTACTGCCGAACCAGTCGTGGTAGTCATATGAATAATATTGTGTTCCATTCCATTAAATGGCAAAGTTCAACCTTTCCAATAAAACCAGAAATTTGAAAAAATAATCAGTCTATAAAGAAGATTCTAATTTAAAACTTTAAATGACCTACCCTGTGCAAAAATTTTAAATTTGTAAATCGCAATATATATTATATACATATTAAACCGCACTGATGTATAATTACTACATAATTACTAGATTAGATATGTTGGTTTATTATCTTTAAATCGCTTTCCTTTGGTTAGCTCCAATAAGTAGTGGTATTAGCAACTTTTTAATCGAATTACGAGGAACTCTTGTACAGGGTGGCGCAGAATGAGCTATATGGTTTAAATGGTATAATTTTTTTATTTATGCGATTTTTTTAAATACAGCATATTATAGGGGAATTTTTTGCAATTAGCTTTGAAAATTAATATCCTGTAAGTGATGTCCATTTTCTGCTTTGCACATACGTGCTATTTTTAGCATATTTTCCACAACAGAGATTGAGACACCACTTACATTTTGAAGAAAATATGGGCCAATTATCCTTTCGGAGGATACACCTCACCAAACAGTACAATTAAGTGTCGCTGATTAACTGTTCTTGGATTTTCCATAACCCAAATCCTGCAGCTTCATCGCTCATTACTAAATTGTGAATTGTGACTGTTGGTTTGAAAAATAAAATTCAATTATTTTTGTGCGTTGTTCGATCGTGTAATGATTCATAATTAATTCTCTTTCACAAAATGCTGAAAAAAAAAAAGAAAGAATAATAATTAAAAATGTTATAAAGAATTCAAACCATATAGCTCATTCTGCGCCACCCTGTAGTACAACACAAAAATGGGGATATTTATATCAGATTCGATTGACATTATTTTTTGTCAGACGGTTTATCCTTTATTTAAAGCAATGTTAAGGTTTTTTGTAAACAGTTATTTTTTCGAAGGGATCTGAGAAATTCGTAGAGTTTGTAACTTGATGAAGAAAATCATCATTTTAATATACTGTAATTAGATACAAATTTAAAATATATATGTAGTTGCCTATCCTCAAATTTAGTAAAATACATTATATTTTTTAATTTTAAACTCAAATTATAAATGCATATTTTGTGCATATGCAATATTCTTTTTTGCATATTCAATACATATGGTCATCTCCCAAAAAAATGAAATCAGACCACACAACTTTTAATAAAAATAAAAGAGAACAAGTTAACTTCATAATAAAAAAGTTGTCGAAATTAGGAAAAAATAAAATTAAAAGCTATTAAACTTTATTTTTTCCTTATTTCGACAACTTCTTTATTATGTAACTTGAATTTAACTTGTTCTCTTTTATTTTTATTAAAAGTTGAAGTGTTATAACCAATATTACTATTTTTTTACTACGCGTGGAAATATTTGTAGCGTCCGTATTTCTGTTGTACTTAATTAAAAAATTCTAAGAGATATTTCTCATATTTCATAAATCTACAAACAAAATATATCCTCTGAGCTTCATTTACATATAAATATATGGAATAACAAAGTTCTCAAAAAATCGCTGAACTTTGTATATTTCTATAAGAGCTTCAAAAGTACTTCTGTTTTTTGTAGCGTCCGTTTCAATGTAAAATTGTTTATAATTTTGTACTAAATCCTGACGGTATATTCTTAAAATGTAGTACTCTTTAGAAGACTAAAAAGGCTGATCGACTTTTTCAGTTTCTTTCTTGTTTTTGGCGTAATTTAAGGCATGCGAATGTCGCATCCGAGCCATTCCATATATTTTGCATAAAAATACATATTTTATAGATGAAGTCGGAATGCTATATGCGGCATTAAAATTGATCTAAATACCAAATTTGAGCTCAATCGGACTATAATTGAGATCGGCATAAAATTCCGTTGTCTACTAATCAAACAACAGAAATACTGGGGAAAATTTTTACGATTTTCGTTTTCACTTTCGTAGTAGTAGTAGTATTTTTGTAGTCTTCTAACAAAATCACAAAAACGTTCGAAAGATGAAACGTGAATTAAATCGTTCTCGTAAAATTTCTGTGATATGCCGCATAATGGGGCAACATTTACTGTTCACTAAGTATAAAACAGATTTAATTTAGTAGTTAATAAATAGTATTTTATATACCTTTTATTTAGTTTCAAAGTAATTTTTGGAGGTTGATTGACACACAATTAAACTTTGAAAACTGAAAGTGGTTTCATTCATTAATAAATATTCGTTTTACATTTTCTGTAGAAGCAAAATTCGGATTACATTCCATTTCCGAACGGAATTCGACTCTGTGACAAGGCCGTTAGAAAATCGAAGTCAACAAAAAATGCGATTTGAAAATCATGCGGATGTCAGGACGTGTCGGTATGTATTAATCAGAAAATTACTTCGTATTTCAGTATTAGCCATTTACTTCTAATTATTACTTATTACCGTACTCCAAACAAAAAGTTCGGAATTGTTACTACGAAATCAAATCAAATTGAATTGTGGAGTGTGCCGAAATTGTTTTCGCCTCAAATATATACAATACCAGCTTTTTTACTCGGCGTTGCACGGGTTCATTCTTTCCTATTTCCAACTTCGTATGCTTTTGAAAATAATCGATCTACGACTATAAGACACATTTATGGAAAATGGTGACGTCATAGTTTCGTTTCGTTTAGATGCTAGCGTGCTTTCAACAGACGGACGGATCGTCTTAGAATTTTATGACGATCAAGAATATATATCGAGGGCTAATATTCATAAGTGGCTATGAACAAAAACACTACTTTTCAGGAGATCGAAAAAACTGATTTACTCCTTAATTTTAAGAGTAATTATGAATCATTCTTCTACAGTTTAATCTAAAAAGGATTACTAATTGCTACGATTAAAAAGTTTTCGAAATTTTCTATTATTCGCGGTTTTATGGTTCACGTTTAAAATTTAGCACTATGAGTTTTGAAATAAGCACATAACCATTAATGCTCAAATATATAAATAAGACAAATGTTGTGTAGAAAACGCATTTTCTGGGAAGTACACTGCGAATTTAAAGATTCCAGCTACATCCGTCAGATTTCCCTTTTATCCCTTTTTCCAAATTTTTTACAAAAAGTGGATATTGCGGTAGGGCACGGTAAACAAAAAATACAAATTGGATATTTTTGGAAAATTTTCATTTTCGCGTCAAATATGGCTAAAATGATTTTCACTCATGACATTTTTGTTTTATGATTTTCTCGCGATCTAGCCAACGGATCCGACTGAATTTTTATTTGTGTATTAAGAACCAATGTCGCTTGTGACATATATGTAGCCAATCGCGAAAATCGATTCAATTGTTGACGATATTCCCTAAATCTTGAAAAATGTTTTGAACAAAATCGTTGTAGCTCCATTTTTGAACTATATTATTTTTATGTTCATTGCCACTTTTGCAGTCACAAATTAACGTGTGAGTAGATAGCCAAATCAGAAAAATTTTAAAAAATGGCTTCAGAAAAAAATTGTTCTCCAAATTTATATGACAGATGACATCCAAATCTGATAATAGTTTGGCATCAAAAACCCATTTTCGTGAAAATGGTTCATAGCCACTTATGAATATAAGCCCTCGATATACTTTATAGGGTCTCAGGTCGATATTGTGTTACAAACGGAATGACAAAGTTAGTATACTCCCATCCTGGAGGTGGAAGGTATAAAAAGTTGCCTAAAACATATCAATCTCATTGTCAATTTTTTCAACTACTATTTATTAAATAAAAAATATTTATTTAAATAAAAAAACTATTGTTGTTTTAAAATACTTTGTTTCTATAAAATAAAATATAGATTTCATTTTCTTAAGAATAATAGAACGGCTATTTTCTGGCTGTCAATCGGCCTGAACGCATTATCCGGAGCGACATACATAAGCTGTAAAAACACAAAAATATGAACTTAATAAAAGAACATAGTGAAAAATAGATAAATCATATCTGAGTAAATACCAATCAGAGTAACTATGACAAGCAAAAATCATGCTCCATCGGCTTGTTACAAAACCTAAAACAGGCTTGTAACAATATTAGGTGATGGAATCGCTTTAAAGTGTTAACATCATGTTGGTCATTTCTCACAATGTTAGTTAGAGTTTTAACTTACCTAAACTACGTCCAGAAATGATGCACTTCATCGGCTTTTCATCTTGGCCATACTCCTGTGGATTTTCATTCTTTCCATCCTTTTTGCGGCTGTATGGGATTGAAAAGTACTATCATAGATAAATGTTTGCTACCTCTAGCTTTAAGATAACGGGCCTGTGTGAATGAAATGAGTGGAAACCGATCTATATGCTAATTTGTTTGTTACCCCTAGTTAAAAAATAACAGAACTAAATGAAGAACGATGAAAATAAAATCCCATCCTAAATACTAATTTCTTTGTATTTTACCCAGACTAAAGTAATCCTTGAATTTGAAAAACGATGGCTAACAAACTAAAAGTACAATTTCGAATACAAACCAAGATGGAATTAAACGAAAAATGAAATGAATAACCACTAGTAATGAAATCTCATATGAAATGAAAATGTCATAAGCCAATGGAATGTGTTCAACTCTTCCTGTAAACAACATTCCAATCCCTCTAATTAGCATTTCATTTCCCGCCATAACATAATTTTTGGGTACAAGTTATTTTATTCATGAACGATTCATTTCAAAATGGCTATTTTTCCCGGCTTATCTTCGAATACATCGAGGCCGCCACCACATTTCCTTAAATAAAAACGTCTATACGATTATTTTGTTACTAAAAAACGTAACCGATCTTTCCTTTGTGGGCTTTATTCCATTTTGTCAAATTGTTATGTCCAACTTTTTGGCTCTCTATTCTTCTTTGCAACTCCACCTCTCAGCAGTTTCAAATACAATCATTTTTTAAAATAAAGTGTACAATTGTAAAATTGTTTTTAAAAAAGTTTTGTTTTAATAATAAAACAAAAAAGAAATAATTTATTTCTTGGACTTGATTTTCTTAAGATAGAATTCCAATTCTTTGCCTTCCAAAATGTAACCATCGGCACGACCGCATTGGCCGGGACGAGAGGAAACGCAGGCTGTAAACAAAAAGAAAAAATGGCGAAATTAACAAAGGAACTTGGGAAACTAAAGGAATAGGAAGCAAACATTATTTGTGAGTAAAGGCCAATCAGAGTAACTATGACAAGCAAAAATCACATCCCATCGGCTTGTTACAAAACCTAAAACAGGCTTGTAACAATATTAGGTGATGGGATCGCTTTGAATTGTTAACATCATATTGAAATTTCTCACGAAATAATACAGCTGGGATAGACATTGTGTGGACTTACCTAAGATACGACCAGAAACGAATTGATCTTCGACGGCTTGTTCAACCTTAGCGTACTTTTGACGTTCCAAGTATTTCTTCATGGTCTTTTCGCTACGCTTCTTGGTGAGGACATCGTTATCATCATCTTTTTGTTGTTGCTTGGGGTTACGTTTACGGCCCAAAGGCAAAACGTAGTGGGATTCATACCACTGACGGAAAGGGGTGGCATCAATGACAACAATGGAGTTCTTTACCAAAGTCTTGGTACGGACCAATTCGTTGTTGGAGGCATTGTAGACAACATCAGCGATACGGGTCTTGCGGGCAATACCCTCAGAGGCCCAGGCGAAATTGCCGGTTTCAAGACGGAGGGCACGGAGTTTGGAGTTACCACCCCGTGTGCGTACGGAATGAACGCGGGATCCACCCAACTGCAAGAGCAAAAGGACATCATTTAATTAATGCTTTCCCAGAAAAAAAATCAAATGTCTTCGTATCGAAAGGAGCTTCTAATCATCATCAGTAGTCCGAACATAATAACGCTATTCATCAATGGCTAAAGACAGTTCCGAAGAACTGTCCTTTGGTTGCAGTTGACACGCGTTATCATCACAGAAGATCGAAGCTCGCTCCCAAGGAAGAACAGTGGCAGCCACTGAAGAATACATACCTTGGTATTGGCAGCTGGACGTCCCAACTCGAACTTGCGCTTCTTACGCAGGGACTTGCGTTTGCCACCAGTGGCGCGGCGCTTATGAGCACTATCGCGGCTAATACCTGAAGGGAAATGGTAACAAACACATCAGTCATTCGCTCCTTGAAGGATATATTCAAACATGTTTCTCAACACTAAGAAAATAATCCAAGAAAATCTTGTTTTTCGACATCGCCTTTTAAGAATACATTTTATTTTTCTCACTGCATCTCAATATCGTATAGGCAGTGCCCGGCTTGGTTTTTCTTATTTAACATTTTAATTTGCTGATATAAATTTCCAAGTTTTCTCAAGTTCCATTCACCACTTGTTTTACTTCATGTTTCCATAAGAATTTATTAAATATTTCACCGTTTATTAATGGATGTTTTAAGATTTTCTTGAATATTTTTCACTTTGTCGAAAAAACCGCACTCACCCATCTTGAGTAAAAACAGAGAAGGAAAGGAAGCAAAAAAGAAACGCGATAGTTCGTGTCACTTCAACTGTCACATGTTAAATGGAATAGATTATACAGCGTTGTATTTGTTGGTAAAATGTCAAATGTTGAAAAGGTGTGTTCAATTAGCATAGGGTGTGGAAAAAAACTCGGCAAATTTAAGTCTTCTTGTATGGGCGCAAAGGTCTACACAAACGGAAAGCCTCGCCTGTTTTCTTAAAACAAAAAATTATTCGTTTTCGCAACGCAGATAGAAAACACAATCCGCGTGTAATGGACCATTTAATATACCACTATTTACTACGCTTATTTATGTATTGGGGTTTCCCTATAAAATTTCAGTAATAATTTTTAAATGTTATCAAATAATGTTTGAAAATGTCTTCAAAAAGTTTTTTTATAGATTTTTGCACATTAAAATGTAACTAAGTTATTTCTTTTAACAGCAAGTAAATAGTTTGTAATTATACATACTTATATGTACTATTTTATTCATAAGGCCTATTCGATTGGGGTTACTAGCTTAATATTTGTATGGAATTGACTCGAACAGGTCTAATATTTTTTGACATAGTCCTTATTTACACGATGACTTTTTTGTAGTCTTGTAGATCTATGCGTTAACATGTTACACAATTTGACATTTTGACTTTTTTACTTGACTCAAAAGTCATGACTTTAGTATTTGAGTTTGCGAACGACGTACACGCAAAGAAAATAATGTGAGAAATCATACATATTCATACTTACACCATTATCCAACTAACTTATTAATTTTAACAAAGTAACTTGTGTAAATACTACAAATTTATAAATTGGAAAAAAGAACATGGTTGAATATTTTAAGGTATATAAGCACTAAACACCTACCAAGTAAACTTAGCTATTTATAAAGAGTGATTTTTTTGAGGTTAGGATTTTCATGCATTAGTATTTGACGGATCACGTGGGACTTCAGACATGGTGTCAAAGAGAAAGATGCTCAGTATGCTTTGACATTTCATCATGAATAGACTTACTAACGAGCAACGCTTGCAAATCATTGAATTTTATTACCAAAATCAGTGTTCGGTTCGAAATGTGTTCATGTGTTCGAAATGTTCAGCGATGAGGCTCATTTCTGGTTGAATGGCTACGTAAATAAACAAAATTGCCGCATTTGGAGTGAAGAGCAACCAGAAGCCGTTCAAGAACTGCCCATGCATCCCGAAAAATGCACTGTTTGGTGTGGTTTGTACGCTGGTGGAATCATTGGGCCGTATTTTTTCAAAGATGCTGTTGGACGCAACGTTACGGTGAATGGCGATCGCTATCGTTCGATGCTAACAAACTTTTTGTTGCCAAAAATGGAAGAACTGAACTTGGTTGACATGTGGTTTCAACAAGATGGCGCTACATGCCACACAGCTCGCGATTCTATGGCCATTTTGAGGGAAAACTTCGGAGAACAATTCATCTCAAGAAATGGACCGGTAAGTTGGCCACCAAGATCATGCGATTTGACGCCTTTAGACTATTTTTTGTGGGGCTACGTCAAGTCTAAAGTCTACAGAAATAAGCCAGCAACTATTCCAGCTTTGGAAGACAAAATTTCCGAAGAAATTCGGGCTATTCCGGCCGAAATGCTCGAAAAAGTTGCCCAAAATTGGACTTTCCGAATGGACCACCTAAGACGCAGCCGCGGTCAACATTTAAATGAAATTATCTTCAAAAAGTAAATGTCATGGACCAATCTAACGTTTCAAATAAAGAACCGATGAGATTTTGCAAATTTTATGCGTTTTTTTTTTTAAAAAAGTTATCAAGCTCTTAAAAAATCACCCTTTACAAAAAAGCACATGTGTAATTTACACACACACACACAAAGAAAAAATGTGAGAAATCATACAAGAAAAGCGTACAACTTACCTAAGTTTCTTAGGTGAAATACAACTTTAAAAGTTCTTTGGCAACTCCTACAGAACACTTGGGTAATTTGCCAATAAAAAACTACTGCCAGTTATACAATAAAACTTGTGTAAAATTACCTTGTATGTTTTGGCTGTATTACAAGGCACTTTGTTGCCTTAAACAATTTGCATTTATCAGTACTTAAAAATAAATGTACAAATTAATAGAACATAAGTAATCCAACGCCATGTTTCATTTATCTAATTTGGAATGTTTTAATAATACGAAATAAATTAAATTTAATAATACGAAATACCTAAATCTTTTTATTGATTTTTCTATTCCCCGCCAAAAAAAAAAACGACGATGCCTTAATTTTTTAGCTTTTTGGTCCTCCGTCTGGAAACAAAAAATGATATTAAGGCTGTTTTTTCTTTGATGCTTCTGTTGTTTTTGGTGGGGTTGCTGTTGTCGTTGCTGCTGGTGTGTTGATTGGGCATCGACGTACAGGTGAGGCTGATGTTGTAGCTGCTGTCTGTTGTGATGAGTTAACAGCAACAATATGGGTTTGTGGTTTCTGTTGTATATCGTTATCAAACAACAGTATTTTGTTGATCAATATTGTTGTTGGTGTGGTGGTGGTTGTTACTGCCGTGTATGATGTTGCTGTTGTCATTACCCACATATTGTTTGTATGTTGCTGAGGCACAACCACCGCCACCCCTACAGCATGTAAACTGTCTATCATAAAAGGATTAAATAATTAATGGCGAAAGAAACTTTTGAAAACACACACAGCCACACTTACCTTGTTATAATTGTACGTTTTTCGGCTTTCCCAAAACACGCACTGACTTTGGTACCAATGGATAACAGAGGCCCGTTGCTGTTTTCATTACTAAATACAAAATATGTCCCAGCACCACCTGGCGGAGAACCAAATATTGTTGTGCGTAGTGCATAAATACCACTGCTACCGAAACCATTTACGGCATCACTTGTCGAGACTGCATAATGTTGCTCCAAAATTTCCTAAATGAACTTCATTGACATTAATTGAAGGAGAACATCATATTATATTCCAGACTTCCGAAATGTAACTAAAATTGATATTAATAAATTGAAAGAGTTTGCGAGTGCAAAATAAATTAAATTTAATTTCACCATACAAATGAAGCACATGTGTAGTTTACACATGTACGAGGGAAATTAAGCATTTACTTGTATGACTTCTGTCAACTCTATATAAAAAATATTTACAAAATTGAATCAGGTATTTTTCACAAGTTTTTTTTCTGCGTGCATGTACGAGGGAAATTTAGCATTTATTGTATGACTTCTGTCAACTCTATATAAAAAGATTTACAAAGTTGAATTCGTTATTTTTACACAAGTTTTTTGTCTGCGTGTACTTACACCATATCAGACTAACTTATTAATTTTAACAAATTAACTTGTGTAAAAGCTACAAATTTCTAAATTGGGAAAAAGAACATGATTGAATATTTTAAGGTACATAAGCACTGGAACACCTACCAAGTAAACTTTGCTTTTATACAAAAGAAGCACATGTGTAATTTACACATGTACGAGTGAAATTTAGCATTTACTTGCATAACTTCTGCCAACTCTATATAAAAAAATTTACAAAGTTGAATTAGGTATTTTTACACAATTTTTTCTGCGTGTAGCTGAAATGACTTAAGGTCGATTTGCAAATGTCAGATCCCATAAAAATTTGATATTTGAAAATCGACCTTATGTCATTTCAGCTAGATTTTTAATGCAGTGTGACGAGGCCATTAAATGATTGGTAAAATCAATGAAAAACGTGTTTTCAGTCATTTGACTAAATGTTTTTTTAAATAGCCACCCAAACACTAGGCATAAAGTTTCCCTACAAAAATATATAAAGGTCCATTCACACAGTCGCATGACAGTGACAATAGTGCAGACTCACATATACAGCCAAAAGCCATTTTATCCGCTATGTAAAAATTCATCGTATGGAATTTGACAAACGAAATTCACAGAAATGTGGATTTTGGGTGTATCAGATATAAGCATAAAATAAATTCTTAGTAATACTGAGTCCAGATATGCGCCCAAAATACGACGAATGTGGATTTTGAGTCAAACAATTGAAGAATCAAAAAAGTGGATTTTGTGTGTATATCCGAATGTTACTCAACACTACATGAAGCAAAAGTCTTTAGATACATATTCCAAGTAGAACAATAAATACATGACTAAACAACCCTATGAAGTCACTTGTACTACACAACTTAAATGTTTTATTTATTATTACATTAATTTCCGATACATTATCAGATGCTCGTACAGAATTTAATAAGTTTAAGGCTTTAAGACTGGTACGGACGTCTTACCGAAATTTCTTTGACTAATTTCATATATACCCTATGCCATTACCCATTACCCTGGGCCATTTAAAACTTTAAATTTGAATCGGCTATAAAAAAAGTACTGATTATTTTTTCAAAGTTCTTTTTTTATTGGAATGGTTGAACTTTGTAATTTAATAATGGAACACAATATCATTCATACGACTGGCTCGGTAGTACCTCATCCGATCAACCCAATTTTTCAGCACAGCCAAAATCTACACCAAACAGTGACTTGTTGTGCATGCATTGGCTTCTCAATAGTCACTTGTGGGTTCTCTGAATTCCATATGCCCTCCCTTATTGACATAGCCACCGAGATGGAAATGAGCTTCATGAAGGCTGAACTGACCTCTTCTCGAAAAATGTCCACAAAAATTTCTTACAGTTTTCGTTCACTACTTTGGAAGTATGTTTTTAATATTTCCCAATTTTGTTCGAGCGTATAGCGTCCCATTTTGCAAATGTCAAACATAAACCTGAAAATAAAAATAAAGAATGTTTTTCCACATTTCAAATTCAAAGTAATCGGTAGTTCAAACTTAAAAGCTGAAATGGTCCATCCTATAAATTCGACAAGGAAAATAATAGTGTAGACAAACCAAATGTAAACAGCAAAAGTCGCAAAAATTTTAAATCCATACACCAAAATTGAATGATTGTATTTATAAATAAATAATAATATTATAAATAAATAATAACAGAGTCAGTGAAAAAAGAAAGTCTCCGCTGCATGGGTTATTACGCGTTGTAATAGTCTTTTCAGACTACAAGCGAAAGCAATCGATTTCAACTTGAAAGATCGATTTTCAAATGTCAAATTTGTATGGGATCTGGCATTTGTAAATAAACCTTGAGCTGAAATGACATAATAGACTTGTTACACTGCATACGAAATCTAGCAGAAATGACATAAGGTCTATTTACAAAAGTCAGATCTGATACAAATTTGACATTTGAAAATCGAGCCTAATGACATAGGCTGCTAGAATTGGATGCATTTACAATGTCAGATCCCATTCAAATTTGACATTTATAAATCGATCTTAAGCTGAAATCTCTTGATTTCGTACACAGCCTTAAAAGGCTATAAAGCAAATAAATGATAAAATTTCATTTAATTTTTATTTTGAGATGCATAAATTTTCATAAAAGCCTTTTCAGACTGCATGCGAAATCAAACGATTTTAGTTCAAGTTCCGAAACGAAAATTTCGTTATTTATTTTACAAACACTTCTTATGGAAACTAAATTTTCATGAGAGATTAAAAAATAAACTTTCAGGTGTAAACACTCCAAGCGTTTTAACCTGAACATACCTGTATATTGTAATAGATCATACTTCCGTTGTACGCGGTTATCTCAATATGGTATCATTGTTGTTTTGAAATGCAATGCAAAATACAACCCTGTTTAGTCACAGAATTGATATCGATAGCAAAAAATCGACTGAACTGAAACCAAAATCGTACTACCATCACAAAAAACCCGAAAAAATAAGCCAGACGCAATTAAAAGCAGCGCAGCTGAACAAAAATCATTATAAAACTAGTGAAAAACAGTGAAAAGACGCATCAAATCGAAATAACGACGGTAATAAACCTAAAGGTGTGTAATTTTAAAGGAATGTGCTTGTGAAATCCTCCGAAAGAAGTGAAAAAAATTTCATGAAATTACAAAATACGTGGTGGTATTGCAGAAGACAATGAGTAATGCTCTATAGTCGAAGAGAGGGGAATACGCAATACAACAAAAAACAATGTGATTTAAATATATTGATTATTCAATTAATTGATAAAACAAAACAACAAGTTTCGAGGCTTACGAAGAATCCAGAAAAGGCTTATTTTTTTCATTATTAAAGTAGTGGTTGTGGTGAGGAAAATGCCTGAACTTTGTGGGAAGTCGTGGAAGAATTTCTTCGTCCGACATGATCTGTTTTGTTTGTATAAGGAAAAATGGTGATTGCTGCTTCAATGGATGTGTTTTTGTTGTCGCATAAGTTTATTTATTTGGAATGAATGCAACTCTGTCTTATAAATGCATACAGCGAGGCAAATATTGTTTATGACTGATATTTGTGAGACGTTACTTTTTGATCGGTATCAGGTATTTTTTTTATAAAACTGTTCACAATTTCCCTTTGAACTTCGCTTCATTTATTATATTCCTTATCATTCTAAAAACTTTATTGCTTCCGCCACAGTCCTCTTTTTCTTTCCCAAAGTGAGGTTAGTTTGTTTGTATGTGTGTTTTCCTTTTGCCAAAAATGTGTGTCAAGTTTTGAGTTTTGCTCTACTCTAAAGTCCTTAACGCTGTTGTTAGTTTTCCGGCCTCCACTCGAGTCTAGACACAAACATCATATTGTATTGTTTTCCCTCGACATTGTTTGCTATTGATGCATAACTACTCCCTCTTTGGACTGACTGGTTGACGTTACTGTTTTCCTCTCTTGTGTTGGCATTCCGTCACAACGCCTCTCTCCCTCGATATACGCGCGCGCTCTCTTTATGGAGGTTCTATTGTTGCATTTGTAAACAATCCAAAAGCAAGCAATTCAACAATTGTGTTTACATAGACGTCGATTCAAGATAAATTGGTGTGTGTGCGTGTAAATAGTGTTTCCGTCCACATTTGACGACATACGACATCTTTTCCAGCGACTGGAGTTCAAATTTTTACACTACTAATGTAAGATTGCCTTTCTTTTCAGACATTATTTTTGTCTATTTATTGAAAAATGGACACTGTTTTGAGTTCCGGAGGTTCCAATGCCTCCGGCGATAGTATTGGAGGCATCAGCAGTGGAGGTGGTCGTGGTTGTAACGGTGGCAAAAACAACAGAATGCAGCGCGTGGGGGATACGCATGGCGCACACAGCGAAATCAACGCCGAAGTCAAGAAAATTTATCAGTAAGTTATATTAAATAATAATATAAATACCCTTCGCTGAAGACAAGAATATAAACTGGAAAAATATTCATTGAACAAAGACATTTTTCTGTGTCAGTCAAAATAGTCTCATAGACTGTGAACATATCATGAGATAACGAGTATGATAAATGTTATCACACAGCTGGATTCTGGCAAATACTGTTTATTTCGTAGGAAAAAACATCAACTGACATCATTTGTATGTACATATAAGGAAAAACTGACCATCTAGCCCAACCTTTCATATATGTATAAGCTAAACTTCTTTATAGAAACAAATACGCCAGCTTAGACGTCTATGTTTTTTCTTCCATATAGCAGCAAGTTAGACCTACTTTATAATATTTACGATACTTTCCTTGTTGTTTTCTATTTTAATTATATTATTTTGTGTCCTTTATCTATTTTAGACAACTCTACATTGTGGTCAAACAACTAGACGATGAAAAGAAACAAATTTCCGGAATCTCACAACTTTTCCAAAATGATTTGGAGCAGAAACGTGCCCAAATTGTTCAACTTTGTATTCAGATCATATTCAGGGATTACCAGTCTGTGGGCAAACGAGCTCGGGAAATTATGTGGCGCAAAGGTTATTACGAATTCATAGCTTATGTAAAGAAAAATTGGTCTAAAGAGCTAAAGGATACTGCTCAACCAGGTGCCCAGGAAAATATACAAAAAATTGAAAGATTCCTCTGTGCTGGCATCTTGAATTACAAGCGTATTGCAGCCAAAATGGAAGAGATTTACGATCTAGATCTTAAATACCTAATTGACTTTACTATCATAAGTGATGCTTATCTCAAGGAGTTGAAGGATAAGGATAAACATGGCAAAGGCGATGGCTATATGGATGTCGACGACATCAACAACTATGCTGTGGATAAGAGTTTGGATGCAGTTTCCTTCGCTTTGGACACTATACATTCATCTCTCCTGAGTTTGGGTGATTTGCATCGCTATTTCCTGGATTTTCGCATTGATACAAAGCTGAAGATAACAAAACAGCTGGCGGCCAAGTATTATTTCGAAGCTTTCAAGTTAAATCCGGCCATAGGAATGGCTCAAAACCAATTGGGTACTTTGTATTATGGTCAAAACTATGACTTGGATTCTATTTATCATTATTTATACTCCTTGGTCAGTTTGATACCTTTCGAATTGAGTGAGAACAATGTTTGTAAACTCTTCGCCGCTCACGCCGATTATTTGACTAAAATGGACCCGGAAAAGATAGAATTTAATCTTCAGGATTTCTACGCCCGTTTCTATTTGATTGTGGATATATTCTTTTTCGACAAAGAGGTGCCGGACTTCAATTCTCTTTGTCATTGCGTCTTGGTAGATCTTCGTAAAATTTTATGTTCCAAAACATTTAATATCAATGATTCGAGCATTTTCAAAATTGTCTCAATTTTGTTCTTCTGTTTGTCCAAACTCAAAATGATTAATTCGCAAAAAGTTTATTCTCTGAATGCTTTTCTGGTGGCTGTGTGTTCCGATCTGATGGACGCATGCATCGTTAGCTTGGAGCAAACTATACTGGCTAAAACTTCGGAAAATGAACAATTCCATGTCATGTATACCAAGAGATTCGATGAATTTGATATGGTCGTTCGCAAATCCCGCAATGAATATAAAAATTGGCTGTCGTCCATTGGAGAGGCTGAAAGGAAAGAGAAGAAACAAACCCAGCAATTGTCGCAGAAGGATTTCTCTTCCGATTCACGTGAATCACAAAGATCTCATGATGATTACATATGTAAAACTCAGGATAGCAATAAACCGTCGAAGGATGATAATAAAAACGATGGTGAACCAAATTCTACCCGTTCCTCGGATGAGGCCAAGGAGAGCGATTTGAAAACGCCGTTGTCGTGTAAGAGCAAGAAGAGGGGCATGAAATTGAGACGACGACGTCGCAAGATTGCCCAATCGGATGATAGTTCCTGTTATGATACTGAATCGGATATGGATACCGACTTTTCCACGGACGAAGAGGATTATACCGATTTGAGTTCAAACTTTGACACAGACTTTAGTGATATTGAAGCCACTGGCGAACCAGAACCAGAACGGGAAGTTAAAAGTGAGTTATAATAACATAAAAGAGTGGTATTTTCCATAACAATTTTATTCGACTAATTTATATTCATACTTTCGCTCACTACTTTTATAAAAAATACATTTTCTTCTTTCAGTTGAAAACAAACACAAGCATAACAATTTATGTCATACCTCTTCACGTCATGGCTCCAAGGAAAGTGTCTACACCAATGGCAGTGTCGGTCCGAATTTTTCGGACAACGAAGATATTGTTATCGAAGAGGAGAACATCATATATCCCGACCAGGATGAGGACAAGTTGCAGCATTTGACAACATCAGCACCACGCACTAACTCGCAGGATATCGATTCTGAAGAGCTTTTGAAAAGTTTCGAAATTTTGCAGCTACACACCAACAATGCTGTACTTAATTTTACCAATTGTGACAATGATGAAACCCAGAAAAATAGCTCAGGCCATCAAAAACCCAACGACGAAACAAAAGTCGCTGATGAGCCACCCAAGAAAATGGTCTACCGCAATAAATACACGAAAATCAATCCCAATATCGTGGTAGACTTTGCCAAGAATGAACCCACCATTAGGGCTTTGAAGATCCTCTTCGATTGGCTGAGAATTAACCATGAAATTCTATTCGGTTGCTATCACTCGAATCCAGAGTTCATACATAAAATAATGAAATTGCTGAATTATTGCAATATAGATGTATTCACACGCAAAGTGTTCTTTGAAAGAGAGTTCCTCACCACGCCCAACGTGCGTCAAACGTTGTGTGATCTTTTTGATGTTAGAGCTAATGTTCCTTTGTCGGAAGATTTCGTTTTCAAAAGCTTTGATATATTCCAATCCACCCAGATTACTTTGGATTGGGAGACAACTATTCGTGAAAAAGTGACCACCGAGGAAGAGTGTATTTTGCGTATCTTTAAAATGGTTGATTTTGGTTTCTTCATTTGCAAACAAAAGAAATTCAATTATCGTTTCTGCGTCAAGGCTCGACGTTTCACGGAGAACACTAAAAAGAAGCGCGAGGAGAAAAAATCCTCTTCGCGCCGTCGTGAAAGACGCACGGCCAAGAATGCTGCCCGCAAGCGAACTGAAGGTCGCACACGACGTTATTCTGATCGTAAAAATGGTATCGTGCGTAAGAGCTATACCAGCAATGAGGAAAAGGATACTGTGGAGGAGTGCAAACGTATGCCTCGTAAGGGTTATTTACGCAATCGCAATAGCGAGAAGTCCAATAGTAATGGAGCAACAGCTGGTGGTGGAACTTCTGCCTCGACCACTACAAATAGCGCCATATGTGAGAAGATCCAATCAAGCAGTGGCGCCGATGAGGAACGCTCAGAAGCCATGACAAAAAAGTGTGAGATTATGGGAAAACTATGGTTGAAAAATGAAGTGGAAACTCTGGAGGAAGAAGTGAGTGTGAAATAAATTAACTATATATAATTCTATAAAGATAGCAGAGAGAACAATACACTTATTAAACGTAACAGTATCTAAGCATACACAGACATTTTCTATACGGAAAAGTGTGAAACTAGCTCCTCAGAGATTAGAAAATATCTGAGAAATTAATCTTGCAAATTTTCACCATCTCTAGTTAGATATACCAAACTCCACACAAACTGTAGGTTATCCAGACATTGTAGAAACAGGACTTAAATCTTTTGTAATTTTTTTTATAATTAAACATTTCTTGCTACTTCAATTTCATTTATTTTCCAATTCTCCCCTAAAGCTACGTAAGAACCCCATGAATATGATAATGACTCCCTTCTTGGTGGTTGATGCTAAGGCCTTGACTGAATACAATGGCATTGTTAAGAACCTGGTTAAAAGCAAGAAGTTCATTGTGCTTATACCAAATGCTGGTGAGTACAAAATAAAAACATATCCAGAATGTCTCAAAACTAACATTGTATTTATTTCCTCTTTTTAGTCTTCAATGAATTGGATGACTTGAAGAAGCGTAGTGAGAATGCCCGTAATGTTATACGTTGGTTGGAGCAAGAATTCAAACACGGCAATCGCCATATGCGTGCCCAGAGAGATAATGAGAATTTAACTTTGTCCTTGATTAAAATTCCGAGGAAATTGGGTAAGTTTAGCAAGCAAATCACCATGGACATTCCAAGTAATATTCGTCGTTTTTTTCTTATTTAGATCGCGATGGCTCTGTTTTCCTACAAATTGCTCAATTCTGCAATCATTTGGTGGCCAATCACTCGGATCCCAGTGCCACCGAATTCCAATCGAATGTGGTTACATACCTCTCCGGCGATTCGTTGCAAGAGAAGCAACGCAATCAAAATAATTTCAGTTTTACGGGCATTTTAGACTCGATACCCGTGCGTCATGATCAAATTGCAAATTTCTATGCGAAATTTAAGGCTAACAAGAAATGAATTCAATTAACGACGCAGGATTAACACCTGCATGGAAGAAATGCGCCGTTGTCGTCGTCGTCGTCGCCCTATAGCTGTCGTATTGAGTATTACATACAACACAAACAAAATGCCAAGAACGTTAATGAATGTGGGAATAACGCCTCTCCCCAAAACAACAACAAATTATCAAACAACAAAAAACCAAAAAACAACAACATACAAATCTTTAAAAAACAACAACATCAATAACACCATGCTATAAACATAAGGATCGGTAATGGGATTTTTTAAACAACATTTAACCCTTATCGATTTTATAAAAATATGTATATGTAAGCTATAGCTTAGCTTGATATCAATCAAAGAAAGGTCCTAAAGGATTTTCATCTGGATGGGATTTTTTGTTCAGCCGAGAAAGTAGCAGGAGAGAAAAAAGAACATGAATTTAGCGTTCCGAGCAAAAAAACAACATTTTTGCCAAAAACAAATACGTTTCAAATTTCAAAAAAATCTTTAATTTTTTTCTAAGCTGAGAAATGGGATGTTTATAGAGGAAAAAAGCAAACAAATTTAATTCATTACAATAGAAAATGGGTGGACTTGTATATATTTTTTGCTTAAAATACTTTTTAAACAAAAAATTAAACCAAAATCCTCCCCACAAAAACTTCAACAAAAAAAAAACAAACTGACAGGCATTTTCCATAACTTGAACTTAGTTAAGGGTAAATTTGAAAGCATATGTTTTTAGCCGCCCAAGCTTAACACGTGGAGGTTTTGCTAGAAACTACAAAGCCTGCTCAAAGATCATACTTGCTGTTTTTTTAGAAAACCAATCACTCGGAGAAAGCTTAAATAGTCAAAACGGAAAAAATTAAAACTTTCATAATTTAGAGGGATTCCTTTGGATTACAAAAAAGAAGAAGTTTTTTAAGCTTTCAGTCCAGTCCGTCGTCGCCAGCAAAGTTTCGTTGTCATCAGGCGGCAGTCGTCAAGTCAGTCTTCTGGGGTTTCATTGTTTAATTTTTTAACCAGATTAAAGGAACGATCAGATTTTTCTATCGAAACGCATCTAGTAGTCATCTCAAACCTGGAAAGGGGGAAATAGAAAAATGTCAGTTTTAGAAGAAAAAAAACTATACTTTTCAATAGAGTTTTATCACCCAACATTTCACAGCAAGCTTCTCTAAGTAGTATGATAGCATCAATAGATTTTTCTTAAAACATACGCTTCTTTTCAATATTACACATTCAACTTAATAATGTATACGTTTCTCTAAATCACTTTAGTTTACACAAATAATTTGGATTGATTTTTTTTAATTAACTGAATATTTTCCGATTTTTTTCTTCTAAATTGAAAAACAACACACATTTTTTTATTTCTCTTTTTTTCATTATGTCTAAAAACAAAATAAAAATTATCATTTTTCAATTGTATTCAATTCAAATAAATACGTTTTATATTATAATTAATATTCTATTATATATTACAGACCACCACAGCATTAGTTTTATCACACAATTATTTTACAGCCAACAACAACTATGTATTGCAAATAATCATTTATATCAACTTTATTTACAGCAAAATATGAAATAGGTTCATATATTTACACAGTGTATTTGAAGACTTTGGGCAGATTTCATACTTAAAAGTTATGTATGATAATTAATGAATGTGGAGAAAAGGACTATGCAATATTTTCATAGGTCAAGTATCAATTTTAAAAGTCACCATTAAATTCATTGGGCTTTAAATGAAAACAGTTTTAACAAAAAATGGATAGATATTGTGAAAAGTTGTTAAAAAATGTGGAGATATATATTTGATATATATATTATATTCCTTTGATCCGTGTCAAATTGGAAAACTGTCAGCAAATTTTGTTCTTTGACGATTTGTTCTCGTAAATTTTCTTATGTTCCCTTTTAATTCAAATTAAACGTATCCTTTTTTATTATCATTCTTATCTGAGGCACGACTTTATTTAATTCAAATTTAACTTTTTAAATATTAACTTTTTTTGCAAATGAATAAAGTAAAAAATAAACTTTTAATGATTACGATCTAGTATCGAATATGGCAAAGGTTTCAGCAAATTGAATCAAACCTTTATCGCACTGGTCGACATTTTTTTTTTTGGAAATACGGTCTGACGATTTGAATGTGAAAATATCTATTCATAGAGCCCTGTCACAAACACAATTTCCTTCGAAAGTGATATCATTGTTTAATCATTTATGATTAAACTTGTGTTGCAATACTGTACGAAAACGTAGAAATTTCTACAGTAATTGTTTCTGTATTGCTGTCTACGGTTTCTTACAGTATTGCCACACAAGTTTAACCATAAATTATTAACCAATGACTTCACTTTCGATCGAAATTGTGTTCTGTGACTGGTCTAAAAGATTTAAAAATGCAGATAGTCGTCTTAAAATTTGCAGAGAACACGGAGTATTTTCTAACCTTACATATTAAATTAAATTGAAATCTTTTTTCTTGTAAATTTTATTTCATAGAGTACCTTTCCAACACCTACATATTGATTGAGCCAAAATGAACCAAACAAGTCGAACATGTTTGTTTTATTATACCGTGCGAAAATTTTATTTTTTTTCTATTAGATCTGAGCCAAACTATATACACATGAAACTAGAGGTCGTATGTAGAAAAACTGTGTACCTCTGTTTTCAGTTTTGTGATCTTTTTCTCCTTTTTACAGGACTTTTAATTCCCAAAGGATACACATGTTTTAATAATTCATTTTTGTACTTTTGCGATAGATATCAAATGAAGGAGAATAATATCTGTTTAAAATACTTCAAATTTCATGGCTCTATCTTAATTAGTTTAGCTTTACCAATCATTTAAAATGTGTATTTTGTTATTCGTGATTTACTTTTTACGTGAGAAAATTTGAAATGGTTGTTAATGCTAAACTAATACAGATAGAGACATGAAATTCAGAGTATTTTTAACAGATATTCTTCTCTTTTATTTGATATCCATAAAATATTTGTGTCTCGCAAAAGTATGAAAACTAAATTATTAAAACAACTATATACTTTGGATATTAAAAGTCCTGTACAAAAGGAGAAAAGATCGCCAAATGAAAAACTGAGTCCACAGGTTTTCTACACGACCTCTAGTTTCATGTGCATATGGTCTTATCCATGTCCAAAAAAAACTGTCGCGCGGTGTTATCTATCTCTTCTGAGGTTCGACTTTATTTCATTAAAATTTAACATTTACAATGTTACAAATGAGTAGAAACTACGATATGAATTTCGGGTCAATTTGTTGATGGTCTTCGTTGAAGCAAAGAAGCTAAATTTTTATCGGATTAAATTAACAAATATGTAAATAATCTTAGATGTGTGTGAGTTATCTTTAGTTCAAGATTTACGAAATTTACTTTTTGATTAATTTAATCAATGTTTATATTTTACTGTGAAAGCAAACAAATAGAAATCATAAATTTCTCCTGCAATATTTACTCTTTGCTACTTGCACTTTCATTTCATGTTTTCGAAAATTTTCTTATTTCTTTGTTCATATGAATTGATACCAGAAAATTTTCCGTTTAGATTAATAACCAGCCGTTCTTATCAACACAAATTCCAATTCCATTTCAATCGTGAACGTATTTTGCCCGACACTACTTGTTTTTTTTTCAGAACATGTAACTTTTATGTATGAAATCTGCCCAATATATTTGCTATTTTAAAGATTAAATTGCAACTTTACATTTTCTTTATTTAGAATTTAGTTCATAGATTACAAACTCAATAATATTTTGCACTATTTTATTGTTCGTAAACAATAGACAAGGAAGAAAGAAAATGTGACACATTAATAATAATTGGTTTCAGGCAACAACAACAATAACTAACTAAAATGGGTTTCTTGCAAGCAATGAACCTGTCTATAACATACATGTACGTGGATACGAAGAACAGTGATGTGATGAACAAAGAAAACTGAGGATAAAGAACGGGGAAGATACAAATTGGAATAGTAGGTGTGTTTTCTGTGCCTTTTTAACTATATTCATTCATATGTTAGATAAATTGTCAGCGTTGTAGTAAGTGTAAAAGTGTTGTTGTTTGCAGACACTAAAAACGATTAATTTTGTTTTGTTTAAATTTAAAGAAAAATAATATTTTGCTAAAACACTAATATATTTTATTTTAGTGGACTATTTTTCCTATAAATTTTAACATGATAACCTATTTTGTGGTATAATTAGTTAGCTATGTCTGCAAACGAAATCATCTTTGGAAAATTCTACAATTCTGATTATTTACCAGGCAAAGACCACTTGTGACAAATATAGCACGTCTTATAACGCGGCCATTTCCACAATCTCAGTTAAACTATATATTGCGATAAAGACCAAATGTCTGTTAAAATTCGGATGAAAAGGTGTTTGTCTATTCATATTCCAGAAGTCATTTCTTATTTCCTAATGTACATTGAGGGTTCCTTGGGAAACCTTTGTACTCTTGTAGCCATAAATACAAATACATTTTGTCTTATTTTTTGCCGAGATACGCGTGTTCCTTAAGGATATTTTCCTTAATTTTGTGGATATCTTAACACTTCGATCTGAGAAGACAACAATAATTTTGTCTTTAAAAGTTCATGGTTGTTTAGCTAAAATACAGAAATCTCAAGTTGAGACCAAGGCAACCTGACACTCAAGTCGATTTTCATTGCTAAGTCGAACATATTTGGTAGAAAATACAAGACATTTTTGTAAAATTAAAGTACAATAAACAATTTCAAATCTTAAAGACTCTAAACTGTCATATTCAAAATATTTTTTCAATGGTTTAAAGTGTACTTTTACATTGAAAATTAGTTTTATAAATCATTGATAATTTCTTTCGAATATTTAGAGAGATGACCATCATTATTTATTTCCACTATTATAAAAGAGCGCCGTTTTATCCTCAAAATCTTTAGTCTTTGCATCATTGTTCTCATCCCAAACGTTTGAATACACGATTTTTTTGAAATTCTTACGAAACTACAAAAAATATCCGAACATTTCAAAACATTCTCATAACAACACATCACGACTTTACAGAAATATAAACATTTATGTAGTATTCATTTTTGAAATAAATTCTTTATGGCTTATACTAATAGACCATGACAACACACACGATTTATGTTAAGGAACAGGAAGTGCAGATGCGAAATTTTTCAAAGAAATTTCTTATTTCACATTTTTGCTATGAAGGCTAAACTCAATTGATTTTTTTTTCAGCAGAACATTTTGTTTTTTTTTTTAATTCCCTCGAAATGAATAGAATTTAAGGTACAAGTAAGGCATTCTGTTGTGAAGGCTAAATTCAATCGATTTCTTCAAAAGAAGCACATTTTTAATTCCCTCGAAATAAAATTTAGGTTAAAAACAGTTTTGATTTTTTAATGTGTGACTGCCTAAACTGATCATAGCTCTATTTTGGTATGCTAAACTGATCCCACTTAAACGTAACTTGTATCTGATAAATCGGATATTTGTCAAGTTTATGTTAACTTAAGAAAGTATCAGACCAGATTAAGTTTGAATTTAACAGAGTTTGGCTCAGGAAAATTAGAATGGAGATGTTCAGCTACGCAGTATATTAAATTATCTTCTTAGCATTACAATGTAAAGTTTTCGTTATCGTATTATTGATATAAAGAATCAATATTTTTCAATCTATAAGAAAAGCTTCCAAATCGTTTCATCTGAATAAGCTTTTTAAAACGGCTTTTTGATGTTTGTAAATAATATTTAGGTTGTACATACTATATTGCAATACTATTTTCATTTTAGCAACAACTTTCAAGCCTGAAGCTCTCGAAAACGAAATTATTCGAGACTCAAATTTTTTGTAATTAATTAATCAAAACCCTAACCGGATTTTGGTAACCCAGAAATTATAACACGTTTTGAGTTTTTTATTTTTTTGCAACATTTCGAGACGTATTTTAAGAACAATACTCTTAAAGCGCTTTCAGTCAGAGGGAAACAAGTTTTGTTTTATTTCAATCGATAGGCCTATAAATAAATTTTCAAAACTAGTTTGAATTTGCAACGCAGCGAGTCCTACTTAGAAACTTACTCAGATAGGGTAGCCTATTTTAATTTTTATATTCATTGCATATTTTTGCACTTACTGGTTGGTCTTCAATGTGAAACATTATTTATCCAACTATTCAGAACTAATTAATGCCTTCAATTCTGAATTTTCTTTCTAAATACCTTATAGTCATTCTATTCGATGTTGGCTTTTTCATAAATCCTTCGTTGTTGTCATTGTGTCTTATAAAACATAAATCACTAAAATTATATTAGAATTCCATCCATAGCTAATCAAACAAACAAACACATACACACACGTCTAAAACAAACCAACACCAACACACATTATATACTAGACATCATAATAACAAACAAATATACACAGAAACACTTATATGTACTAACAAAAAATAATTGGGTTCAGAAATAAAATTTAAAAAATGCTCATCGAGCCTTTTAGAAACTGTAACAGTAAGGGAATGTATGTGAGTAGAAGATTCTATGTCTAGTTTACTTCCGGAATAATCCGAAATGAGCTAATGAGTCTCAGTATAAACTACATAGATATTAATACGAAACTTCTGATTCATGATAATTAACTATGATTATAATCAGAAATAAATCAGTAACTGATAATTCTTATAATTGTTAGTTAAAGTAATTAATTTCGTTGATAAAAATCACAATGTAAAGATGAAAGGATATATATGGATAATTATTTAAAGTTATTAATAAACAGACGTTTAATTTGTACTATATTAAAAGTGATTCTAACGTCACTATCCGAAAACTTTTCTAACAACGCAACATTTTAATTTGAGCAATGGAATACAGGATTATTTAATTTATTACAAAGACTTTTTACATTAATATTTCTCTTTTTTTTATAAATATAAATTCTGGAAAATATCTTTGGTAACGTTTTTAAATATAAAATAATTTTTCGTATAAATCTAATCATCATATTCAACATTTATGATCAAATTCGAAATTGAATTATAAATTATCAATACATTTCCTTTGGAAATCATTCGATAGGAGATCTGAGGCGCATTTGTAAGTTCTCATTTTTTGTAACTTTTAAGATCAACAACAACTTCAAATGTATTTCAATATATTTTTTCTTTAATAAAGCTCGATGGCACCAAAAAAACTATGTTTTTCAATATTTTTTCAGATAATCAATTTAAGAAGTAAGTATGTTTTGATGGTCGTAAGTATTTTATTAAATTAGATTAAATGACCCAAAAGCAACCGTTTACTACAAACGTTAAGTTCGGAGATGGGAAAAATTGGCAGTCCACTGAGGTACTTCCACATAATTTTGTTTTCAATTCTTTGATTATAATAAAAACATCTTAAATTTGAAAATGATATTCGAGAACAAAGAAAACTGTCTTTTGTTATTCGAAGTGATGCATAATAAAGATTTTTGAAATGCAGAAACATTTCAAAATAAGTAAAAACGGCGGTAAGTTCGGCCGGGCCGAACTTTATATACCCTCCACCATGGATTGCATTCCACAGAGGCTGTCGATTTTCGTGTAAGTGCAGTAACATTGCAGGAAAATGTAAATTTTTTAATATAGCCAAACCAAAACAAATAAAAATATTAAAAAAATAATTTTATAAATAAATATAGAATTTTTATTATTTCAAACCACGCTTATAAGGCAGGCAAGGCTACCAATAAGTTTATAATATATATAGAACTAATACTTCAAGTCAATTAAAAAAGTAATATAAGACAGTAATCTTCAAGAAAAGCTTAAATACCATAAATATTGGTAGATAGTGGGTGCTACATTTGGTTGTATTTCTATCCTATTTTATTACCAAAAGTACAAATTTTGAAAATCCATTATCTCCCACGTACAAAGTGCAAGATAACCTAACTTCATGATTCGAAAAAACTAAAAGAATACAATTTTGGAAAAATATTTTTATTTTGCTTGTCTATGCAGTCAGACGAATGTGTACATCGAATTCCATGATTCTAGCTGCGGCCATTTGGTTGGTACCATTTTTATCCCCTTTTTCTCATTTTATCCCCTTAAAAGTACGATTTTCTAAAATCTCTTTATTTTATGTGACTACGTAATTAGAGGTATGTACACACCGAAATTCATCATTTTAGCTGTACCCGTTTAGTTGGTACCATTTTTATCCCTCTGTTCCCATTGTATCTCTTGAAAGTACGAATTTGGAAAAAAATATTTTTCGTGTCTACACAGTCAGGAGTGTATACACCGAATTTCATGACTCTAGCGGCGGTCATTTGGTTGGTACCATTTTTATCCCCTTTTTCCATGTTAATCCCAAAAAAGTACGAATTTCGAAAAATCTATCTATATTACGTGTCTACACGATTAAAGGAATGTATATACCGACTTTCACTATTTTAGGTGCAGCCGTTTGGTTGGTACCATTTTCCCCCATTTTACCCCTTAAAAATACGATTTTTGAAAAAATACTTTTATATTATGTATCTACTCAATTAAAGGAACACCAAATTTCGTGTTTCTAGCTGTTGTCATTTGATAGGTACCATTTTTATCCCTTTCCCATTTCACCCTCTACGAATGAGAAGCACTTTTTGGTACGCCTTTTGGTTATAGGGGGAATGCGCATACCCAATATCAAGTAAGTACAAGCAGACATATTGAAAAAACATGCCTAAATACTGTAAAATATAATGGATTATTATGGTATTTTCAGTCCTTGTGGGGGAACAATTTTTCCCTTTTGGGCCGACTTCGCCCAGTCCTAGCTTCTTTCGTTTAGATGCTAGCGTGCTTTCAACAGACGGACGGACGGACATGGCTAGATCGTCTTAGAATTTTATGCCGATCAAGAATATATATACTTTATAGGGTCTCAGGTCGATATATCAAGGTGTTACAAACGGAATGACAATGTTAGTATACCCACATCCTGGAGGTGGAGGGTATAAAAATACAGAGGAAAATTATTTTTATAGGTGTTTACAGACGACTTGCCCCAGACACGAAAAATTTTGCAGATATTCATCGTTAAACAACCCAATCTTCATCTCTGGTGGTTGAACAAATTCGTGGCCCTGTCTAATGTATATATTTGTAATCGACTGAAACTTTTTTCTTGTCAGAGAGTGTGGGAGTTTGTTAAAAAGTCACGTGTACACATACATATATTAGAAGAAGCAGTGTTTTATTCCAAACCAATATATTAGGCGCTCAGAAAAAGTAGCTTGTAACGACAGCAAAAAGATGTTATTTGTCTACTTCTTTTCCCTAAGAAAAACAGTTTTTTCTCTGTATGTGCATGTGCAATTGCTGTACGTCGAATCCAACAACAATTACGTACGTGTAAATGAGAGAAGTGGAAAAAAGGAAGAGTTGATACCTCTTTCTCTTTTTACTGGGTGCCTGGTACTTTAATTTACGACGAATAAAGCAATTGTTTGTCGGTTCTTCTTCATTTATTTGCTTGTATAGATAGGATTGCTAAATATGTTAGTTTTCTGTGTTCCGATTCCACAACAATTACTTGATGAGAGAACAACCTCCTTCTCTCTTTGCTGAGTGCCTGGTACTTTAATATATTTCAGCGTTTATTTGAAACTAGTTTTGGTTTCTATACATTGGCAGGCAGTTAGATTTGAAACAACAGCACTATTTAAAATTAAAAACAAATTAGTTGTTCGTCTTAAATTTAAATTTGCACTAATGCATTTAGATTCACCAAGTGAACAATTGTTTCCGAAGTGTCTGTCGTCTGTAAGTCCTCTTAAATTTTATCAGACAATAGGCTGAAATATCGAAAATACCTTGAGCCGTGAAAGTTTTTTCGTAGAATGAGGGATTTTTCATTCTAAACTTATGCCTGGCTCTAAGAAATGACCAGGGGCCTAATCAAGGCATTATGAATACATCATTCTTAACTAACTCATCCTAATGCATAAATACTTACCATTTTTTGTGTGTGTCATATAAATAATAAAAATATCGATATATATTGTGGGTATTAATTTTTAATATTTTATTTTTTTTTTCGACATTTTTAAGTTTTTCTTTCCAATTAAATTGTGTTTTTGTTTTATTGTTTAAACAATTTATAAGGTTTGTTTGTTAAGGTTCTCTTGTTTTTCACTAATAAATTACGATGCAAATACATTTATACAGTTTAGTTGTCCTTTAATGAAATAATTAATAAAGGAAACGAAAATGATAATTTAAAATAAATTATACTACAAGAAATTTTGTATTTCAATTTTTTTTTTCAAAATATTTTCCACAAAGAATTTTGTCTCTAATTTAATGAAATTATCTGTTTTCCTCATGCATTTTTAAGAGAGATTTTGTTGGTTGGTTGTTTGTTTGTATAATAAATATTTTTGTTAATGTTTTTTATTTAATTATAATATTTATATATGTGTGTGTATATATAAATTTATTTTTCCTCCTTTACGTATTATTTTTTTTATATATTTTGTTTTCTTTTTATAAATATTTCTTTTCGGGTCTTTTCAATTTCTAAGCGCGTTTGAAGAAGATCTTTTGAATATTTTCCTCTTTTTTGTTTATGTTTGTTTTTGTGATTGTTTTTCTGAAAAAGCTAATTTGTTGTATTTTACTTTGTTTTCTTTGCATTTGCATTCATTTCATGTATTTGGCAAATTTATCATGCCTTTATTTGTTTAAATTGTGTATTATTTGTTATGTTGTAAAAAGCTTTATAAAATATGTATTGACAAAAACGATGTTGTGTTTGTTGTTGCTGTTTTTGGGTTTAAATATATATAAAAATTATTCAGTTTCTATAGCTGTATTTTATTTTTGTGGTTTGGGGGGGAGCGAATATTCTATACGATTTTTATTTTAATGTTTTAATTTGTTTGGCAGAATTTTAAGCGAAATTTCCAATATCCTGACTTTTTTGCTACTAATGAGAAGAGAATGAAAAAGAAGGAGAGGTTCATACCCTCTTAAATGTGAAAAAATTAAACAAAATTTAGTTTTAATAAAAACCTAGATCTAATTCTTTGAAGTCATATATTCAAACTTTTTCGAACTTTGCCTGAATTTGCACTTGATACTTCTATCATGTCACACGATTTTCCAGAGATCATCGAGGCCTAATTCACCCATACGATATGTCGTAATGGGTTTTGTTTGTTTTGTAGATAGTATAAATTTGTTCCAAAGTGACCAGTTGATTTGATGTCGCCTATTTGAAGCCATGAATTATCAAATAATTTTTATCGGGATATAAACAAAAACGGATTACGTTAGTAGTTTACGATATGTCGTATTGGTGAATTAGGTATTTGGTTTGGTTGGATATATAGATTTCTTTTTTTCAGAATTTAATTATGAAATGTTCTGTAAGAATTCTTCAGGAAGTAAAAATATTCTCATAATTTTGGCATAGGGAAAGTCTTCGAATCATTTGCGGTATCTATTTATTATTAACCCATATTGTTCGTCCAGTGTATGAGTCATTTTAAGTTTCTTTTAAATTGAATAATTTTATTTAAATTTGTCTAAGGATCAAATAGGGAAAAAAACCGCACGGTTTGTGAAAAATACTTAAAACAATTACAATTTCTCACTTGTACTTTTTGAGCAATATGATTTCTATTAAGAAAAAAAATTAAACAAACGATCGTATGTCCTACTTAGGCTCTCGTTTTGGTTACAAACTAGCAATTTTAGATGGTTAAAAAGAAAACTCTAAATTGTATTTTTTTTCAGAGACTTTTTAAAATCAACAGAAATATGGCGTCCGAAACATACACACATCAATCATAAATAAGTTTTGAACTATGAAATCTTAAATAATAAATTATCTAAATAGAAATAAAAACGAAAGGATCAAATACAAAATCAACTTATTTTGGTTTTTCCTACAGTATTGTTTACATTGTTTAGTTTCTCCTAAAACACGAAACATATATTGTCAGTTCCACCATATCTGTATTCCGTTAGGAGTAGTTGCCCAACGATGCACAGTGGTATTTTGCTGTCAAAAAGCACAGTTTTCGATAAATACTTTTCAAAATAGTTCTATGGGCAAAGTGTTTCACTGAGAAAAATTCATAATTTCTTTTAGTAAAAAGTAATATTTTGTCTTAGAAAAAATCTAGTAAAGCCACTTAAAAATTGTATCACGAAAAGGGAAGAAAATTTCGTGTATCTCGGAAGATATTTTAACTGCTAACATTCCAATGGCGGTGTTATTGTAAAGCAGCACCTTCTTTTTAATTAAAAAAAATAATAAAATTCAACGTTTGCAGATTTCCGTGGAAAAAATGAAGTTACGAGAGTTTGTTCTTTAAATTTACCCAAAAAGGAAACAACGAATTTTCATGTTCAATCAGTGTGCGTGGTGTAATATACTGAATAATTTTTTTTGAAGGGACTGAACGCCGATTCTGAATAGATATTGCAAGGCAATGCTGAATAAAAACAAATGTTCTTACCCACAAATCCTTACCCAAAGTTCAACAGATGAACATTTTCATTGAGGGTTCAATGTAACACATTTTCAATACGAAGTTCTGATAATTTAAAAAAATCCGATATGTACTGATTACTGTCATTTTGTTAGCAGGTAATCAGCTCTGTCAAAACACACTGTACGGGAACAGTTTTGGTTAGAATCGAAATAAAAATAAATCAGCTATGATCCTAACACCTTGTTGGTTGAATCCTTAATGGCTTATTTTGATACGAAATTTAAAATAAGGTTTATTTGATCAGAATTTCATATATAAATGTTCAGACTCTTCTGTTTGTCAGTCCTGTGCAGACTTCGGCATTTTTTTGCTAATTCGATATTTTAAATTTTGCATTTGCCTTTAAAACAACTTGTTTCACATGTTTTTCTTTTCAGACAAACAAATGAAGAGGATGATTGGTTGAACAAAATCATTTGCAAAATTTAGTAAATTGAATCAGCAAGAATCAGAGTGCGGATTGTAAAAATCGAGGAAATCAGCACAGGTCGTATAGTATGCAATGCAGTTTAAGCACGGTCGGGAATATAATCAAATCTTTTCAAGACAAAACTTAACAAAAGTGAAATTTCTTTGATCTAAATTCAGCGATAACTATTAACCGCTTACCTCGAAAATGTAGTACACCTTTTCAAGTTTATAATGAGAAAATGTAATATATAATCAGAATATGTAAATTCATAATAGCAACATGATAATTCATAATCAGCTCTGTAAATTCATAATGAGAAATATAAATTCATATTGAAAAATATAAATTCATAATAAGAACATACAAATTCATAATGAGAAATATGAATACGAAATTGTGAAAATCCAAATTGACAATGAGAAAATATTCAAAAATATTCAAATTCATATTCATAATGAAAAAAATATAACTTCATAATCAGAAACAATAAAATTTATAATCGAAGCTATTGATATTTGCATTGAAACACATATTTTATCAATGTTCTCATTATAAAATTATATTTTCTCAATATGATTTTATATTTTCTTATTATGAATTCATATTTTCTGAATATGAAAACATATTTTATGAATTTGGATTTTCTGATAACGAACTTGTATTTCTCATTATGAATTGGTATGTTCCTATTATGAATTAATAGTTCTCAATATAAATTAGAAATAGAAATAAATATAAATACGATATGAGAAAATATAAATTCATATTCAGCAAATATATATTCATAATGAGAAAATATAACTTCATAATCAGAAACAGTAAAATTTATAATCGAAGCTATGTATGTACGTTCTTCTATTGATATTTTCATTGAAACACACATTTTATCAATGTTCTCATTATAAATTTATATTTTCTCAATATGATCTTATATTTTCTCATTATGAATTCATATTTTCTGAATATGAAAACATATTTTATGAATTTGGATTTTCTGATAACGAACTTGTATTTCTCATTATGAATTGGTATGTTCCTATTATGCATTAATATTTCTCAATATAAATTAACAATTCTCATTATGAATTTATATTTCTCATTACTTTAGAATGCTGCCATTTTGTTAGCAGCTAATCAGCTCTGTCAAAACAGACTGTACGGGAACAGTTTTGGTTAGAATCGAAATAAAAATAAATCAGCTGTGATCCTAACACCTTGGTTGAATCCTTAATGGCTTATTTTGATACGAAATTTAAAATAAGGTTTATTTGATCAGAATTTAATATATAAATGTTCAGACTCTTCTGTTTGTCGGTCCTGTGCAGACTTCCGCATTTTTTGCTAATTCGATATTTTAAATTTTGCAGAAATATAAATTCATAATAAGAACATAAATATTCATAATGAGAAATATAAATACGATATGAGAAAATATAAATTCATATTCAAGAAATATATATTCATAATGAGAAAATATAACTTCATAATCAGAAACAGTAAAATTTATAATCGAAGCTATGTATGTACGTTCTTCTATTGATATTTTCATTGAAACACACATTTTATCAATGTTCTCATTATAAATTTATATTTTCTCAATATGATTTTATATTTTCTCATTATGAATTCATATTTTCTGAATATTAAAACATATTTTCTGATTGTATTTCTCATTATGAATTGGTATGTTTCTATTATGAATTAATAGTTCTCAATATAAATTAACAATTCTCATTATGAATTTATATTTCTCATTATGAATGAACATGTTCCTATTATAAATTTACATTATCCATTATGAATTTATATGTTCCTAATATGAATTCACATTTCTCAATATAAATTTGTGTATGTGTAGAAAACATTTTAAAGTTATAAACCGACAAATATCAAAAGTGCTTATCGAAGATATTTGCTCTTTGACAAATGGAAGGGCGGAAAGCGGGAAAAGACAATTTCATTTTTTTTAATTTCTCGGCACAATGCAAATGAATATCCATTCATAAATGACATATTTAAATCAGCAAAAATATCAATTGTACCCAATTTACTTTTTTTCGGTTTCCCTAATCACTGTATTCTGCGATATCTTTCAACTTCTAATGTCCTTGGATAGATCGGTTTAGTCAAATATCTTTACATTCTGTTTGAAAATAACACAAAATATCAAAATTGCTTATCGAAGATATTTGCTCTTTGACAAATGGAAGGGCGGTAGGCGGGAAAAGACAATTTAATTTTTTTTTAATTTCTCGGCACAATGCAAATAAATATCCATTCATAAATGACATATTTAAATCAGAAAAATATCAATTATAGACAAATTACTTTTTTTCGGTTTCCTAATCACTATATACTGCGATATCTTTCAACTTCGAATGTCCTTGGAAAGATCGGTTTAGTCAAATATCTTTACATTCTGTTTGAAAATAACACAATTTTGAATTTTGTTGATTTTACAATTCTTACAAAAATTCCTTAAAGCCCCCCCTTTTCCAGAGGGAAAGGTTCATGATCTAACGTCACTAAGCAATTTTAAAAAAATTAAATCTTTGGAAATTTTCTCTGCAAAATTCTGCCAAGCAATTTTCATTTAATAATATTTACGATCTTTTTATATTTGGTACTTTGCTGGTTATCGTCATAATATGTAAATTGTATTAATATTTGTTTAAGACTATTTCCCGGTTATGATTATGATTTTTCATACCGTTTTGTGAGTGAAAATGATAAAAACGAAACATTTGATTTTTCTTCAATTGACAAAACCAAAAACTGTACAATTTTGAGGAAAATTAGAGAGAATATCAACCGAGAAAAAAAATAAAAACACAAGCGAACGATTTTTTTGTTAAACTTTTTTGGGTGATTTTTAATAAAAAATAATAATATAATAATAATAAAACTTAAACTAAACTTTGTATAATAAAATATGATAGATATATATACACATACATAAAGAGTCGTTATACAGGTTTTTTAATATATATATAATTTTTTGTTTAATAAACATACATATTTATAATATCCAATATATTATAAGAAAAATAAAGAAGAGATTTACTAAAACGAGCCGGGCTAAGAGGTGAGAGGAGAGGGGGAAAACAATTAACAGGGGTCATGCGGGCGAGGGGGAAGCTGTGATACAAAAACAACACCTAACACACAGTACAATAGCAGAAACTAATAAAAAAAACATTTTACAAAAGATTCGAAAATTAACTTAAAAGCGTAAAGAAAAAACTTTAACAAAACTCAGGAATACTTGAAAACACTTTACAATTGGACACAAATTAAAAAATAATAGTAAAAATACAATATGTTAAAATTTATTAAATACAATCAACAAAATATCGAGAGGCTTTACATTTACATACAAATTAGATTTCAACTAAAAAGAATTTGTCACAAAAAAGGAACCAAGGAAAAACAGTTACATAATAAACTAAACAGAATTTTTAAAACTAAAAAAAACTTAATTTCCGGTTTGTTTGTTTGTTTTATAGCATTTTTAAGCTAAGCGTGATTTTGTTTGTTTGTTTGTTAAAAACTACTATAATGTTCCTATAAAACCTAAATCCTAAGAAAGAAATCTTCCAGCTTATGTTTAAAAACTATTTGTTTGTTATTTATATAACCCCTGAGACGGTTTTCTCATAGGGTGTACCCAAAGTGTCTCGTCGTCGTGGCAGCGTACCACTCGCGGTCAAGGGAGCCGATTCGGGACAGCCCAGGCCGGTTAAAAGCTCCACCAAGGAGGTAGTCTCCTCCACACTGTAATGCGGTGCCGGTATGCCACCATTGGTAGTAGTCGTCGTTGATTGAGTCGATTGTGAAGCAGCAGCATTTGCCGAGGCCGTGGAGGTGGAATTGGTGGTGGTGGTTGAGGTGGTTTGCGATATCGATGAGGACGACGACGAGGTGTTGCTGGCCAAACTCGATGAATTATTGCTGGTCGAGTTTGAGGCGGCAGCAGCAGCCGCAGCGGCAGCTGCCTTCAAGGACTTGGCCGTGGCCAAAGACTGTGCCGCGCGGGCATAAGCTAGACAGGTTCGGCCCTCGTGATCGGTGTGTTTGATATTGGCACCATTCTAAAGAGAGAAATTAAAGAAAGAATAGATATTAGGAATTTGTTTAATTTTGAGAGATTTGCTGTTTCAACTTACCCATATTAATAGTTGGGCAATGGCCAAATTGCCTATGGCACAAGCCAATAGTAAAGGTGTCCTAACGTCTCTAGGACTTACATTGGCATTGGTGACCTCTGCATTGGCATTGGCCAGTATCAAAACGATTGATTTCATATCGGATCTGGAAGCAAAAAATTAAAATGAAATTAAAATTGATATTTAAGAAAGAGAAAAAGAGAAGACAAAGTAATAAACGGGTTTTGAGTTATGCGAATAATGGAATAAACCGGGTTTTTTAAATAATATTTACAATATTGCACTAAAAATAAACTAGAAAACTAACTCAGTTTTTCCTTTTTAACCTCAATCTCCGAAAATATCAACCAAACCCGAATAAATTATAATAAAAACCCCGTAAAAACACAAAAACATGTTATATTTCAGAAATCCAGCTATATAATAATCAGTATGTAGCAATAATTCAAAAATTTTATTGTGAACCGGTTGATCGGTTTTTGCAAATAACCTAAAACCGGTTATTTATTGAACGGAAATCGCACTACTAAATTAATAAAGTTAAAAAACCAGGTAAAAAGCCGAAACCGGTTATATAAAACCCTAAAATCGATAATATAAATTAAACCCGGTAATATGAACCGGGTTTTTAATAATATTTACAATATTAAACTAAAATATAAAAAGAAACTAGAGAACTAACTGGTTTTTCAAATAAACAAATTCAATCTGCGAAAATATCAACTAAACCCGGTTACATTTTAATAAAAACCCGGTAAAAAACACAAAATAACCAGACATAATAACAGAAAATATGTTATATTTTCGAAATTTGGCTTTATAGTAATCAGTATATAGTCATAATTCAAAAATTTTATTGTGAACCGGTTGATCGGTTTTTGTAAATAACCTAAAACCGGTTATTTATTGAACGGAAATCGCACTACTAAATTAATAAAGTTAAAAAAACCAGGTAAACAGCCGAAACCGGTTATATAAAACCTTAAAATCGATAATATAAATTAAACCCGTAATATGAACCGGGTTTTTAATAATATTTACAATATTAAACTAAAATATAAAAAGAAACTAGACAACTAACTGGTTTTTCGAACAAATAAATTCAATATGCGAAAATATCAACTAAACCCGGTTACATTTTAATAAAAACCCGGTAAAAAAAAAAACACAAAATAACCAGACATAATAACAGAAAATATGTAATATTTCCGAATTAGGGCAATATAATAATTTATGGTTATAATAAATAAAAATTTGTATTGTAAACCGGTTGATCAGTTTTTGTAAATAACCTAAAACCGGTTATTTATTGAACGAGGACTAACCAGCATAATAATATGCAAATATTTTTAAACAATTTACCCGCAATCCGGGTGAAAATGAATCAAAACCGGTTATAGAAAGTGGCCAGAAATCTGTATAACAAAAAAGCGAAACTTAAAATCGGTAATATAGCTGAAACCCGGTTATATAATAATTTAAAATTACTAATATAACTGAAACCCGGTTATATAAAAATCTAAAACCGTTAATGGAAATGAAATCCGGTTATATAACAACATAAATTCGTTAATATAACTGAAACCCGGTTATATAATAATATAAAATCGTTAATATAACTGAGACCCGGTTATAAAACAACTTAAAATAATTAATATAAATGAAACCCGGTTTTATAATAATATAAAATCGGTAATATAACTGAAACCCGGTTATATAACAACTTAAAACCGGTAATAAAACTGAAACCCGGTTATATAAAAATCTAAAACCGTTAATGTAAATGAAATCCGGTTATATAACAACATAAAATCGTTAATATAACTGAAACCCGGTTATATAAACATCTAAAACCGTTAATGTAAATGAAATCCGGTTATATAACAACATAAAATCGGTTATATAACTAAAACCCGGTTATATAATAATATAAAATCGTTAATATAACTGAAACCCGGTTATATAATAATTTAAAATAGGTAATATAACTGAAACCCGGTTATATAACAACTTAGAACCGGTAATATAACTGAAACCCGGTTATATTATAAACTAAAATTGTTAATGTAAATGAAATCCGGTTATATAACAACTTAAAATGGTTAATATTACTGAAACCCGGTTATATAATATTATAAAATCGTTAATATAACTGAAACCCGGTTATATAAAAATCTAAAACCGTTAATGTAAATGAAATCCGGTTATATAACAACATAAAATCGTTAATATAACTGAAACCCGGTTATATAATAAAATAAAATCGTTAATATAACTGAAACCCGGTTATATAAAAATCTAAAACCGTTAGTGTAAATGAAATCCGGTTATATAATAATACAAAATAGTTAATATAACTGTAACCCAATGTAAAATCATTCTTATAATATAAATTCATAGGATATTTCGTAGAGCTGACAAGTTTTTATTTAAAATAATATAACCGTTGCTTTCGTTCAATACTCGTTCTCAACTTACCTAATCACAGCTTCAATTAATTGTTGACCCGGTGTAGCATTGGTATTTGTATTTGGTTGAGTCAAAAACTCTTTGATTTCATATTTACTCCTAATCCACGCTTCCTTCTCTTCGCGCGAAGTATTCGGTTTTGGTTTTGTCCTTTGACGAGTGTTCGCTTCCCAAACGGAATTAGCCAAACTATTGCCAATTGCGAGCATAACACTTAAATGGCCGGCACTGGAGAGAGGAAATTAAAAAAAAACAACAACAAATTAATAAATGCAAAGAGAGCTAGAAAAAGTCAAAAATACTTACGGCCAATCATCCAGACCCAAAGATCTCACTTTGGAGATGTGAGAACCCAAATTACGATGAATACCCGAGCACTCGATGCACATTAAGACACCCAAATTCAAACTGGCCCATTCCGGATCTGGAAAGGAAAAAAAGAAAATTGTTAAAAAAATTCCCAGCATATGATAAGGATAACGGAACTAAAGAAACGCAACAAAATAACGAAAAAAATATAACCGAACATTAAACTCACTTGGTGCATCACAGTCAACGCAATAACCATTACCCGGTACCCGAGTACGTATCGTCACCATCGAGGCCAATTCACTGGTGGTGGCCGGCTTCAATTTCGTGCTCTCTATGCTCTGCAGACTCTTGAAGATCTCCTGCTCAATGGCGGCTACCCATTCGTCACGCTCCTCGGAGTTGGCGGCCTCGAAGTGCCATTGTTTGGAGTCCAACGAGACAATATAGAATTCATAGCCATCAGAGTCATCAATTTCATTGGACTTGACGCTGCTGCTCTTCATGCGTCTATGACGCTTCTTGACATTAGGTGTTTGGGCCTCCAATTTATTGGAAGCGTTCACGGCCAGCAGTTCACGTTGAGCATGCTCACCGGAAACGGCCAGGAAAGTTTGAGAATTGGAATTGGACATGGCAATGCCCTCATCGCCGCTGGTTTGTTGCGAAGAGTTTGATTTAACAGCTGATTCTTTTAAAGGTTCAAAAACTGCAAAGAGAGAGAGAGAGGAGAAAAAAACAAATGAGTAAAATCAAACAAATGGGTATATCATTACTCTCTACTCACCATTATTTGTTGAGAGCATAGATGTCGTCAGAGCACTATTTGTTATGATCGATTTGGATCCTCGGGGCTTCTGGCCCGGCACCTTAACGGTAACATATTGCAACGGTATCTCCTTGCCATGCACATCGTCCATGTAGTCATGCAATGAGGGATGATAGGTCAAACGCCCATCATCGCACAGTGTCACGTATTTCTTTTTCCACTCCTTGTTCAGCGATTTACTCGATCTCTTGTACAGATAGCCCTGTTTGATGGGTATCGAGCGGCCACTACCCAGCTCACCATTCTTCATATCCTTCTCACCCTTCTTCGATGAGGAGGGTATGAACAGATTGGATCTTCTGCGCGACTTGCGACTGGCCGTTGGCGTTGAGGTGGGTGTGGGTAAATCTTTGCCGCCTACACCCATATTAGAGTCTTTCTCTCTTAAAGGCACCAGCGACAGAGGGGCCAACTGCTCGGCAGCCGAACCACTGCCGCCCTGGGGATTGTATTTGGTTATATTGTTATTTTCATTTGTTAAAGCATATTCCCGATCGCGATTGTGATGAGATCTCAGCTGAACGTGCTGGCTATCCTGCTGTTGATGCTGATGCTGTTGTTGCCAGATTTTCTGAGCTGTATTGCCCGTGGGCGGCAGACTGTGCTGTTGTTCGGTGTGCACAAAATCGGCACTCATGCGCATGGGTATGTGATGTGTTGAACTGGAGAGGACATGATGCCGGTGGGGCAGCGTCAGGTTGCCACCACTGGAGGCAGCACCACCACCGCTACCGCCACCACCGCTTTGCATCGAGTTCGAGGAGGAATTGGTGGAGGAGAAACCGTTGGCATTGGTGCTACCATTGCTGGAGTTGTGATGATAGGAGGCAATGCCCAAACGTGTGCCCTGGGGTGTGGTGGGTCTTGAGGTAACGACAGCAGCGGGTAGGGGCAAACGTTGCGAGAGGATCTTTTGACAAGCTGCAGGAGGGTGGTGAAAGAACGAAATGGGTTAATAAAAATAATCTCAGCAATAATAGGAGAGAAAATACACGATGGAAAATAGAAAGAAGAGGAAGGGGAGAGATCAATTTGGCAGAAGAGAACAGAAGAGATGAGATGAGTAATGTGACTATATAACTCAGAGAGCTGCAAAATGTGAAAGCTGCAGACAGTTGATTTTGAAAAGAGAAACTCTCTCTAACTCTCTGCTTTTAAAAAAGAGAAGATTGCACAGAGAGATTAATTTGACAGCAGAGAACAGATCATCATTCAGTGTTGATCGCAAAAGGAAGCAAGTTCTTGCGAGAACAATTTGAGACAGATGAGATCGTAAAGTGAAGAGAAGTTCTCATTTAAGTAGAGTAATTTAAACAACATCAAGAGGGAGAGTGATTAATTTGACAGAAGAAAACAGTAAATCATTTAGTGTTGATCACAAAACGAAAAATTTTGTTGGGAGAACAATTAGAGGCAAATGAGAGTGTTATGTGAGCATATTACTCAGAGAGCTGTAAAGTGTGAAAGCTGCAGTGATTGATTTGATGCACTCTCTGCTTTTGAAGAAGAGTAGATTACTCAGAGGGCAGCATAGAGAGAGAGAGAGCAATAACTGATAACAAATATATTGAGCATTTGTAATCCAGAGAGAGATAAATTGATTCAGAGAACCAAAAAAGTTTATGAAAAAGCAATTAAATAAATTTAAATAGAGAGAAGAGAGTCTAAAAATAATTTTGAAACAAACTTACCATCTTGAAACACTCTCTCGACATTCAGGCCATACGTGGCACATGTCTCATAGTACGAACATCTTTTCAAATCATTGGCCAACTTGCGGGCCCTTGAATCGTCAATAACACGGGGATTTCGTTCACTGATCGCATCCTGAGTGCCCACCAAAATCATGGGTATCTCTTGGCCATTACGGAAATGGGCCATTTTGGTATAGTAGTTGTAGACCGTATTAAAACTTGACTCGTTTTCTAAACTAAAAACGAAGATGACAGCATCAACCCAGGCGGCAAACTGCAAGGAAACACAAAAAGAGAAGAAAAAAGGATAAATATGAGAGAATGAATAAGAAACCGGAGAATAATGAAATGTTTATTTTAAGAAGGGGCCCTTGACTTTGTATAATTGCTGGTAAACTTGACTTAAGGTTAAGGTTTCTCGCAAGAAAGGATTCTAAGGAAACAAAAGGTAAGCGCACAAGCAAGAAGGTGTTTGTTGAAATACAAAGGAATGGCGAAGGACTATATAAAATGCCAAAAGGGTTATCACAAGGAAAGTAAGTAAATGAATGCGATTTTAAATTAAAACTTTGTTTTTTTTTTTCTTCTTGAGCAGGATTTTTAAAGCAATTGATTTTGTGTTTTTTTTTCGTTCATTCTTGCTTTCAATTAAAAGCAAACAATAAACCGGAAGTCCTTCTCCACAGCATAACAATAATAGTGGTGAAAGCTCAAGCAGGAGGAGGAGGAGGAGCAGCAGCAGCAGACCGAGAAGGGGTTCGATTCAATTCCGTTGGACGGTCGTTCGGTCAAATGATTTATTGAAGCACAATTAAATATGGTTTATGAACACAAAAAGGATAATGAACTCCAGCCAGAATTATGAAGAAACATTTACCAATACTATGAACAGAAAAGAAAGAAAAAAAAACACGGAAAATGACACAGGAAACAACTAAGGTAGGACACAAAAATCTCCCCATTAGATTTATTATTTAGTCCTGCAATTTGTTGCATACTGCGCAGGTTTGAGAAAACCGACAAAGCGGAGCGCAGCGCAAGGTAACAAGGGTTGTGTACGGGGGGCGGCACAGGAAAAGGTGAGAAGAACAAGCAAATGCAAATGTAAAAAAAGAAAACTTCAAATTCAAACTTGAAACTTTAAAGCGAGGATTTTGAAAATTACCCTTTTTTGAAACAAAAAATTAAATTAATAAAAATAAATTTGTTTATTTATGCAAAGGCTTAAAACACAAATGGGGAGCCACAACTCTAATCCTTGGATTCACTCAAACACAAACACACAGACACACTGTACGGACTTCCGCGTTATCTGCCGTAAACAACCAACTCGCTCGATTGATGTCTCTCGTTAAACTGTATGGGCAATCAGAAAAGAGACCCCCATGAAGTTAACAGCACAGCACAAGCACGCACACATACATATAGAAAACATACCGGGTTTTCCTACAGGATAACATGAAAGGCATAACGGTCGGTGGGTGGTGAGAGGCAGCCAAACCATAGCCACATAGACACATAGACACAGACACAATGCAGAGAGTTTGTGCTCCATGGCGGCGGCATATAAGTAATAAAAATCACATATTCCATCCAATACCATGGCAAATGTGAGCAGTAAAACAAAAAGCCTTGCACACAGAGCGATATACAAACACTAACAGGACATGTAAACAATTACACACACACATACATACATACATCCATCACTACTACATTTCATTTGAAGAAGAAGAAGTAGCAGCAGCAGCAACATTTTTTGTATTTAATAAAGTTGGTGTTTATTGTGGCTCTGTCTGAACTGTCGTCAGACTGGCGTCTCACAAAACATCATACACCGACAGACACACTCACACACACACACACACACACACAACTGCTGTCTGCACACAATTCATTCCTCGTTTTGTATGTGTTTGTTTGTATCCGTATCCTGTTTGCTCTGGTGTGGGCTGACACCCGGGTGGGTGGTTTGCTTGGGCTGCCTTTAGTTTAGTTCAATGTTACAATGTTTTCTTTAACAGCCCAAAAGTATGCTTTCAGTTGTCGCACCATTTCGCCTTTACTCGGAATTGTGCAGCAGAGTCTGCTGTCGCCCGCCCTTGTCGTCCTTGTTGTTGTTCGTCTTCATCCAAACCAACAAACAATTAGAGTTTTTCTTCCTCGGTGGCGTTGTACGTTTGTGGCACGAGGGGAGAGTTATACTTATTTGTGTTGGCTTTACAAAATAAAATTGAGAGTTTCTTTTGAGGAAGAAGAAAGGGGGCTCTCCAGTTAAAGAGAGAGCGAGAGTACAGAGACGTTACAGCAAAGTTTAGTTTACTTGTAAGACTCCTTTTAACCCCCTTATAATGTAATTGTTTTCATTAGAAAGGAATTGTGAGTGCACCGGGAGAAATTGAAAAATAGAAAACTAGAAATTTACTATTGCCTACTTTAGGGATGAACCTCCAAAAAACGAGAGAAAACTAAATTCTAAAGAGCCTAAAAACAGGCATTGATGTGAGCAATAATTAATAATTTTGAAAAGTGAAATTTTTCAAAAAAGTAATAACACAGTGAGACCCCCTATTTCCCCCTCATAATGTAATTGTTTTCATTAAAAAGGAAATTGAAAATAAACTAGGAAAGTACTATTGCCTACATTAGAGATGAACCTCAGAAAACGAGAAAAAACAAATTCTAAAGAGCCTAAAAGCAGACATGGATTTGACAAATAATTAATATTTTGAAAATTATTTTTTTTAATTTATTATAGATCCTGAACAAGACCTTATACATATGAAACTAAAGATCGTATTTAGAAAAAGAACAGAACTTACAATAATTTAGTTTCGTATTTTTGGTAGTAATATAAGGGTATCAAGGGTATGAAATGAAAGATAAGAATATACGTTAAAAATACTTTAAATTTCATGATTCTATCTGTATTAGTTTAGCATTAACAATCATTTAAAGTCATCCCCGCTTAAAAAGTAAAACATGAATAAAGGGGAAACTTGAAATGGTTACTAATGCTAAACTAATACTGATAGAAGCACGAAATTTAAAGTATTTAAAACAGATATTCTTCTCATTCATTTGATATCCACATCATATTTGAATGACTCGCAGAAGTACGAAAATAAATTATTAAAACCTCGTTAAAACAAAAACCTTAAAGCATACTTTGAGCATTTACAGGACTTTTAATAATTTAGTTTAGTACTATTGCAAGTAGTAGGAAGGCAATAAGGATATCAAATGAAAGAGGACAATATATGTTAAAAATACTTTAAATTTCATTCTTCTGTCTGTATTAGTTTAGCATTAACAACCATTTAAAGTTATCCCTCTTAAAAAGTGAAACATGAATAAAGGGGGAAATTTAAAATGGTTGCTAATGCTAAACTAATACAGATAGAAGCACGAAATTTAAAGTATTTAAAACAGATATTCTTCTCATTCATTTGGTATCCATATCACTTTTGCAAGACTCGCCAAAGTACGAAAATAAATTATTTAAACATTAGCAAATAAAAAATCTTAAAGTATACTTTTAGCATTTACAGGCATTTTAATAATTTATTTACGGACTTTAGCTAGTCATACAAAAGTGATATGAGTACCAAATGAAAGAAAAGAATTAATGTTAAAAATACTTAAAATTCCATGCTGCTGCCTGTATTAGTTTAGCATTAACAATCATTTAAAGTTTTCTGGCCTATAAAGTTAAACATGAATTAAAGGGGGAACTTCAAATGGTTGTTAATGCTAAACTGATATAGATAGAATCACAAAATTTAAATTTTATTTATAACAGACAGTCATCTCTTTCATTTGATATCCATATCATAATTGTATGCCTCGCAAAAGTACGCAAATAAATTATTTATTTATTTGGAAAATTAAACGCATAGATTGGGGTAATAAGGGGGTTATAACTTCAAAACATTGCCTAGTTGTAGGCTGCTGTAAATTAAAAAAAAATCATAAAGCGTACTTTTAGCAGTCTGTTTCTGTCAGTGTGTAAGCTAATATATGTAATTTCATAAATTAGATCACACATAAATCAAACACAATAGAAAATTCTGAAAAAAATTATTTTCACAATATCCCAGTTCAAATCAAATTCTGGAAAAATGGAAAGCATGGAAAAATAACTTCTACCAACTCCACTAGCATACAATTTCACTCGTAGAAACTTTGCATAATTTTAGGCTGCTGTTAAAAATATTCACAAGTGATTCACTCTTGAAACCTTTGCCTACCTTTAGGCTGCTGTAAATGAAAATTCTTAAAGCATACTTTTAGCTGTCATTTTTCTCTCAGTGTTTTAGCTAACAACTTGCTTTTCACAAATTAGTTCCCATATAAATCAAATGCATTTTAAAATTCTGAAAAAATGGAAAGCTTTGAAACATAACTGTACCACCCTCACCCTCTAACATAAACTCTCACTCATGTAAATTTATATATATGGCCACACATTTTAAGCCCTGCGCTCGCTCGTTCGCGCTGTGTTTTCAACTGAAATGTATGTAAACTACCATAACAAATGAAATGTAATATTTAATTTGATTTAACAACTCAACTATGTACCCCGAGAGGAAACGGGAAACGGAAACCGCCAACACACTGGCAAGAGGAACACAAGAATTAGGAAGCGTCGTAAGGGAACTCATGCCTCCTTTGACCTCAGGCAGATGTACTTTGAGCATGAGATTTTGTTGTAAGAAATGAAATGTTGGGTTGGCGTGCGCTCGTTTGGTGACGGTAACAGAACTAATGACACGCGTCGTATACTACCCTGATTCGGATGATGATGTACTACTGGTGACCGGTTCAGCAGCACCATCCTGGTGATGTGAGGGAAATGTGGGAATAAAGCAAAAAAAATAGCCAGGCAAGCAAAGTGAAATGTAAGATTGCGCTAAAATGCATGGATGAATGTTATTGAAGTGCCAAAGTCTCAAGAGCACGTGATGTTGTTAGCAACACACGCCAACACACAACAGCAGCAGCAGCAACACGCCAATGCTAGACTTATCCTTTATCCTGTCAAGCTGAAAAAATATGCGCTTAAGTAAATATGGCATACAGCCAAGGAGGGTGGCAGCCAGAGGGCTAGGGGAGGTGGCAAGGTAAATCTCAGTGCCACAAATGCACAGAAAGAAAAAAACGTCAACTCTGGAATCGTGTGTCAAGTCAAGGTTGCGACGACAAAAAGGATTCTGAGATTTTATGCGACAGCGAGAAGAAATGCGTGTGTTGTTCAAAAATAACTGCAGGATTATTTCATTTATAACACAACCATTGCGCAGCTCCCATGATTCTACGGCACAAACACATGCACAGAAAAGCCAGCAAAATCAGATGATATCATTCGAAATGGTTTTGGTAGTTATGCCTGAAGGTCCTTTTTGCCTGCTTCTTCTTCTACTACGCTTCGTTATGGTTCTCTGCATCATGCTACTTGCATGTGTATGATGCAATGGAGCCAGCGAGAGAGTAGTAGCAGATATGTATTTTTATGTATGTGTTGTTGTATTAGTTAGTACAAGGAGGAAGGATAGGAGATGATGAAGAAGAAGTACAAACAAAGTGCCACAATCGTTTAAATGTTTATCAGGGTTAGTTACTAAGCAGTTGGCGGTGGGTCTGACTGCATGTGACGGCAGCTTGGCAGCTTAGCAACTTTCAAGTGGGTTGCTTTTGTGGAGCCAAAATAAAAATAACGTAAAAAGGGGGAGGAGGATGAAAGGATAATAAAGAAATGTGGCACTGCTCGAGGAGAGACAATTTTCTTAAATAAAATAATTTTCCTAAATAAAATAATTTTCTTAAATAAAATATTTTTGAAAATAATTCCAATTTCTCATTTAAGTGATATTTCCAAGCCTGTTTAATTCATATTTTAAAAATTTTCAAGCATGTGCTTGAATGAAGTATTTTTTGAAAATAATCTCAATTTTCAATTCAAGGAAGTTTGGCGATCACCAAATAATTAATAATCACATAATTTTATATTTCAAGCATATGCTTGAATGAAGTATTTTTTGAAAATAATCTCAATTTCCCGTTATAAGGAAGTTTGTGATGACTGAATAAATAAATAAATATATTTAATTTAATAATACCAAGCCGGTGCTTGAATGTTTGTTTAGTTCAAGCATGTGATTGAATAAATTATTTATTGAAAATAATTTCAATTTTGCATTTAAGGAAGTTTGGCGATGACCAAATAAATAAATATATTTAATAAATATATTTAATATTGTCAAGCATATGCTTGAATGGTTGTTTAGTTCAAACAGGTGCTTGAATAAAGTATTTTTTCAAAATATTTTCAATTTGCCATCTAAATAAATTAAAAATAATTAATTAAATAAATAATAAATTTATTTATTTAATTTAATATTTTCAATCATATGCTTGAATGAATTATTTTTTGAAAATAATCTCAATTCCCCTTTTAGGGAAATAATTTAATATTAATAAATTTACCATCTAAATAAATTACAAATAATTAATTAAATAAATAATAAATTTATTTATTTAATTTAATATTTTCAATCATATGCTTGAATGAATTATTTTTTGAAAATAATCTCAATTTCCCTTTTAAGGAAATAATTTAATATTAATAAATTTACCATCTAAATAAATTAATTATAATTAAATAAGTAAAAAATAAATTTATTTATTTAATTTAATATTTTCAATCATATGCTTGAATGAATTATTTTTTGAAAATAATCTCAATGTCCCTTTTAGGGAAATAATTTAATATTAATAAATTTACCATCTAAATAAATTAAAAATAATTAATTAAATAAATAATAAATTTATTTATTTAATTTAATATTTTCAATCATATGCTTGAATGAATTATTTTTTGAAAATAATCTCAATTTCCCTTTTAGGGAAATAATTTAATATTAATAAATTTACCATCTAAATAAATTAAAAATAATTAAATAAATAAAAAATAAATTTATTTATTTAATTTAATATTTTCAATCATATGCTTGAATGAATTATTTTTTGAAAATAATCTCAATTTCTCTTTTAGGGAAATAAATTAATATATTTAATTTAATAATGTCAAACCTGTGCTTGAATGAAGTAATTCTTTTATTTATTTTTTTTTTCAATTTCCCATTTAAGGAAGTTTTGTGATGACGAAATAAATATATTTATTGAATTTAATATTTTCATGTCCATGCTTGAATGTTTTATTAGTTCAAACATGTGTTTGAATGAAGTAATTTTTCAAATATTTAAAATTTTCCATTTATGGAAGTATTCGATGACCGACAAATGTATATATTTATATAATTCCAGCTTTCAAGCATGTGCTTGAACAGGACATTTTGTGAAAATCCCAATATAAGAGTTGTTTTATAATTCTCCAGATTATGTTTGTTTTATTCTAAATCCTTTTGGATGATTTTATATCTTTAGCAATTGTTGCGAATTTTAGATTGTTTAAAACTTAAAATTTTATTACTTTGTTTCTTTCAAGCCTAAGCTTGAATATTGCCATGTAAGAACATTTAACACAAAAAACTCCTGAAATAAAAGACACAACTCATTACAAATGTTATGAATTTATTGCTCTGACCTTTTCAAGCACCTGCTTGAATATCAAATGTCACTTGAAATTAATTACTTAAAAGGCTTTTATTGTAAAAACAAAACATTATCATTTCAACTTAATTGCTGACAACATTTATGACCCCTTTTTATGACATTCGCCGTCGTAGTATCTTGTTTTGCCACGACGAGCACCCACGACCTAACCTAAAAGCCTGCTTGAATTCATGTCACCGCTACAGCGATTTCCTCCTATTGGAAAAGGAAACTTAAACTGTTTCGAACTCTAACCTTTAACGAGTGATAAAATTCGTAAGTACTGGCAAATACTCTTGCAATGCACTTACGCAAGACCAAAATTGTACGTTGGGCCAAAAACAATCCGTTCTTTCTATTTTTTTTTTCGAATATTGTTGTCAAACATTTCAGGAGCAAAAAAATAAGTTTAAAGGCTTTTGTTGTGTACTCCGAAAACCTCCCCTTTTGACGTGAAAGGACTGCACCATGCCGTTATGAAAGGATGTGCAACCCTTAAAACAAAATTTGCCCAGCCCCATGCCAGGATATTGTATTCGCAATACTTTAATCGTTAAAGTAAATTTCGAGCGCACTCGCATACACAAATCCGAATTTGTGCAATTTTGCCAAAAGGTATTGTGAGGATTTTTTCCGAATGCATAAAAAAACACTGCACTGAACAGCGAAATCGGTTGGCGGTTTTCCTTTTCTGCAGAGAAGGAGAACGAGAGAGAGAGGACAAACAATTAAAATGCAAATATTATTCGCAAACCATGCCATACAAAAGGATCTGTTCAACCCGATAGGAAGTTGCAATATTAATTTAACACACTTTCTTTCTTTGACTTTGGCGAAAGTCTGTGCCTAGTTTTAGGGGTTAATAGCGAAAGTATTGAACAGAGGAGCGTGAACCTTACGAACATGGTTGCCAAAATTTGCCATGGTTTTAATCCTTTGTGTAATTATGAATAGGAATTACTATTTACCAACCAACAAACCATAAAACTGTCTGGTTAATGCTGCTGGCTGGCATGATCCTAGAGAGGATTATGTGTATTTGGCACGCGTTTTAAATTGTGATAATGGGAGGATAATATTTTAGGCTGTTCATAGCATATGACGCAAAATTAATAAGTAATCTGATAGGATTAAAAATTTAAAAATGTTTATATTCGAGGCAAACATAAGTCAAATGCTTTGGGGTGGGGGAGAAGCAAAAATGGTTTTCGGTTTAATCGTAAATTAGGAAAAGTCACTAATACTTTTGGGTTGCTTTGGGTGTAGATTAATTCGGGGTTTGAAAACGAAATGAAAATGGGACTGGAAAAGTGAAATTCTTATAAATTCAGGCATATGCTTGAAAGACAAAATGTTTTTATAATAATGTGATAATAGGGAAAATATTTTTGGCAATTCAGCCATATGTTTAAAATTCAAATTAATTTTGAATTTAAAATTTGAATTTAGGGAAACTTAAAAAGCAAATTTAGAGGCTTAACTTGATTTTGAAAGGATTTTTAAAATTAAAATAATTCAGTAATCGAAAATTGTAGAATCGATTGAATAATAGCGTATTCAAGCATATGCTTGAACGTCAAAATGTCCGAATTTTCATGCTTAAGTCGAAAAAATCCAACATTAATATAAATGTTAAGTAATATTCCTGAATAATAAATTTTCTGTCTTGTCAAGCATATGCTTGGAAGGAGTAATTGTTTGATTTGTCTATGTTTTTAAGTATGGTTGTAAAAATTTGAAGGATTTTATTTATTTATCAAAAGATTAACGAAAATTGTAGAAATGATTGAATATATCGATATTCAAGCATATGCTTGAAAGTCAAAATGTTCGATTTTTCATGTTGAAGTCGAAAAAACAAATGTCGATATAAATGTTAAGTATTCTTACGGTATAATACAATTTCCATAATATATAATATTGTCAAGCATAAGCTTGAAGGGTTTGATTTGTTTCATTTGACTATTTTTTAAAGTAATGTGTAAAGGTATGAAGGAGTTTATTTCTTTATCGAAAAAATGCATGAAAATTGTAGAAACAATTGAATAATTGGATATTCAAGCATATGCTTGAAGGTGAAAATGTTAGAACTGTAATGTTCAAGGCAAAAAAAAACAAATATCAATATCAATGTTAAGTATTTTTCTGAATAATACAAATTCCAGTAGTATTTAATGTCTTGTCAAGCATAGCCTTAAAAGGCATAGCATAGGCTTGAAAAGTGCAATTGTTTGATTTGGCTGTTTTTAAGTATAGTGAAGAATTTTATTCAGCATAGGAATGGAATGTGAGTGTGTTTTTACACAATTTGCATAAAAAATCATTTTCAAGCCTGTGATTGAATACAGTTTACTGCCGATGCAGACAGTTTATTAGCTATTTCTTTCCCAAAAGCTGCTTAATTTTGATTTTTATCTTAGATCGGACTTAAATTTGTGAAATATTTTGATATTCAGCGGAACAAGCATATGCTTGAAGATAATTTTAAGTGTAATTTTGTGTAAATTATGAACATTTACTGTGATATAAATACACTTTGTAATTATATGGTGTATTTTACCATGACAAGCATATGCTTGAACAGATATTATTATGTGTTTTTTGCTGATCTATAAACTATTTTCAATTTCGTTGCTTTTTTGTTTCTGTTTGATTTCTGTATTAGAAAATATTAAAATATTTAGATATTCAGCGGCACAAGCATATGCTTGAAGATAATTTAAAGTGTAGTTTTGTGTACTTAGGGAATGCTGACAAATATATAAATAAATTTAACTATTATATTATGTATTTTATCATGACAAGCATATGCTTGAACAGATATTATCATGTGTATTTTGGGATATATCAACTTTTTCGTTTCCTTTTGTTTATTTTATATGATTTTAAATAAAAATCCTAAAGGAATATACTGCAAGCATATGCTTGAATGGATTTTCCCATTCCAAACTGCACATTTTATATGGTTTTTAATTATTCTGGCGTGGGCTGTTTTTTTCTTGTCAAGCTTGTGCTTGAACTGTTTAATTGTGTTATTTGCTTCAAGGAAACCTAGCAAATTATTTCAATTTCCTATAAATTGTAATGTTCTTATGGAAAAGCTTTTTTTTTTTGCAATTTCCCTTAACTTTGTTGTTATCCTCTTGGCCGGATATATTTTAAGGGAAATAAACTTCCAAGCCAAGCTAGGCATATCAATCCATCCATTCATTCATTCAGCTACAATGACATTTTATCTTTTGTGTAATAAATATTTGTGTATGTCATCAAACGTGCCAAGAAAATCTAAACTGAAAACCAACAACAAACAAGACAATGCCCGTCCGTAATGAAAGTCAAATAGAGAAAATGAAGAAAAGAAACAAAACAGCGAAGAAACTGTAACAAAAACGTGACATTTAAGCTATAGAATGGAAAAAAGAAACACAAATGAAAGAAAACTATGTGTATAACGTAAATCGTAAAACTATGGAAATTAGTAGAAAGTAAGGCATGAGGAAGGGGGGAGGTGGGGTGGGTGGCTTTAAAGGAGTGGACTAAATTAACCACGAATATTTTGTTTTGACTGTGGGGGAGAATAGATAAGGATTTTTCGTTTTGGCTTGAAGGAAAAGAAGGTCATTTTAAGAGGTTTTAATAGAGACATGCTTAAGTAGTTTAAGATGGTGTAAGTTTCTATGTATATGAATTTAAATATTCAACAATGTGGGGGAGCAATAAAAACACTAACACACACTATTGTGTGCGTGCGTGTGGCAAGGACTAAGTGTATCCTTTTCCGACCGAATGGTGTATATGTGTGGGGGGAAATGTTGTTTTTGTCATTCTAACGCCAGGAAATTGACCTGAATTTCTAATGTTATCCATAAAAGTGGGCCATAGAGAGGAGGAGGAGGGAAAAGTTTAACTTTATTTTCACACTTTTCTTGTAACCAAAAAAAAAACGAAACAAAAAGGCAAAGAGCGAAAAGTGTTACACATTGAAACTAAACTAAACAAACAAAAGTGGCTGACGTTTGCTCAAATATCTGGCAAAGACCAAAGACCGCAGCCACGGCAAGTAAACAGTACCACTTACCTTCCCCCCCCCAAACAAACCACATTTGGCTAAAACCAACCAACCATTATGGTGAATTTTTGTGGATTGCCCTGGCTGGGTACAGTGTGGCCCGGAGAACGTGTCTTATTTACATTATTATATTACCTCAAACTTAAGGAAGATTTTCCCAGCTTAGCCAGGTAAAACTGGAAGCACAAGTACTGACAAACTCTTTAATAAGCTTCCTTCACAAAAAGTTCTTGTGGCTGGGGTAGCAAGTTAATGCATAAAATATGTTTGTTAAGTAGTCGGCAGGATAACAAGCAGAGGTATCCTGCCCCAGTACTCTCCAATCAATGTGGTTGGATAGTCACTGGCTCAAATGGTCGTCGTCGTCGTCTTGTGGTTGGCATATGATTTGCAAAGTTTATGTTTACTTTGTGGCCCAAGATGAGCTAATAATCTCAAGTAAATATTTGAAGGATTTCCTTTTGGCATACATAATAAGTAAACAGTTTTCCTTCCACCTACTTAAGATTTTATATAGCAATTTAAGTGACTAGCAGGCTGGCGGGGCTCTATGGCTTTTTAGAGTTTTCAGAGTTAAATGTGAATGAAGCCATTAAAAATGTAATAAGCTAAAGTTAAGTGGTTGTTAATTGTTTAAAGATGAAATGTTGTTTTTTTTCTCTTGTGTAAAATGAAAAATTATACATTCAATAGCCTCTACACACAGTGAAACACAAGGGTTATGGGTAAAAGGTTTAATGCTTGTGTACGCCGACAACAACCATGCCAGAATAGCATTTAAGCGAAATATTTAAAAAGTTTTAATTGGATTTGCGGGAGAGTAAAAGAAAAATGGGAGCAATTTGTTTAACTATTTATAAATTTAATTAAACTTTTCAACCATTTAAAACATTGTGAGCGAATTACAGCGAACAATTGTAGGAAGTAAAAAATTTAAAATCGATTATAATATTTTCGAAAAGAAAGTGAAATTCTTCAATTTTGTTTAATAATATACAGTGACTGGGAAAAATAGAAAGAGAACAAGACACTTTATTAGCCTCAAGCATAAGCTTGAACTAAAAAATGAACAATTTGCTAAAGTAATTTGATTGTTTGTCAAATTCCGTAAATTAAATTAAAAAACTGGAACTTTTTTTAACACAAGCATGTGCTTGTACAACATTTGAATTAAAATTCAACAGATTTGTTCCTATAATTGTCTAAACATTTGAAAAATCTATTATTTTTTAGAAAACTAACAAATTTAATAACTTCAAGCATAGGCTTGAAATAAGAAATTCCACTAATCTGAGTGTAAATTGAGTAGGTGGTGAATACCAACGTAGCCAAAACCTATTTTTATTAATCTATTTAATAATTGCGTAATGTTTTTCGGTTCAAGCATGTGCTTGTGTACGACAAAAATAATAAATTACACTAATCTCGGCTAAAATTGAATAGTTGGCGACTGGCATATCCTAAACCTATTTTTCTATTAATTTCTTTAATAAACGCGTACTATCATCGTTTAGTTCAAGCATGTGCTTGTATAAGGCAAAATAATAAATTGCAATTATCTGATAATCTTGATAAAGCTTTAAACTGTAATTCGAATATTTGTTTTTTTTATATAAAATTTAAGACACTTGAAGTTTTATAAGCTCAAGCATGTGCTTGTAAAACACTTGAAGTTAAAGCGGACTAAAAATACAATAGATTTGTTCCTATAATTATCTAAACATTAAAAAAATCTATCAATGTTTAGAAAACTAACAACTTTAATAACTTCAAGCATAGGCTTGAACTAACAAATTCCACTTATCTAAGCGTAAATTGAATAGTTAGTGAATATCAGCATAAACAAAACCCATTTTTATTAATTTCTTATCTAATTCTAATAAAATAATATACCAGTGTTTAGAAAACTGAGAACTTTATTAAATCCAAGCATAGGCTTGAACTAACAAATTCCACTAATTTGAACGTAAATTGAATAGTTAGTGAATATCATCATAAACAAAACCCATTTTTATTAATTTCTTTAACAATTGCGTAACAATATTCGATTCAAGCATATGCTTGGGTAAGACAAAACCAATAAATCTGTTTGTAAATTGAATAGTTGGTGAATATCATATCCCAAAACTTATTTTTTAATAATTTATTAGCTAACTTTGTCATATTTTTGGTTCAAGCATGTGCTTGTGTATGACAAAATGAACCACAAAATATTAGATTGCAAAATATCTGAATTAATTTTGTAAAAAATTAATATTACTAACATATTTCTCACATTTGAATGAAAAATATCATCCAAGCATGTGCTTGAATTAAAAAAAAAATAACATTTTAAACTAAAAGTTTAATTAATATGTTCACATAAATATATTCTTTGATAACTTCCTAATATTGTTTGATGCAAGCATGTGCTTGTGTAAGACAAAATAATCCAAAAATTATTAAATTGCAAAAAATGCCATTTTATTTTGTAAAAAATTATATTACTAAAAAATTTCACAGATCTGAACGTGAAATGTCACACAAACATATGCTTGAATTAAAAAAATAATAAAATTTTTATTTTGTAAAAAATTTATAGTACTAACAAATTTCACTGATCTGAACGCGAAGTGTCATTCAAGCATATGCTTGAATTAAAAAAAAATAAAAATTAATTTGTTCACATAACTAATGTTATATCAAGAAAATACACAAAATTAAAAAAAAAAACTTTAAGCAAATACTGGCACATCTCAAAAACACCCAACCCCCTTTGACTTTAGATAATATTTATGCTGTTATAATCGTTTGGCCAAATGTTATGTGATTCGTTGCCTCTTTGCATAAGCACAAATCAATTGATCGGTTACACCATCACTGCCACTGTCACTTTCCAATCCTCGATCGATTTTGGGAAAAGCATATCAAATTTCTCTAAACACCCATAAATCTCCAATAAAAAAACCTTAATCACAAGTCACGAGAAACAAAAAAAAAACAAAATTGCGCTATCCCTTTTCAGAGGCACCGAGCGCGGGTATCAAATTAAATGCTAATTAATGGTTATTAACAGACAATTAACATTTTTTGTATAACTCTCGGTTTAGAGGGTGCGCGCGCTTGCATATGTGCATATGCATGTGTGCTGGCGAGTGAAAGGAAATCCGCACGCGTTCACCTCCACTATGTGAGCGAGCGAGTGTGTGTGTTTGGCATATGGCAATAAAACTTAACATAAACAAATTTGTTACACATCATAAATATTGCAGAAAACCGAGCAGAAACATAATGCAAATAGATAAGCGGCAGACAAATTATTATTGTTTGAAAAAAGCAACAAAAAAGGAAAATAAATAAAAACGTTAGCGCGCTGCTATAAAAATATGCAAATTGTTGTCGATATTTTTATTCAATCGCAAAACAAAAAAAATGAAAAAATATATTTGCATATTTGCAGGCGCCTAAATACTAGCGGGAGAAATAGAGAGGAAAGCATTAGCATATGAAAGCCAGGGGAGTAAATATTGCTGAGAGAGAGGACATTAAGGGTGGGCAGTAACAGCAGGGATAATGAGAAAAAAAAAACCCAGCAACTTATTAAATATGCATTAAACTATGTAGCAACTACCCCGGTAAATATGCTGTACTAAAAGAATATTGCTTAAAGCAGGCTTGCTTGATAAAAAGAAAACACTCTAAGAAGGAGAACGAATAAAGTGTATAGAGAAAATAACAATTTTCATAAACAACCACATAAATCTATTAAATATTCATTAAACTACCATTTTATAGGTAAAGCTAACAAAGTAATGCCTCTTTAAGTATGTTTTAAATAACCGGCCATTAATGTACGGCAATTGCCTGTATTGACAACTAAGCGTAAAAGCCTTAAAGTAGGCTTTAAATGTTAATGGGAGTTTTTCGACGGCCAACTGGCTTTTAGGTCTACCACTTTTGGGTTGGGATTTATTTCAGTTCCCCCTCCATTTTTTGTACCTGCTTCTCCAGCAAAAGGTCATTTACCTAAAGTGAGGCCGGTTGCGCGAAGGAAGAAGAAACTTTGCGCTAGGTATTGCGAGGAGGTAGCTTTAATGGTAAACAATAAATTGTATACAGTATACTTTTAGGTGTTTCGCTGAGGAAAGGAAACAGCAAAAACAATTGCGTGCTTTTAGGCAACTTCAGCTGACAAGCAGCAATTAAGACAAGAGGCGACCGAACGACAAGGAAAACAATACACTAAGATTTTGGATTCTAGAAAACACAGACATATTGAATTAAAGGCAATGCTAAAGACAACAAATACATATTATGAAAAAAGGAAAGGGTTGTTGTGTATAGTGTTTTTCGCATTATGATAAAAATACTAAAAAGCCATATTAAACAATAGAATTATGCAAGCCGAATTGTTCCATGTATTTTTCTTCCTCGTGTACTCATTGCAAAGCTCTGCCGTACAACCAACCAGGCATGCAATCACTACTAAGCCATAAACAAGGTCAAGATGTTTTCTTTTTATTTTTTGCTGCAAACTGACTGACTGACTGCCAACAAGTTCATTTTAATACAATGGAGGGGAAATGACGTCAAATCAAATCAAATGTAACGTATTTCTTGGTTGTTTATGTTGTTTCATTTTTTCCGTTGCTCAGATAAGTACAATAAGTTTTGCTTGTTATTATTGTCGTGATATGCCTGATTTATTACAACAATATAAGTCGGATTTTTCGTGATTGCATAAAAAAAGTTTCCCTTGTTTTGTGGCGAAATAATGATATAGTTTTTCATTTGAAATATTTTATATACTAACCTGCATTTCTGGTGCTCCTCCTTCATCTCGTATCAACAACAGATAACTTTGGCCATCGATGAATACCTCCTTCTTGAAGCGACCACCTTCGGGGGACTCTTCTTGCATATAGGAACCGGTTAGGTAACGGTGTACCAGGGCCGATTTGCCAGAATTGAGTGAACCGACAATGCCCAAACGTAGATCGGGCACGGAGCGCGATATCGTCCATTCTTGACTATTTACAAAGGAATCTGCAAAGAAGAAAAAAAAAGAGAATACAAATTAGTAAATATAAAAAGGTTAACAAAAGCTTTAAAGTAAATATAAATATATTTGTAGTATATTACAAATAAAAAAGCTTTTAAGTGGTACTTTTTAAATATTACTAAATGAAAGCTTTTATTTGCAAAGCACAAATTGAAAGCTCATAAAAAATAAAAAATATTAAATATTATAAAGAAAACCGAAAGCTTTATAAAAATATGAGCTTTACCGAAAAAAGCTGTTTATGTCTTTGTTGTTTAGTCATAATTTGTAAAGCAGAAATCGAAAGCTAACAAAAAGATAAAAATAATTAAGAATTTCAAACTGAAAAGTATTAAATATTAAAAATATAACCGAAAGCTTTACAAGTAAATATAAGCAAACGATTTACCATAAATAAAATTTTTTAAAGGAAAAGCTGTTTATTTTGTAGGTAGATTTGAAAGCTCACAAAAAATATAAAAAAATAAAAAGTAATAAATATTATAAAGAAAATCGAAAGCTTTACACAAAAAGTTGTTTATTTTGTTGTTTTTATAGACATAATTTGTAAAGTAGAAATCGAAAGCTCTCAAAAACAAAAAATCAAGTAATTCAAACTGAAAAGTATTAAATATTAAAAATATAACCGAAAGCTTTAAAAGTAAATAATATGGAAACGATTTACTACAAATAAAAAACTTTAAAGGAAAAGCTGTTTATTTTGTAGGTAAATTCGAAAGCTCACAAAAAATATAAAAAATAAAGCTTTATATGAAATATAAACTTTACACCAAAAGCTGTTTATTTCGTTGGTTTTTTAGCCATAACTTATAAAGCAGAAATCGAAAGCTCACAAAAAGAAACAAATAATCAAGTACCTCAAACTGAAAAGTACTAAATATTAAAAATATAACCGAAAGCTTTACAAGTAAATATAAGCAAACGATTTAATACAAATAAAAAACTTTAAAGGAAAAGCTGTTTATTTTGTAGCTATTTTAGCCCTAATTTGTTAAACACTAAGCGAAAGCTCACAAAAAAAAATCAAGAATTTCAAACCAAAAAGTAGTAAATATTATAAAGATAACCAAAAGCTTCAAATGCAAATATAAGTGACGATTTAATGCATATAAAACGCTAAGAAAGCTGTTTCTTTGATTGGTCTTGGAATATCTTACTCTTATAGCACAAAGCGAAAGCTCACATAAAGAAAACAATAGAAATATATTAAACACAGAGGAAAGCTTTACAAGTAAATAAAGCTTTAGAGAAAAACTTTTTTGCTGGCTCACAAAAAGAACAAAAATAATCCATCATTTCAAGATAAAAATATTTTAAAGAAAACCGAAGGCTTCACCAGTGAATACAATCGACAATTTACTAAAAATAAAGAACATTGCAGGGAAAGCTATAAATGTATTAATAAACGAAAGCTTTGAAGTTATTTTCCTTCTTTCTCGACATTTTTTGTTTGTGAGAACTTTCGTGTTATGCTAAAATGAGTTAGTTATATTAAAACTTTGAACAAAAAAGTCTTTAAGACATTTTGTATTCAAAGCTTAATGTCTTATTCGAAAAATAAAATAACGATTTGGATGACAAATCATTCGAAAATCCGGTTGAGATGGCATTATTTTCTGTTTCATCCAATAAAACTTATCTTGATTAGAATTCTACTTCTATCTTCATTGACAGTGGATAAACGTCGTGTATCATTATCACTCGCCCCCAACTCCACCTACTACAAATAGACCAAACCTCCTCCTCCAAGCCAGCAACAAGCCATCACTAATTACAGACATACATATTCGTTCGTACATACACGACGTTCGTATCTCCCACCGCTTGAATATCTAATGGATTTGTAAGCGTGCCCAGCTTACTGCTCATTCCACCACTTGAACCACTGACCATATAAGGAAGTAAAGTTTGGAGTCAAGTTGATTTTTTCCGCGCGCGCTCTGCTTTGAAACATAACACACTTTTTTTGCGGCTCGGCTCATGCGGATTCAATGTCATTCCATTGACAATTAAATATTTCTAAAGCGAGCTCCGCTGATGATGAATCATGTGTGGTGTGAGCGATTTTTCGGCAAAAAAGGTGGAATTATTTAAAAGCAAAACAACAACAGCAACAAGAAAAAACGCAATATTGTTAATTGTAGGTTAGGTTAATTGTAAAAAAACAATTTGCGCGAGTTTCTTTATGTTTATGTGGGTTAAACCGGTTGTACAGCGATTTTGAAGAGCATTAACATTTTGTTTTAATTGTTTGTTTTCAATTTCCAAAAACAAATAATATAATCGCACGTACAGAGAGACCAAAAAAGGCAATATTAACGATTAACGATCGGTAAGTGGTAAAAAAGTGTTATTATCCATTAGACTACAAATAAGGTAAATAGTACGAATTTCGTTTAAAAGGCAAAATATTTCCAAAAAAAAAAATCAACTGAAACTATCAATTAAAGTGACCTATATAATTTCGTAAAGAAGAAAGCCTTACTATGGGAAATTCCAAAGCTAAAAAAGTTGAAGAAACTTTGCCAAGCTCTGCCAGTAATCTAATTATTTTTTTTGAGTGTGCAAAACACAAACAATAATATTATTTATTTATTTTAAAATTTTAATTAATTAATTTTAAATTAAATTTAAATTAATTAATTTTAAAATTTTTTGTAAAAAAAATTTTTGTTCTTTTTAATAATTATTTATTAATTTTAAAATTTCTAGTAAATAAAATGTTGTTCTCTTTAATAAAAAATATTTTAAATTATTTTTTACTATTATAAACAACATTAAAAATAATATAAAAGATTAAAAACTTAGCTAATATTTCTTATATTATTTTTTAATTTTGTTAAATAAAACAAAAATAATTTAAAAATATCTTTTTATCAAAAAAACTAAAATTAAAAATTAATAATTGTTATTACAAATTAGTTCCTTCTAATTAAAATTTTCTTGATTTTTTATACTTTTTGTTTACTTTGTCAGTGATTATCTACTTGTTATTATGAATACTAATAAAAAAGCTCTTTCTCTCTCACTTCACAATTTGCTGCCTGCTATCATATGCTGTGCACTATAAACTGTCAACTGTCAAAAAGCATATTGCCAGCATAAGTTACGACTCAGCCAGCAACAACAGCAGGAGAAGTCACAAAAACGAATACATTGGGCAGGGACAGACAAGACAGGCAGACATACGGACGCAAACAATCAGACAAATAAAAAGCTTACATATGTTATTTGTACTCGTATAAAAACAGACACTCAAAACGAGAAGATATGGGCAACTATACTGGGTGGCCATCACAATTTTTGTGGTGGCGCAAAAAATAAAGCGAAACTGACGCATTTGCAGCATCCAAAAAAGGCAGCATCATAAAAAGGAGGAGGAACTGCAACGGCAAAATGGAAGCTGATACACTTGAGTACATCTCTGAAGGTTACTGCAATTGCCATTACATGGACAATGTTGGTGGCACTATCACTACATATAAGGCTTTCCCGAAAATCCAAGGCAAACCTAAACAACAAAACGGGTTGTTAAGTTTTTTTGGGTGACATGACGACGACGACGACGACCATCATGATTATGTCCTTTTCTTCTTTAAGGAAATGCATACGTAATTAGCTGTGACAAAAGAACGAAAAAAGAGCCAACAACAACAAAACATTTTCCGTTTGCCTTTAAGGCAAACAGCCAAAAAGCAAGAACGCAACCCAACAAACCAGATGGGTGAAGGTTAAAAAACCAACAACCCAACCGGTTGTACGTAGCTGTAAGAAGTATGTATCTCTTTCCTGAGGACGACAATTGTAAAGAAACTTTTTATAAAACAATTAACAATTGTAGTTCCGGGCCATGAGCTGAGATGACCGTCCTTCCTGGCATTCATACCCATTCACTCATTCATTTCCATATGATGTGATCTGCCTAATAGCTATTTCGACGTTCTCTCCTGTTCCGATTTGATTGACAGACCCGTCACTGTTGTCATGTTGATCGGTGGCATACAATGTCGAAAACATCAGCAGGCCGTATGAAACCTTCCTGACACACATACGTGATGAACTACTTTTTGCGAATGAATGTGATTTTCAAGGAACAAAAACCATACAGCAAAAATCCCCCGAACAGAATTTTTAATGAGTTTTTAAAGATTTGTTCCTTGTCTCCATGTGTTGTTTACTTTGTTGTGCGAGTTTTAAGTCTACGCTTGAACACTTTCCAGAATTCTTAAATTCAAGTTACTTGCGTATGTTCGTGTCGAGCGTAAAGACAACACAACTCAACGAAACGAAATCATGTGAATTCAGGGCAAAACAATGTGTTAATTTCGCATTTGACAGGCTGCTGTTGAACATATGTTTAGAGCATTTCACAAAGGGACAGGGCGGCGGGTCAAGGGAAAAGTGTTAAGGCGAGAGAACGATTATCGGTCGGCCATATGATGGCGAGATGGTCGGGGAAATCAGAAATTCTTCAAAGAAAAATGGCAGACGGAAATCCTTTTCACATAATCGTAAGTAAGCGTAGAAATGATGGGAATACAAAACTCATTTAGTGATATGAAAGCACAAAGCTTTAAAATATTATTGAATAATTAAAGTGTGCTTATGGTCTTATGTTCTACACTGGAAAGACGGAAATAAATATATAAATTGGTTTCACAATAGTCCAAGTTTCATACTTTGTTTAAATCTGAGTTTGATTTAATTTTATATATTCAGAACTGAAAATCTACTTGTTAAAAATAACTCTCGTTGAAAAAGAGCTCAAAAATTCTTGATCTCAGCTTAAGAATGTTTAAAACATGTAAAATAGAAGGTTTCGAAAATTAAAGCTTTTAAAGCTCAAAGCTTTCAAGGTTAAAACTTTCAAAGTTCCAAGCTTTTTAGGATTAAAGCTTTCAAAGCACAAAGATTTCCAAAGATAAAGCTTTAAAAGCTAAAAGCTTTCCAATGTAAAAGCTTTCAAAGCACAAATCTATTCAATGTAAAAGCTTTCAAAGTACAAATCTATTCAATGTTAAATATTTCACAACATAAACATTTCGAAACTTAAATGTTTTAAAACATAAAACCTTGAAATCAAAAAAGCTTTCAAAGCAAAATACCACTAAAACGTACAGCTTTTCAAAAATAATGCTTTCAATGCATTAAGCATGTAAAGCTTTCCTCTAAAACGCACAGATTTTAATAAATAATGCACTCAAAACATAAAAGCATGTAAAGCTTTACGAAAACTTAAAGCTTTCTTAACACATACACTATATTTCAATCAGATCTAAAGCTTTTCATTCACTGTAAGCCAAATTATGGAGAAAAAGTTTGATTTTTAAAAAGCTCTAGTTAAATGGTTTGGCGTCTGAAAACAAAAGCTCTAAACTAGAGTGTATAAATTTAGATTTTTGTTGCCTTTCTATACAGATTTGCAGTACTCATTGTATTTATATTTATGGATTTCTAACCCTGAAAGCTTTCTGTTGTTATAACATTCTGCAATACATATTTAATAATATAATGACAAATTTAACATAACATTAATATGGGTAGCACATATCAATATCCATTTGTGATGTGTGAAGATTAATGACAGCTTACGTTTCAACTCTTTTTCAAAGCGTACTAATTTGACAGCTGATATCTCACGATGTATAAATGTGCGACAAATAAGATAAGATAGATAAATTGTTTATGTGAAAAGCTTGACATGAGAAATTCCATTAAGCCAGGAGAATACAATAAAAGAGAGAAGGAAATAAAAAATTGTCCAAGAGGAACCCTTGTTTGAAGTCATTAGGAACTCGACGAAAAAAAACATTATTTCTTCTGAGGCACTCGACGTTTGATCTTTCCCATGTTTTTCACGTGACTTGAAAACCCAAATGTTTGTTTTCCTTTACCTTGGCTCTGTACTTGACCCTTTTCAAATGCTAGCGATAAGACAACTAATGATTACATATGTTTTCTTGTGAGAGAGAGTAGAGACTAGACAACAAAAACCAGTTATTTCTAGAAGAAGAAAAAACTCCAAAGGAAACTAGACTTTGTTTACATCTCTGACCAATGTGACAAAGTTTAACCAACAAACGCATTGTCTTACAACGATAACATGTTCGCACACAAAACCCATTAACGACCTTCTCAATGGTAGGGCGGAAAATGAAAAAGGGTTCACCTTGTCTTACACTGAATTAATTTTCTTTACAACAAACATAGGAACCGAACCACCAGCGCACACACACCACCTATCAATACAAAAAAAAAAATAGACGGAAGAAGGAAAGTAAGTAATAAAAAAGGATAAGATAAGAAAAGAAAATAAAGTAAAGTAAACAAACATTGTTTGCATACGTAATTAGCCCAGGGTGGGGAGAGGACTCCTTGGGAATTTCCAGATGATGATGATCGGCGACAATGTGTGGCTTGAACCGTGGAAATAAGATCATTATCGATCAACATTAAAATGAAAACGTTTTGATAACGAAAAAAGAGATTAAAATCATTGGTTTGTGACACATGTAAATTGGGTGATCTTTAAACCCAAATCTTTACACCTCATTTATTGTTGGAATTTTAATGAAAAATTAAGGGAAATGGGATTTTTTTCAATCGAACGTTTGACACGAAATTAATGAGCGATTGATTTTCGGGGAGTTACCATTTGCAAGGATTTAAAGCAAAGAAAAAGGATGAAAGGGCAAAGAAATGCAAACAATTTTGTACAAAATGTTCATTGAATGTTTAATTAATGATTTCGATTTATTTGAAAATAGTTCACGTTTTCAAATCCGTTTAGTACATACATTTTTATTGTAGAATAACAAACATTTTCCCATGAAACAGGAAAACATTTTAGTTAATTAATGATCAAAGACTTTGAATATATTTCCAAAAGAAAAATGTTTTCAAATCTATTTAACGAAAACTGAATATTAATAGCAATAAAAGTGATTAATTTAAACGGAAACGATCAAATGCATAAACTTCCGCATAAAGGTGTTGGTATCCGCTTCTCACAGCCATAAAAGCTATACATTCTAAGGGAAAACTGCGCTGGATTGTCAGGTAAAATATTCGAGTAGATTTTTAAATAAATTAATTACTATAAAAATCAACAAATTCGAAATAAAAGATAATTTAGAAAAAATATATAAAAAATATAAAATAATATATTTTTTTATAATTAGCTAAATTTTAGTACTTAAAATCGTTATAGGGAAATTTTTAGGAGGTGTAAAGAGGACTTATATTAAATATTGAGAGTTCTCTCTCATCCTTTTACTGTTGAACAACGAATAGTATAACAGTTATGTTAACACTAACTAAGCTTTTACATAGTGTTATTAACATTTTGTCAATTGACTATCAGATAAATTGCATCTCTCCCCTGTTGTTCAAATTTAAGTTATTCAGCTCTATGTTAAGTTATTTTGTTCATTTTGCTCTAATTTAAATTTTTTTTAAAATTTAAAAAATCTAAGAAACAACCCTTCCTCCCTCCCAAAATATGCCTGCTCTCGTTTCAATTTCTTTATTTGTATTTAATTGAAATTTGCATTGTTCAAATGCAAACTCAAAAACCAGACAAACTTGTTGCTCTTCCATCCACTGACCATATCATTTCTTAAGGATATAGAAAACAAAAGGATTTATATCAAGGGAAAAAATCACCATCTTAACATATACTCAAAATAAAACTCCTCTTTCTTCAATCAAACAAATGGATTTTTTTACGATCTTTTAACATCTCATAATACAGCAATTTTCACGTGTCCTTTTACACATAACGGTCCGTTCGTCCCTTTACCCCGTTTCGACTCGGTGTCCATAAACAAATTTGTTTAACAATGATGGTCAGAGTCTGGTTTTCAACCCCCAAAAAACCGACCAACCTTTGTCCATGCTTTGCCTTCCTCCCGGCTGGAAAAAAGGAGTGAGTTATTCGGATATTTATGAGCTCAGTGGACTTAACATGAAATTGATATTGCATTTATTAGCCTTCTTCCTTTTGTCCTCTTTTCTACTATCGTTTTTGTGCCTTTTTCTTTATTATTTTTTGTTTTTTTTTTTCTGTCGAACAGAACAGGTTTTATTTGGTTATATTAATTTTACTGCTCTATTATATAGCAATTTGTTATGGTTTTTTGTGATTTACCCTTCTGCCTTTGCAAGGAGAAACTTGCCTTGGTTCGAATAAGCTATTTAAATATTTTCAAATTAGCTACAGCTATAAAAAGATAAACTAGTTTTGTTTTTGTAGGATCTTAAGTAGGAAATAGGCGTTAATTGTAGGAAAATGCTAAGAAAATTACGGACAATATATTGCAGGATAGTAAGGACACTAAATATCAATAAACAAACATAAAACGTTCAAAACAAAAGCATAGTGTGGAATGAGTTATGTTTTTATATATGAATTTGCTGAACTATAATAAAGAAAAATTATAATTATTAAATAATAAATATTAATTTTGAAAGAATAATTATTAATTATTAATAAACCCTTCATCTTCGAACGGCATAAATCTTAAAAAATAAAGCTTTAGAAAAGCTAAAATGGTAATGCTAATGGTCAACAATTCAATAAATTTGTGAAGTCACTATCTAGAAAAAGCTTAAAGCTTCTAAAAAGCTTAACTTTTCGAAAATGCTTGAATCTTCGGAAAAGCTTGACATTTCCTAAAAAGCTGAAATCTTCTAAAAAGCGTAAAGCAGCGTAAAAGCTTAAAGCTTCAACAAATCTTAAAAGACTTAAAGATTTACTAAATCTTAAAGCTTCAAAAAGCTTAAAGCTACGAAAAAGCTTAAAGCTACGAAAATCTTAAAAACATTAAGATTTAATAAGTCATAAACCTTTGATTAATCTTGAAGCTTCCAAATGTTGAAATCTTCAAAAAAGCTTAAAGCTGCGAAAAAGCTTAAAGCTTCGAAAAATCTTAAAAGACTTAAAGATTTAGTAAAACTTAAAGCTTTGACAAATCTTAAAGCTTCAAAAAGCTTAAATATTGAAAAAATATCTAAATATTCGAAATGTTAAAATCATAAACCTTTGATTAATCTTGAATCTTCAAAAAAGCTTAAAGCTGCTAAAAAGCTTAAAGCTTCGAAAAATCTTAAAAGACTTAAAGATTTAGTAAAACTTAAAGCTTTGACAAATCTTAAAGCTTCAAAAAGCTTAAATATTAAAAAAATATCTAAATATTCGAAATGTTAAAAATTAAAACAATGTTTTCTGCTGCCGAAAAGGCTTAAATCATAAAACTCAAGAAGCTTTAATTATACAAAATGCTTAAGATTTGGAAAAAGCTTTTCACTTCGAAATTCTTAAAGCTTAAAACATGTTTAAGTTTCCTAAAAACTAACACAATGTTACATGAGCATTTATTCTGTTCCAACTTTCACGTTCTTTACTGCTCTTAACCCTTTCTTACCCTTACAAACATTTTTGTGTTAAGTTACTTTCTACAGCCCTCTTCGCAATCTTAACCTTCTCGTATTCTCCTTTGATCTTATGTTGCTCTACTTAGCAGCCCTGTCAATTCACTTACATTTGCATTATAACATTTACATGTACAACGGACTGACTGACTTGACAACTGTCTATTACATTTCTAGTGATTAATTAGTTGACAAATGTCAAATGTTACATTTTCTGTTGGGATTAAATTCAAGGCAAAATTGGATTTGATGCTATGATTAATGACAGCTTAAGAGATGTATGTGTGTGTGTACAAGTACATTTGCATATATCTATGTAAAAGCGAAGACCACCATATCAAATGCGTCTTAATTTGACAGCTGAAATGTCAGGAGAATTGTGTGCGATTGTGTGACATATTTTAAAAGTGTGAAATTGGTTAAGACAGATAAATTGGAATATAAATAAATAACAACGATGGCAAAAAGAGTTAGGAATAATAGAGTATATATAAGATGGGAGATATAGGAAGGGGGAGATGAAGAGAAGCAAAATGCCTGTTAATATTTTGCAGCTTTTGTTAGATTATAAAGAGAGTATTTTATCTTTTAAATAATAAATGTTCAAGTTATTATTTAAAAGTTTGAAATCAAAAAGGTCAAATGAATATTTAAAAGAGATAAAAGGGTATATTAAAATAACCAAATAAATACTATGTAAAAATATATTCCCCATTATTCTTTTATAGCTTTTGCCTTTAAGTATCATCACACCATTTGCAGAGAGCTTTACTGTGCGCCTTCTATGTATTATTTAACTTCTCCGTTTTACACCTTCTCTTTGTAATAGGATTTGTAGGGTTTTAATGAAATACTAAAAGCTCTGGATTAACATTGAAAATGTTTGAGGGATATAAAAAAGGCAATGAGAGAAGCATGAAAGAATAGCAGCTGGCAATGAAACCTTACAATTCGGTAGCACACTTTAAAATACCTTAAAAAACTTTTGCAGCCACCATTTAAATAAATACAACCCCAACAGGTGTCCACACAACACGACAAGACAATTCAAATGCGCAATCAAATTTCCACCTGCTCGCCAACGAAGCCAAAAGAAACCAAATTTCATCAGAGATAACTTGGCCATAAAAATGTGTGTGTAAACGCTACATAAATCCCCACAATACTGACCATTAAATTTTTGTTAAACGTTTGTACATCTATTTTTACGATTTTGTTAAACTCCGGTCGAACTTACACCGAATATAGTATTCTATAGAGTCGTTCTTGCGGGGCTTTTGATGAAAAATGTCATCATAACCATTGATGGCCTAGTCATAATCATAAAACACCGGGGAGATTTCTGGCTCCTGGTATCCCTACACAAAAAATCTTCGCACTTTTATGGCGGTTGTAAAATAAATAATCCTGGAGTAAAGTGAGCGATTGTATGACAGCCGGTAGCTGGTAGCTGTGGTTAACAGGTAAACCTCAAACGCCAACAAATTTTATGGCCAGACATACACACTCCAGGCAGGCAGTGTTCTTTCGGGCAAGGCAAGGATGTGTATTTTAATATAATCGTGTGGTATGATGAACAAGGTGTTGATTGATGGTTTAGTAAATTTTTGGAAACCGAGGGAAGGACAATGGTAGGCCAACAGATTGAAAAGAGTGATTACCGGGGCAATAAAGATTAACAGAGTCTGTTAGGCGTTGCCGCTCGTTCTCTGTGCCCACAGAGTAAGAGTAAAACTGGGTTTTGTGGTAAACGAGACGAATTATGAATTTATTGAGCAAGGTGCCCGAGAGATCGAGCGTTGACAGTTTGCGGAGAGATTTATGTCTGTCATACGATTTACGCGAGCGATTAAGTGCTGAGATTAAAAATCAACAATGAGAGAAGAGCGCCCCTTTAGCATATGTAAATCACTTAAAGGTGGCGTCGAATGGGATTTTATGAGCAAGATGTTTTTGAGATTGTAAAAAAAGAGATTAGGCGACATTTAAGTTTTATGATTATGTTTAAGGAAATTTAATGATTTTATTGGAAAAACGTTTGAAGATTGTGATTAAGTGGCCACAAACATGTTGTAAAGCTGGACTCTCTTTAGGAGTGAGACAGGGAGAGATTATGTTAATAGAAACATGTTGCTAACATAAAGAGCTTTTACTGTTGAAGAGTGATTAGGAGGTAATAAACTTGAGATGAGAGCAAAACAGATATTAATGATATGAAAATAATCGTCTAAAGTATTTAGAGAATAACGAACAAAATTCATTGAAAGCTTGAGGAAAATAAGATATCTTCATAGAATAAATACTTCATAATGTTTTGACATTATTTATTTATACTTCTTTAAAGCAAATTTACAAAGTTTGAAATTAGTTTTTAAAACAGAAAAATTGAATATTTTCTGACAGAGAGAGTTTATGGTTATGTAAATATGTTACTAACATAAAGAGCTATTAATTAAGAGCGATTAGTAGGTAATGCATTTGAGAAGAGCGACAACAAGAGATGAGAGGGAAAAGAAATATTAAAGATATGAAAATCATCGTCTAAACCTGTCTAAAGTATGAATGAGAATAATGAAAGAAATTAGTTGAAGGCTTGAGGAAAATTAGATCTCTTTATAAAAAATACTTCATAATTATTTTGAGCTTAAAAATGTCTGAAAATTGATTCGACATTTTTTATTTATTCTTCTTTAAAGCAAATTGAAAATCTTAGAAATATTTTTTAAATCAGAAAAATTAAATATTTCCTGAATAAAAATAAAATGATTTGAAAACAGTAGAATTAAATAAAAAATCATTAACTATTTATTAAAATATTTGACAAATTTTCTTCAGTAAATTTGCAAAGATTGAATATTATTGTTTAAAATGAATGTGTTTCAAAATACATAGCCTTTAAGTTGTTCTTCAAACAGCCAAGAATTTTCTTAGGCAACATTTTTAAATTTTTTTCCCTTTTTGGTAAAGAGAATAGAGCATTTTTCCAGCCAGTAAATATTTATAATAACAATAAAATTTTAAGTTAAATATTAATTGCTTTTTACCAAAAATATTTCAAGTATGTCAGTAACGACAAAACGTTAATGTTTTCACGCAAAACTGAACTGAATTGATATTTCCAAAGTTCATGGTAGTTTTCGTTTTTTTTTTTCGATGTACCGGAAATGTCAAACGCTCATTTGTGTTGTTTAATTTTGTAGTGACAGATGTTCACATTTGAAGAGCTAATTTCATGTTCTTCGCTGATGAGTTAATAAATGTCATTATCAAAAAGAAAAGTTACATGTTTTCCGAAAAAAGTGCGTGTTACTATTATTTATTAAGTGTGGGAAGAAAGTCCATGATGATTAATAATAGTCAATGGAGTGATGGGGGGGAAGAAAATGAAATAACAAGAATAACAACGAAATAATGGAAATGAAAGGAAATTTCCAATTAAAAATGAGAAAAATATTAAGTTGATTTTAAATTTAGAATTTTCTAATTATTAGAACAGATATCCCTTATTTATATAGATTTTAAAAAAATCAAGGCTGCTATAATTTTATCCTTCAAAAAATGTAAAACAGTTCCAGAATCTACTATCCTCACTTGCCAATAAATCTCTCTCTTTGAATTTTCTAAAATTTAGAAAAAACCTAAATAAATTTAAAATAATTTGAAAACTGTGCCTAAGTTTCCCCTACCTAATAATGAAGGGAAATTTCCAATTAAAAATGAGAAAAATATTAAGGAGTTTTTAGAATTGAATTTATAATTTTCTAAAGATTAAAATGATTTTCTTATATTTAATAAATTTTAATTTTATTAATTTAATTTTAATTTTATCCTTCAAAAATTTTAAAACAGTTCCAGAATGTACTATCCTCACTTGCCAATAAATCTCTCTCTCTTTGAATTTTCTGTTCCCCCACCTAATAATGAAAGGAAATTTTCCAATTAAAAATGAGAAAAATATCATTTTAGAAAGAAATTTGGAATTTTCTAAAGTTTAGAAAAAATATCCCTTAATTTAAAAAAATCTAGGCTGCTTTAATTTTATTCTTCAAAAATTTTAAAACAGTTCCAGAGTTTACTATCACCCATTGCCTATAAATCTATCTCTCTCTTTGAATTTTCTAAAATTTAAAAAATCTATATTTAAATAAATTTAAAATAATTTTGAAATAGCTCCTTTCCCACCTTGCCAATAAATCTCTATCCCTCTCTCCCTTAACAATCAATATTTATTGTTTCCAATTCATACTAAAAACCAAATTTGCATCTGCTTCCAACATTCGGTTGACCACAATTTTTGTTTGTTTGGTTTTGCTCAAAACTCCTTGCCCACGTACTTCCTCTTGCCATTCGTGCACTCACCCTTATTTGAAACTACTAATTTTGGAAGTCCGCCACTTTCTCCTCTCACCATGAAAAATTCTCCGTAAATTTTGTGCGTGTGTTTTTGTCCACCTCCATAAGGAAGAAAATAACCATTAAAAATTGTCCATTATTATTATGATAACCATGAAGTATGATACGACGATGATGATGATATTTCCGCATCATTTTCACTCGTAATCGTTCATGTTAATCGTTAATGTTTTCATAGTTATTATATTTTTATGAAATATGTGTTATTTTTAAATGTTTTCGAATGCCATTTCCGCCAACATATATCATATTAATTGTAGTGAAATTTCAATAAATTGCGTGCTAGCCACCGCTTTTCACTGTCCTGTGAAAACCATGAAAAATTGCCAGATGAAATATAACATGTGCTAGGCGGGGAGGGAGGAAGGTAGGGTCCGACCATAAGAATAATCGATTGAATATCGAATGTGTTATGGAAAAAATAACATGTGTTGTTATTTGTATATTTTCAATTTCAAATATGGCAAATTGAAATTAATAATATGCTTATTAAAGTGGCGTTTAATGAAAGTGGAAAGTGTTTAGAGTTAAAAGGTCGCGACAATATTATTATTATTTTATGACTTATTATTTAATGATTGACATTATTTTCAAGGATAGGGCAGGATACAAATGTCTGTTATTAATTTTTAATATATTATAATTTTTTGTATATTATAAAAATACGTTTTTAATATTTAAAATGTATATTAAAAATATTCTGTATATTAAAAAAAATTTTATAACTTGTTCAAAATCATTTTTAAATATATTTTTAAACATAATTAATACAAAATACTTAAGGACTTATTATTCAATGGCAGATATTATTTTCAACATAACGTTTCTGTTATGCTGGGGGTTATTAAATTTTTGTATATTATAAAAATATATTTTCAATATATAAAATTAATATAAAAATATTCTGTATAAAATAAATAACTTCATAATTTATTAAAAATTATTTTTAAAATATTTTTAAACATAATTAATACAGTCCAAATTAACTTAACATCGGCACGGCACAGCTAATGTCATGTAAGCAACAGTCAAAAAATATACTGTTAGAGATAACAGCTTCATGTTAAGTAGCTAATATGTAAATCTGTTAGTGTTGTGTCAAAAAGCTCTTGCTGTAAGAAAATAACATTTATAAACGGATTTAAAGTAAATTATCTGTAAATGTGACTGCTGTGACTTGTCATTACCATTTGCATTACCAGGTAATGACATCTCATTACCCTCACCATTAGTTTCAACTTACAAATAATGACTTACATATTCGATATCTCTTTCATATTTGCATCTTTATTCGAATCTTTAAAAATTATTCATGTTATATTCGATATCTCCCTCATATTTATATCGTTATTCAAATCTTTAAAAATATATTCATTTCGTTCATATTATTTTTCCAATCTTAAACTGGCGATTTAGTTAAGAATTTCCCGTGAAAAGCAGATGCTATTCAAATTCTCTGCAAATTACTTGAAAACTCAAATTTCAACATTATTACGAATTTCGTTGAAAGTAATTTTCAAAATAAATTGTCTCCCTTATAAATTGTCTCAAAAATTCAATTGCCTCAATGTCATTACCTGGACGGTGTGTGTTCGGCGTTGGGCAAAAATCTGCACGTTCTAGTAAGACCAGACCATCTTGATTATTTTAATCAGACCTGGTCAATCTCATTTGGTAACACAAGACAGGGGAGACAAGGCCTGGTGGTAAAGGTGTCATTTTAATCGTACATCCTCTTAAGAATGACAAGGCCGGCTATGGACAATCCCTTAACCCGCATAGCTGGCTGCCAACAAATGCAAAATAATTGTCAATTCTAAGCGAAACCGAATTGAATGGGCAAATTGGAATTTGCCCATAATTGCTATGGGCAATGTGTGCGTACTAATTACCTTCTACGGAAAACCAAGCGCAAGAGTAAATTCACAAATTCCACCACATAAATTTTTGGCTCAAAACTAAAGTGATTTCTATTCAAAACATATCCAAAAACTCAACTATGAAAATAACTATAAAAGAACGAAGAATTTGGCTTTCTGCATCATTGGCTTTTGATTTTTTTACATATCTGCTATGCTAATATAGATGGAATTGGATGGATGGTTGAGTTATAGTGCTGACTGTTCAATTTCTTTCTCGTTTTCGTTGGGATGTAGTGAAGTCATCATTGTCATGTTGCTTGTTTTTTTGGATATTGCCAATAATGGTTATTATTCTGGTGTGGCAAATCTTGTTGGGGTTTCTCTCTCGATTTGGCTGTGCCCTGTGCTGGAACGTGTTGTAATTTTTAATATAAGAATTTCATGAATTTTTTTATTTTGGAGGGTGGGTGACGCTGGCACGCATGTACGCACGCCATAAAGAGGCGTTGCTTTACCATATATGAGCAATTATTAAAAGATAATAAAAAAACAGGGAAGGAGAACATTATTGTTTCTACTTTTTTGGGAATATTTGTTCCTGCTTTTTTAGACGTTTTGTATTCTTGTTAAGGTAAAGTGGTAGAGGGTGTTTGTTTTATCATATTGTATCCTTATTTAAATATTTAAATCCCACCAGGTTTCAAAATTGTACCTTTTTGTATACATTTCAATGCTTGTTATGATAAGGATGAGTACGGGAACATTGAAGGACGACACTTAAATTACATAGAAATTATGGGCTATTTGAAATAAAATTTCTTGTCGATTCTTCGTGCATTGGAAGAAAATCCATGATGATTAATAATAGTCTATGGAGTGGGGGGAAGAAAATGAAATAACAGAAATACTAACGAAATGCGTACTATGTAAAGGAAATTATAAAATAAATTGAGAAAAATATCAAGCCGATTTTAGAATTGAATTTCGAATTTCCGAAAGAATAAAAAAGACCTCCCTTGATTTAAAAAATCTAGGCTGCTTTAATTTTATCCCTAAAAAATTAAAACAGTTCCAGAGTTCCTCTTCTCTGTTGTGAATGTTGACCAGTGGAAACTGTTTGTCCCGAAAAAATACATTTTAATCAAATCCCTTTTCTTCAGAGTCTTCGATGTTTAAAGTGTGAAGTTTTGAAATATAAATTATTAAATTATAAATTATTCTTTAGCCGTCCTACCAGTATTGACCTGTGTAATCTAATCTCCAAAGTCTTTTGCCTGAGAGAACCTTGAATCTTCTAAAAATGAAAAGTTTTGAAATGAAAGAAATCCAAAGAACTCATAACCATCTGCAATACCAGTTTCCAAACTCATTACCATCTGCAATACCGAGTAATGAATTAATTTAATTAATACGAGAGACTTTTCAACTTCATGACTGCAAGTAAATCCAAAACAAACTCATTACCATCTGTAATACCAATGTAATGACAACTCATTACCATCTGCATTACTGGGTAATAACATCTTATTACTCTTACGATTACTTATAATCAATAAATAATGACATAAATATGTAGTTATTAGAAATTCCTTTTAATCTATTTAATTAATTCGAAAGATTGGGTTATTTTTCAACATCTTGGTTGCAAGTAAATCCAAAACAAACTCATTACCATTCGTAATACCAGGTAATGACAACTCGTTACCATCTGCATTACTGGCTAATGACATCTTATTACTCTTACGATTACTTATAATCAATAAATAATGACATAAATATGTAGTTATTGGAAATTCCTATTTATCTATTTAATTAATTCGAAAGATTGGGTTAGTTTTCAACTTGTTGGTTGCAAGTAAATCTAAAAAAAACCTCATTACCATTTGAAATACCAGGTAATGACATCACATTACATGACATCTGCATTACCGGATAATGACATCTTATTACTCTTACGAATACTTATAATCAATAAATAATGACATAAATATGTAGCTATTGGAAGTCCTTTTTATTTATTTAATTAATTCGAAAGATTGGGTTATTTTTCAACTTCTTAGTTGCAAGTAAATCTAAAAAAAACTCATTACCATTTGAAATACCAGGTAATGACATCACATTACATGACATCTGCATTACCGGATAATGACATCTTATTACTCTTACGAATACTTATAATCAATAAATAATGACATAAATATGTAGCTATTGGAAGTCCTTTTTATTTATTTAATTTATACGTAATATTGGGTGTAAGTAGTTATTTTACAACTTCTTGGCTGTAAGTACATCCGAAAAACGCATTACCATTAAAAATACCGGATAATGACTACACATTACCATCTGCATTACCGGGTAATGACTTCTCATTACCCTCAACATTACTTATAATCAATAAATAATGACATAATAAATAAGCTAATTGAAATTCCTATTTATCAATTTATTTTTTTATTTATATTATTATTTATTTATATTATATATTTATATTTATTTATTTATTATATTTTAAATAATTTTTTATATTATATGATTATATTTTTCTTAATTAATAAGAGTGGCTGTAAGTAGTTATTATTCAACTTCCTGCTATGCCTTCAAGTAAGTGCTTATCTCCAATTAAATTTCATAATAATAAAAATCGAGGGAAAGTAATTCACGTCTAATGATGACTATTTTTAACGTTTTATTATGACGATTTATGACATTATTTGGCAGTGATAGCTTTGGCTGAGTCCTCATCAGAGAGAGAGAAAGAGATGAATTCCTTGTTTATTTTCTGGATCTTTTGTTAAAGAGTATATCATGTGTTACTCATACCACCCACCTTTACCCCTACCCATCCACTGTCCTTAACCTGTTTTTTTTTTGCCCCCAAAGGCAACTCTTCAATCAATGTCCTTTCCGGCTACCGTTCAACTAACATAAATTGCGTTTCGAAACGAAAAAAGAAAGAAAACAAAACTGTTTCCGGGTGACCCCATTCCATAAATTTTACCAGTTTTCCTCACATGAGTTCCTTTTTTTGGTTGCTTCCTGTTTTTTCCTTCCCTTTCCTTTCCTTTGTGAGCGGAATGAGTTCTTTGGAAAAAAGTGTTGCTCCTCGTTTGTTTTCGAAATGAAAATAATTTAACCTATTTTTTTTTTGTATTGTTGTTTAACTGCTACTACGCACTGTTGTTTCCTCTAATAACAATTATCTATTTTTTGCTATAGCGCTGTGGCGGCTTAACTTACTTAGTATAGAACAAGGGTTGTTTTTCTCTCGCTCTCGTTCTGTCAACTGACTTCTGATAAGAATTGGAATTCTTGGGAAATCGGCTTTGTTTATGGTGGGGTTTTTTCTTTCTTTCTTAAGTCGCTACAAACGGGAAATGTAATTTATAAATTGTCGTTATTTTTGATTGCTGAGCAAAGCCAATGACATTAAGTTATAAATTATTGACTTGTTCATATTGATTTGTTCGCTTTCTGCGAACACCCTTGCTAAGGTTTTCCTCTACCCCAATATACATGGGAAATTTGCCTTTTGAACTGAGAAATGAAACAGGTGGGAGGTCTGTTTGTCTACTATCTATACCAGCAATTTACCCGGAAGTTAAGTTAATGAGAAGAATGACTGTTGAAAACAAGGCAACACTTGTTACCATTAATAAAGGAATTGAGGATATGCTTTGTAACTAATGGTGGGAAATATGTATGATAGACTACCTCACCACCCGATATTTTTCTTTCTCCTCTCTACTGTACTTCATTACTTTCTTGATATAAAAATTTCCCTAATATGTCCCTAAAATTCCCTCTTTTGCCCTTCATTAATGCCTTACTTTTCCTCTCCTAACTATTCCTATTCCTCTCTACAGATTTTTGTTTGTGATTTTAACCATAATACACTTTAGTTGATCGTTCTTTTGTTCTTGCCAAAAAAAAGAAAACAAACCTTACAAAAGTACGTCTACTACTTGTTGTTGTTTTACCTTATTTTTCGTTTTTGGCAAAAACGAGAACAAGAAAGAACTTCTCCTTAACAAAAGGATCTAAAGTAAATCAGTGAAGTGAAGCAGCAGAAGCAGCAACAACACCATCACCGCCGGCGTAGAGTTCTGGTTGTTGATGATAATCTTTGGTGAACAGCTGCACCTTTTTCCCAACACAATTTTAGGTATAGGGTTTTTGCGCGCCTTTTTCAAAAAGAAGCTAAGAAAAAATAAATTAAACGACCTACAAAAACGCAACAGTGAAGGTAGTCTGAGAAAGACAAGACAAGACAAGTTAGTACAGAAGGTAGGCAGACAGACAAGTTATTACGGAGTGTTAATGGCGAACTAACGCCAACGCACGCACTGAAGTCTCTGCAGTAAAATGTAGGCGTTGCAGTTTTATTGGTTTTTCGAAATAAAAAAAACGAATGTATGAAATTAGAAATTATGGAAATAAAAGAGACTTGCATGCTTAGAAACCAACAAAGAATAAAAACATATTAATATAAAGGATTTTTTGGAATGAATTAAGTAAGAGGTTTCCTTTTCTTGGGTGCACTTTTTTTGAAGGACAAATAGGTTTTGTCTAAATCTACAGGATTGTGGGAAGGAACAAGGCGGATTTATGGTCGTGCTAATGACATGGATTCAAATGGGTAAATGCCGATTGAAGGTATCTCATAATCATGTCATTACCAAATATTCAGCAGGGCGGACATTTTTCCCAATATAAAATTATGGGAAGAATTATGTATTGAAATTGAAATAACTATAACTAAGCATTCGAGTCTGAGAATTTAAAATATGGAAATGAAATGGAAATTGGGAAAGAAAATAAAAAATAAAGCTCACAGTTTGGAAATGAAAGCTGAGGTTGTCAAATGAAAACTGAGTATTAAAATGAACAAGTTTTCATGTTAAAGATCGAAGTTTCCAAATGAAAAATCTATATTAAAATGAAAACTCAAAGCTTTCAAATATAATATCATAGCTTTCACATAAAAGCTCAACAATTTGCAAATAAACATTTGACAGATAAAGGTTTTCAAATTTAAAATCGTAGTTTTCAAATTTAAAATCGAAGTTTTCAAATGAAAGATCTTACATAAAATTAATACTTAAAGCTTTCATATAAAATCTCAAAGCTTTTAGATAAAACCTCTTAATTTGAAAATAAAATAAACATTTGACAGATAAAGGTTTTCAAATTTAAAATCGAAGTTTTCAAATTTAAAATCGAAGTTGTCAAATGAAAGATCTAAGATAAAATTAATACTTAAAGCTTTCAAATAAAATCTCCAAGATTTTGGATAAAACCTCAATAATTTGAAAATTAAAGATCACCGTTTTGAAGTGAAAGCTCGAAGTTGTCATTTGAAAGCTCGGTATTTAAATGAAAAAGTTTTAATATTTAATATCGAAGATTCAAAATGAAAGATCTATGCAAAAATTAAAACTAAAAGCTTTCAAATAAAAATTCAATGCTTCCAAATAAAAACACAAAACTTTCAAATAAAAACACACAACTTTCAAATAAAATTTTAAAGCTTTCAAATAAAAGCTTTTTATAAAATGAAAGCCAGGAGTTGTCAAATGTATTTAAATGACAGCTAAAAATTTAAAATCGAAGTTTCCAAAGAAAGACCTAAGATAAAATTAAAACTTAAAGCTTTCAATTTGAAAAATAAAGCCCACAGAAATTAAAGCTTGAAGTTGTCAAATGAAAGTTCAGTATTTAAATGGAAAAGTTTTCAAATGTAGGATCGAAGATTCAAAATTAAAGATCTAAACTAAAGCTTTCAATTTGAAAAATAAAGCCCACAGAAATTAAAGCTTGAAGTTGTCAAATGAAAGTTCAGTATTTAAATGAAAAAGTTTTCAAATGTAGGATCGAAGATTCAAAATTAAAGATCTAAACTAAAATGATAGCTAAAAGCTTTCAAATAAAAAATTAAAGCTTTCATAAATCCAAAGCTCCCAAATAAAAACTCAAAGCTTTCAGAATAAAATATCAAAGCTCTCAGATAAAAGGTTTAAGTTATCAATCAAAAGCTCCAAGTTTTCTATGCAAGTTCAAACTTGTTAAATAAAACTCAACGTTCCCAAATGAAAATAAATAAAAAAATGTCAGCTAAAATTTTGCAAATCTAAGTTTCGAAATGATAGTTAAAATGAAAACTCAAAAATTTCAAATAAAAATTAAGATAAATTAAAAAAAAATCCACCAAAAATCCTCAAATCCACCAGCTCTCATTAAGGTGGAAATAAATTAGCCCACAAGAAATATGGACAAGAGAATTAAATGTGTAAAAATGTTGTAAAAGCTTTTGGAAAGGATAATGTTTAAGGGAATTGCGATCATCTAAACTTTACGGAGAATTTATAAGAATGTTGTAGTTCAATAAAAATGAAATGAGTTTAATAAAAATGATCCCTTCAGACATAATTTAATGAAAGATGGACACAAGTCGCAAAATGTCACCATGTCCTTGTCTGACTAGTTTTTTTTGAACATCTTCCGCTTTCAAAATGGCTTCATCATCCCTAACAGCACCTTGGGACCAATCACATTTCTTGTGATGTTTAAATCCTCGGCACTTGGCAACTAAAAGGCGTGTTTATATGTGCAACATAACAATTGTTCGTACCACAAGGATATTTAAAGAATCTCTATATTTGTTTAACTTCCCCATGGCTTCCGCGGCATAACAACTGACTTTATAATGTTTTTTTTCTTGGCAGAGGACAACAACAGACTATAAGATTCTATAGAAGATAGGGTTTTGCAAATTGTTGACGACTTGCCAAGCATACAACAAAAACCAACTCTTTTTGGGCTCTGATTGCAACCCTCGAGTTTTTTTGTTGGGTTTGAGGAACACCACACCTCTTCCTATCTCTTCTGGCCCTGTGTATCGGTGCCGCTGACTGACTAACCCTATCATTTACCTTTATTTATATAATTTTGTATAGTTCCTTCCTTCCGTTCGTGTATCCTTTTATCTGCCCGTTACGTACTCTACAATTGTCATAGATGTTATATGACGTTCTTTTTTTCTCTGGGTGTATGCTTAAAAGGACATAACATGAACAAACATGCTCGGGTATTCTTTGCTTTTCTTGATTAGCCTAAGTGCCACTGAAATGAAATTTATGTCGTTTGTGCGATTGTACGTTCTGCTCGTATGTATGTTTAACTTCAAGTGTTTCTTAAGATGATGATATAGCCTTTTTTCGTGTGTGTGTGTGTCTCATCTCTTAAGGATGTCCTTTTCATCCTTTTTGGCTGCTGTGCGTGCGTGCACACATGAAATGAGGTGAGTAGGGAGGGGGTTTTGTGCGACTGCTGAGCATGATTTACTGGCATGTGTACCTCTATTATTCGTATATTAGATATCTCACATTATTCTAATTTTTCGGAATTATGAGTTTTTAATTTTTGAAGGGTTCTGCCTTGCCTTTTGCTTTGTTATTATACATGCACAATTTGAATTTCAAATTAGCTGTTATGAATTTTTGTATTTCATTTTGAAGGCACAGACAGTAGATCCTTTCATAAATGTCATCCCTAGACCGGGAGAAAAAAATAGACGCGTTTGTGACCTTTAACTTGGAACAAGTTAAAGTTAACATTGAGCATAATTTCGAGGAAATGTTTTGGGATCAACGAACATATTTTTGGGGTACCAACAAATTAAATGCTGCAACCTTTCTGAGAAATAGAAAATGTATCCTAAGGTAAGTGAATTTCGAGATCTCTGTAGAGTTGTGTGAGGGACATTTTTGAAGTATAAATCAAATATTTAAATGACGATTCTAATAAATTCTAAATATACACATCTATACCAAGAAGAATAGCTTAATTTACATTCAATAAATTTATAATATTTTATTAAGTAAAATATATAAACATTAAAAAAGTACACAATTTTTTCTGCCATTCAGCGGATATCTTCAAATGGACGGGCATTGGAAGACAAACTTACCAAATGTTATAGTACTTATTTTAAACATAGATCCAAACATTTTAAAACATACCTGCAAGTAAAACAAACAAAATACAAAACAAATTAGTTTAAAGTTATAAAAATAAATAAAAATCTAAGAAATTTGGTTAAATATAAATTTAATCATATTGATGTTATGTTGTAATCACTATATCCATTAAAAAAGAAAAAGAGCTTTTAAGCTTTCATATATTCTGAATTTTTGAAAGGCTTTGTTTTCTATAAATTTTGATTTTTAAAATAGCTGTAAGCTTTAAGCTCTTAAAGCTTGAAAGCTTTTGAAAAGGCTCGCGTTATTTTTGTGTTACAAATGTTATGTTGTAATCAGAATGTTTGAAAAGCTTTGGTTTTTATAATTTTTTTGTTGTTAAAATAGTTGGAAGCTTTAAGATCTTAAAGCTTGGAAAGAAGCTTAAAAGCTCGCGTTATATTTTCTTACAAATGTTATGTTGTAATCAGTAAACCCAATAAAAAACATAAAGAGCTTTTAAGCTTTCCTTTATTATGAACTTTTGAAAGACGTTATTTTCTATAAATTTTGATTTTTAAAACAATTTGATGCTTTAAGCTCTTAAAGCTTAAAAGCTTGGAAAGAAGCTTAAAAGCTTTTGTAAAAGCTCTCGTTATTTTTGTTTTTGTTGCAAAAATAATTTCTGTAGAAAATCATGTGAGCTTTCACGTCAACGATTTACTAATATTTTACAATTTTTTGAATACTTAAAGCTCAAAGAGTTTTATAATATTTTAAAACCATGCAAGCTTAAAGTTTTTAGAAGACTCTTACTGGATTTGGAGAAAAAACAATTAGCTTTTAATATTAATTTTTTCAAACTAACTTTTTGCAAACTCTTTATAAACCTTTGACAATAAACTATAATATTATTTTGCGTTTTTCTTTGGAACTTCAAAAGCAGTCATAAAAAGCTATAAATTCTTATATACTAAATTATTTCAGAGAAGTGACCACAAAAGGTCAACGCACAAATTGCGTGACAATTTTTTATTATTATTGTAAACAACAAAAAACATTATTTAAAATTGGACCAGTTTTTTTATTATTTCAACTGTCATTCCCATTCAATTTGCGTTTTGCCAATTTTTCGTGTAAAAAAATGTTATGACCACAACGAAAAAACTGGGCAAGTATTTCTCAGGCTCAGGCACATGTTCACGAAGCCGAAAATAAAGTGCTAACCTTGAACTTGTAAACTTTATACGTTGGTGTTGAATCGACGAAATTCATCCAAAAACGACGAACACGCCAAACACAAAAAAAAAAAAAACAAGAATATCTACACAATAAACATTTTTCATGTAGTGCCGAGAACGAACTCAACATCAACACAATTTTGAACTTTCCCAGAAACTTACACGGCCGACAAAAAAAAACAAAAAGCGATTTCAATGAAAAATTCCCCCAGCCTTCGATGAACACGGCGAATGTATAATGTTTCCAAAGAACTGAAAATAATGTTTCCTTTCATACAAAATCGAATATAATCAAAAAAGCTTTTGCAACCAAACAATTTTTTATGAGATTATTTACTTGATTTGTTTTTTTTTTCGTTGAGATTAAACAAGTTTCTTTTGATGGTGGTCGGAGTGAGTATTCAAATGATAAATTGTGAAATTCGCGATTAGCTCACCTTAGACCGCCGCCCCTCCGTCTGACCCGGCCAATATTGCCAAAAAGTTAATTTATTTTTATATTCTGCTTTATTTGCACAATTGAATGTTAGTGTTGTTTTCACTTTAATTAGTCGAAATTGAATTGTTTTCGCCGCTCTGCTTTGATTTATGTTTCTAGAGAAAAGAACACGGTGGCGGTGGTGGGAGGCGCGTGCTTGGCATGCAGGTGAATTTCTGAGTAAACAACTCAGAGTCTCTGGGGGGGTACAACAACTGGCGGCTTGCCACGCCAGATTTTCAACGTTTTTGGCCATTTGGCGAAAACAAAATGTTGACCCATTCATTTGGCATTTATTTAGACTTAGAGCGTGATTTTCCGGAAATTTCTTCAATTTAAAAATTTCTAACATTTCAATGAAATTCTTTAATTGCCTCAGATGATGATAGATGGAGGAATTAAATGTGTCAGCAGTGATCGTAAAATAAACAAATTAAATTAATGCTAAAAATAATCACAAATATTTGGAAATTTTAGTATAGCTTTTATGATATTTTTAGCCACTGTCTAGTCTAGTGGAATGAATGACGACAAGTTGTTTACGATCCGGTGACTTTTTCAACGATATATGCTTCAATTAACCATTTTAATTGCGAGTGCTGATTGAAAGGAGACAATTTTGGACGAAGTCAAAAGCAAAAATAGCCAAGTAAAAATAAGTAAAAAAATTTTTGAATAAATATAAGCAAAATTTCGCAAATTAAATTATTTTGCTACATACACATGTTTACAATTTCATTAGATTCTAATTATTAATTTTTTATTTTTTCAAAAAGAGTGTTGATTGATAACAGACAATTTGTCATGGTCAAAATGCATAATTTTAAAGATGAAATCTTGTTTTCCTTTTTTTTCTATTAGCGAATTGTCTAAAATTAATGGAAATTATTTATTGTTTCTTGTTTTTTCCTTTCAGTTTACGCTTCATTATAATTGAGTGCTGATGATTGATGGTATACAATTTGTAATGGTCACTCAAAAATAACAAAATATTATTTAAGAATTATAGAAAATAAACAAATCTTATGAAACAAAATGTCTAAGATGTTATATATATTTAGAAACAATTTTTTAAATATTGGATGTATTTTTAAAGTTCTATGCTGAGCAAAAAAAAAAAAAAAAGCGAACCAAAATGATGCTTAACAGTTATTGAAGCTTTCGCGTAGCTTTTTACAAAATACATGTCTCAAGCTTAATACGGGTAAACTAAAAATTATCGCTTTAAGTCGAAAGCTTTCGCCGTGAAAGTTTTAAGCTGTTGAAAGGCGATTCTTAAAATTGAAGTAGTTATTTAACGTATTTTCCTGAAATTTCTAATAGCAAAGAAAGCATTCGAACTAAAAGCTTTTTTTGATTACTGTCCCAGAAGATTTTCAGATACATGTATACCAAATATAAATTTCGACAGCGAGCATTACAAAGCTTTTATGTTACAAGTTGTTAAGCTTTTCTTTGGCTTGAAAATATTGAGGTAGATACGATAAACTCATAAAATTATTATGGATCGCAATTTAAGGTAAAACGAATTGTAAGATAAAATTCATTAAAAAGCTTTACAACAACACTTATATGGTATAAGCTGTTAAGGCATGATAAACTCATAAAATTATAATGGATCGCAATTGCACGCAAAGTAAATTTGAATTGTAAAGATAAGATTTGTTAAAAAGCTTTGAATATTAAAAAGCTTTATACAGCATTTGTGTTACAAGCTGTTATTTTTAAGAGAAAATGCATTAAAAAGTTTTGATAAATAAAAAAGCTTTGCAAAGCTTTTATGTTATAAGCTGTTAATTTATTATAAACTCATAAAATTATTATTGATCGCCATTTAACGTAAAAAGCTCTACAATCAGTGAAGGTAAATTGCAAAGAGAAGATTCATTAAAAAGCTTTGATATACAAAAGCTTTCATTACTAAAAAACTTTACACAAATTTTGTGTTACTAGTTGTTAAGCTATAATAAACTTATAAAGGGATCGCATTTTGACATAAAAAGCTTTGTAATCATTGAAATTTAATTGTAATGGCAAGATTTATTAAAAAGCTTTGATCAAATGGTGCAGTTGTTAAGGGCAAAATCTCTGAACTATTAATAAGAAAAAACTTTTGTGTTGTTTAGATTTTACAAAAGCTTTAAATTGCACTTCTTACTATAGATTATAAAGTTTTAGAGCTTTTGAATTAGAGCTTCCAAATGAAGCTTTTTCTCTGTAATCTATCGCGTGTAAATTATCAATGGATTTTTTTATTGATTAAATTTTAGAGCTTTTGAATTTGAGCTTCCATATGAAGCTTTTCTCTGCAATTTATCGCCTCATTTCGGTACATTTTGTTGTCGATACAAAATTTACATTTACATCGCGAATAACGCCACGGGAAAGCTCGCGTGTTAGCCTTTGAGTGCCATTCAAACTATTTGGACTATTTAATTTGATTGAATTTTCTTTTTCAAATCTTTATTTCGCAGGAAAACTTCGGTTTCCTAGCGCTTGACAAAGTTTTCCTTATTCGCTTTTTTATATTTTATGGTGCTGATGGCGTCAAGATTCGTTGTGAAAACGGGTTGATTTGAGACACTTTCGTTTGTTGTAACAACATGTTGTCGATGTTGTTGCTGTTGTTGTTTATTTGATATGTGTTTTACACCATGTTATGGTGTAGTTTCCCCATATCACACACACACACACACACACACATCAGCTAATCTTTTTGGTCTCGCATACATGTGTGTATTTATTAGAGTTAGACGGACGGACAGGCGGACGGAGAAAAAAACCTTTTTTTATTGAATTAAATTGACTTAATAATGCCTAAGAGTGTGATTTTGTGAAGTGATACAAACACTTGAGCCGGCGGACTGACTGTTTGGAGGAGACAACAACAACAAAATGTGTATTTGCTGGAGGTATTCTTTTTTAAAGAGATCTCATGTTAAATACGACACGACATGGCACGATATTTGGTATCTTCCTATTACGTTTTGATTTTTAATTTAATGGTCTTTGGTCTGAGAGAGTTATGTAAGGAGGATTTGTTTTGGATGTGTGGCTTATTGGTTCAATGACTTTTAAATGGATATTTGGCTATTCTAAAACATACAACTAGTAATTTGTAGAGGAGTTTGATCACACGCCGAATACCAAACACTAAACACCACAAACAATACGAGGAGGAGGTCTTTGGAGGTGTCTTAAATGCGGAGGTCTTTTGGTGTTCGATGTTGGATCTTGGCTGGGAAAACAACGCTGAGTATGTGCATACATAATTAATGAATGCAGGCAAAAGAAGGAGGGAAAAATCATAGGTTATGGGAATTATCTATGTTTGTCTGAATGAAAACAAAGAGCACTGGGAATTATCGGAAAATGTTAGCTCACTTTGTTGCGTGTGATTGATTTTTGAATGACTTTCAAAACACATACACACACAAAAACAACTCTCGCTTTTTGGCATGTTTTTATTGTTGTTGCTGAAGAAATATGGGTTTGTATAACAACTTTCATTTTTTATGGACCAAAATTCATATCACGTTACTTAAGAACAACTACCTGAATAAAAAACAAAACAAAATCAAAGCAAATCAAATGTGACAGTTAAACATCAAGGATTGAATACCAGGAAAATGATTGAAAATTCTCTTTAAATTCCCTTAAAAAAAAATAAATTATAATCATATTGTTTTACAAATCCTTGTCATAGTCATATTTCGTGTAAATCCTTTTTGCACAAATTTTTGTCCTCAAAACTAGACCCTTTTCTGTCCTGTCTGCCCTTATTGTCAATCAATAATATTGATTTAAGTAGAACAACACGCAGACGCACACCACACCATGATCTACAATTTTACAATTTGAACTTTGGAAAGAAAAACAACCGAAAAATTATCAAATTTTGAGTGCATTGATTGCACTCTATTAAATTTGACATATTTATGAAGTGTTTGCTGCCTGTTAAGGGTATGTGGCCAACGTTTGTTTGCTTGGCCACCGCACAACTGCCAGAGGCGACAGCTGCCTGCCGCTGCACACTGGCAACCAAGTGTTTTTTGTTTAAGGTTGGGATGATCTTAAGAGAGCGGTCGTTCGGTCAGTTACAATAGTAATTTTTATTATATTAATATCGAATGTGATTTTTTCCCGAAATCCTTTTGTATTTATTTTTTTCTGTGGTAAGGACACATATTTTCCTTTTGACAAGGACTCATAACTGGGAATTGTTGTCAAAGATTAGACCAGAGCGTGAGTGTAGAAAATAATAAAAGGAAACATATGATTGAACGAATGGTGAGTTAGAAAAAAGAACAAATAGAATTGATTCCATATAATTTTATTTGAAAATTTGGACTAAAAACTGGATAATATGGAAGGAATTGATTTTTAAAACAATCGGAAATAATAGTGAGCACAGGAACTCAAAGGTGGTAGCAAAAGAAAAATATAATTAAAAAAGAATTTGATGACTCTTATTTTTTGCTTTTAATTGAATATTTTCTATTGAAAAAAATATTTGTCGAATTGTTTTAATTAAAAAATGTCAATTGAGACAAATAAAATTTAATTTGAATTTATTAAACTCTTCCAAATATTTTTTAATTGTTCCAAATATTTTTTATTTATTCGATTTAATTTTTCATTTCTTCCAACTAATTTTTAATTGTTCCAATTATTTTTTTAATAGTTCCAATCAAATTTTTAATTGTTCAAATTAAGTTTTTAATTTTTAATGATTCCAAATTATCAATTGAAAATGATTTTTTTTTAATTTGTTTCAATTTTTTTTGAATTATTTTTTTATTGTTCCATTTAATTTTGCAAATCTTATAATTAATGTTTTTGTTTGTTCCTTTTAATTTTTTTTTTGTTCCAGTTAATTTTTTAATTGTTCCCAATATTTTTTTAATTGTTCCAATTAAGTTTTTGATTGTAACAATTTTTTTAGTGATTCCAAATAATTAATTCTTTAACTCTTCCAATAATTTTTTATTTGTTAATTATTTTTTATTTGTATCAATTTAATCGTTCCAATTAATTTTTAATTGTTCCAATTAAGATTTTAATGGCTACAATTTTAATGATTCCAAATAAATAATTATATACCTCCATCAATTTTTTATTTGTTCCAAATATTGCTTGAGTTAAATTTTTAATTGGTCCAATCAATTTTTAATTGTTCCAATTAATTTTTTAATTGCTCCAATTAATTTTTTAATTGCTCCAATTAATTTTTTAATTGTTCCAATTAATTTTTTAATTGTTCCAATTAAGTTTTTATTGCTAAAATTTTTAATGATTCCAAATAATTAATTATATAACTCTCCCAATTATTTTTTATTTGTTCTAATTAATTTTTTAATTGTTTCAATTAATTTTTAATTGCTCCAATTTTTATTTTTAATTGTTTCAATTAATTTTTAATTGCTCCAATTATTATTTTTAATTGTTTCAATTGATTTTTAATTACTCCAATTATTATTTTTAATTGTTTCTATAATTTTTTTAAATGTTCCAATTAATTAATTTTCCGTATTGTATTTAATTGTAACAATTAAAAAAGGACGCGGAAAAATTCTAAGCCGGATGTCAATTATTTTACAGATTTTTTTAATATGTTCTTTCTTCTATGATGCTACTTCCCTAGTTAGTTGTTTAAACCCGGCCTATTATTATTATTGACACAAATTATAACATTTGAAAAAGGTTTTTATTTGGGGGCATTTCTATTGTGCATTCCAGTCCAATGATCCTCCCATAATCTATTCAATGACATTCTAATCATATTCAAAATTATGATCATATTCACTATAATAATTCTATTGATCACACCACCACCACTCCCAACCACATCGTTCGCTTTAGACAATGGCTTAAAATGAAAATTTATGACATTTCCTAACTGGACAAGCTGTGCTCGATTAATGGTCATTCTCTTTCAATGGGACTTGGTGGTGGCGGCGACGGAAGAATTTAAATTTCAATACCAAAGAAATATTCACTTCCATTGTGTTACACTTTCTGATGGCATTTTCCGTAAGAGGTGGGGACGGAGGGAGACACACACACGTTTCATTTGTGTTTCCTGTAAAATGGGCCAAACACCGTTAATATTGGCTTAGAGGCTTTCCCAATGATTTCTGATTAAAACAAAAGCAAATCCAGTTATAAGAAAAAAAATCATTCATTTCATTTCAGCTCTCCATTTCCTGCCTTAAATGGTAGCACAGCCGTAAGCCGACGACGAAGACGAAAGAAAGGAAGGAAAAGAAACAAGGCTGAAAAAGTCGTTGACTTTTTTGTGGCCATATTGCATCATACGAGTGCGAGTACCTATGTATGCATGTACGTGGTGTGTGCTACGGTATAAACTAAAAAATTGTTTGGGAAGCTGGAGGAGATTTAACAAGATTTACTATACGGTTATATCTTATATATTTCGCTTTTTCTCCGCTCTCCTCCTCCTCATCTGTTTCCTTTTTGTACGTAGGTAGTTATATAAGGTCACTTTTATTGTTGTTGGCTTATAGGCCGACTGACAGATAACAAAATAAGAAATAAACAAGCCGATTTGTAAACTGTTTGTGTTCCTGATGTTTTTCGTTTTGCCTTTTCCCATCCATCCAGCAAAAATGCCACCTGTAGGAGGCTACGGCTACACGACAGTTGCTGGTGCCGCCGCCGCGCTGCTGCTTGTTTTTTTTAATGGGATATTTTTACGCATAATCTTAATCGTATTATGGCGTAAAACTTACAAAAACAAATATAAACAGTTTGAGACGATTTTCGAATTTCGATAAAAAAATCACATTTTTAGCAGATCAATTTGGCTGCAAAAGCTTTGAGACTCTAGCAAAATTTTTTATTAATAATTTTAATTCGGTTAATTTAATATTTTTGTTATTTTTATTTGTATTAATTATTTTTTAATTTTTTTTTATTTTTTATTATTTTTTGAATTGCTCAAATAAATTTTTAATTGTTCCCATTAATTTTTGAACATTCAAATTAATTAGTGAATGCAAAAAATTGTTAATTAAAACAATTAATTTTTAATCGTTCCAAATAATTTCTTAATTGTTTCAATCATTTTTTATTTATTTTATTAGAATATTATTATTTCCAATAATTTAATTTAATTTTTCCAATTAATTTGACAATTCTATGAATTAATTGTTTAATTTTATCAATTAATATTTAATTGTTTTAACTATTTTTTATTATTGCAATTGACTTCTTATTTATTCCAATTAATTTTTTAATCGCTGAAATTATTTGAAATCATTTTAATTAATTTTTTAACCTCTGAAATTATTTTGAATTATTTCAATAAATTTTGTTATTTGTTCCAATTAATATTTTAATTACTCCAATTAATTTGTTAATTGTTCCAATTATTTTTTTATTTGTTACAATTAATTTGTTAATTGTTCCAGTTATTTTTTTAAACTATTTCAATTAATTTTTTGTTTGCTCCAATTAATTTTGTAATTGAACAAATTCTTGTTTGCTGCAATTATTTTTTAAATTATTTCAATTAATTTATTATTTGTTCCAATTAATTGTTTTTATTTGATTTTTTAATTATTCGATTTAGTTCTTTAAATGTTCCAATTAATTTTATAATTATACAAATTATTTATGTTTCAATTAATTGTTTTATTAAAACAATTCATTTGTTAATTGTAATAATTAATTTGTTAATTGAAACAATTAATTTATTAATTGTAGTATAATTTATTAATTGAAACAATTAATTTATTAATTGCAATAATTAATTTGTTAATCGAAACAATTAATTTATTAATTGCAGTAATTAATTTATTAATTGAAACAATTAATTTATTAATTGCAATAATAAATTTGTTAATTGAAACAATTAATTAATTAATTGCAATAATTAATTTGTTAATCGAAACAATTAATTTATTAATTGCAATAATTAATTTATTAATTGCAAATTATTTATGTTTCAATTAATTGGTTTATTAAAACAATTAATTTGTTAATTGTAATAATTAATTTGTTAATTGAAAAAATTAATTTATTAATTGCAGTAATTAATTTGCTAATTGAGACAATTAATTTATTAATTGCAATAATTAATTGAAACAATTAATTTATTAATTGCTATAATTAATTTGTTAATTGAAACAATTAATTTATTAATAGAAAAAATTAAAATTTTTTATGAACACTTCTTCTTTCTTCCTTCTGACTACTTGCAATTTTTGTTTACATTTGATTGAAATAAATTATACATTCACTTTATAGACATCTTCTTTCGTTCATTTCAGTATAGTCCTCCGCCCCTGGCCAACAAATCCATGTTCGTTGATTACTTTTCTTGAGACTGCCTAACTTCAACAACCATTCTCAAATGGAACCAGTTTCAAAATATACGCAAAATTGTATGGCAAATCAAACACACAACACTAAATACAAACTAATTGCTTTTAAACTACTAGTCTTAGCCTTTAAAGACTCGGATTAAAAATAAATCTGTTTTTGCTATAAATCATTAACGTGTCTCTCTTCCTTAGTTGGCCGGCTGGCTGGCGGCTGACTAAGACAATCATTTTTAAAGCCCAAAAAAGTCTGAAGCCGTATCTTCATTATATTCTTTTTCATAGACATAATTTGTTATGGCATTTGTTTGACGCGCATATGGTTCTCTCAACACACACTATTTAAGGCTTTATGTGTAAATTGCGTGTAAAGATGACATTAAAAATGACGCTGCTAAGCAAAGAAAGAAAAAAAGAAATTGTAAATAATAAAGTTTCATGCTATTTAAAGACAAAAACGAGTTTAACAGCAGAAAAAAACAAAAAAAGCTTTGTCGTTTCATGGCGATAAAGGTGTTGAATTGGCGCCAAATTAAATGGTGGGGAAACAGACGAATGCTTTCCACAGAGCGGCTTGGGTGGGGGCCGGCTTTAGTGGAAACTTTTGTGTTTACACATTTACAAATAAAGACACTCCTTGAGGCAGTGTCGTCGTCATCGTCATTGCCAACCATGTACGTCATCACTATCACTAGTCAGTCAACGTCACAATTATTGCCTTTTAAAAAGATTTAGCTCTTTATTAATTACTTTATGGCGGCCCGCTCCTTAAAACTAACTATTATTAATATTTCCTTGCCATTACACATATAGTGGGATTTTCTTTTGTTGTTACTAGTAACAGCTGTTCTCAGCTCTTCTCTACCCAACCTTAATATTATTTTGCCAGCAGTACATCTTTTTTGAAATTCTTCAGCTTATTAAGCCGCCAAAAAACCCACTCACAAGTGAAATATGCCGCCTACTTTCTAATGTAAAACTTAAAGCAAATGTAATTATTATACATCGCTTACAAAAAAGATGACACACAAATATAACTAGGGAAAACTATATGAGTGAGTGAGTAATCTTTAAAGAATGCCAACTTCTTGGTGTTTTAATTAAACGAAATACCCCTCGAGTAGCCAAGTTTGAGACCAAGCTGTGGGAAGAGGTAGGAAGCACATTGAGCGGAAACGTTGATAAGAAGATGCTTCTGCGTTTCTGTCTTTGTTTTTGCACTTGAACGTAATGAGTTAATTAGACTAAAAGACGCGTACTTAAAGTTTAAATTGATATGGCACATACAAAAATATTTGTGAATTAATAAATTTGTCAATGAATGGCCAGCCAGTCAGCAACTTACTCATAATGGAATATTTCTTGAAGCATTAAATGAACGAAATGTGCACTCAGAGAAATTGAGGGTTGCAGAATTTAAAGAAAATTCTTTAATTTATTATTTAAATATTAAAAAAATGTATATAATAAATGAAAAATATAGGCCGAATATAAAAAATACACGTTTGAAAATTAAAAAATAAAATAAAATTAAATTAAAAAAAAATAAAAATAGATAAAGTATCCACAATTATTTATTTAAGGCACAACGTATTACCATGTGCAATACCAAGTATGTCATTACCCCCATGATTACTTAGATTTACTAAGTAATGACTTGCTAAAAATTGTAATAATAGATAACTTTTGGCAAAGCAATGCAAAAAATAAATTTTACGTTAAATTATTTTTTGCAAGCTATAACAATTTCTAATATATTTTGGCCTCGAAAACTATATTATTTTTTTCTAATGGATCCAGTTTTTATTTTTTCTATTATTTTAATTTAATTTTTCGCCAAAGTTTTATTCAGTTTTATTTTATGATAGCTGGGATCTTAATGGATAAAACAAAGTCAAGTTGGAAAAAACTATACATAATTGCAAAAGTTATGGACCTTCTCGTACATGTCATCAATTTAAAGAAAATTTTTGAAAATTCCTTACTTCTACAATAAGAGTCACAACTTCGGCATATATTCATAGATTTTCGACAGAAAGGTCTTTTTTTCATCGTTAAGAATCCAGCTACTATAAAATAACATAAAAATATTGTGTTATATAACATGAAAATTGGATATTCGCCCTATTTAACCACACATTTAAAAAATAATATTTTTTTTAGAAAATTTCTTCTTTTCTACAACGAGGGTCATAATTTCAACATTTATCCTTAGATCCTTTACATTTAGACATCGTTTTGTTCGTTTGAATATTAGCTATTAAAAAATTAAGCAAAATAGTTTTTTTTCCAAATTTTTTTCTAATTTTTATGAGATTTTTCTTGCCACCAAAAAAAAAAGATTTTTTAAAAAATAATCATTTTTCTAAATTTTTAAGAAACTGTCTCCAAACCACTGTCTCTACGTGAAAGTGCAATTCGTAACACTTGTAGTTATCCTAATCACCTTTAATTGAACATATAAGCGGTTGTGATCGGGGCTATAATTCCAAAATGAGAGCACAAATATGAAAGGTACCTTCGGCGAAAATTAGAATTTTAGTATTTTTTTAGAAAAAAAATATTCATGAAGATATTTTTTAATATCTTTTCCGACTTTCGAAATCCAAAATACATCATAAATATTTCCAAAATGAGTGCGCAAATATTAAGGGTACCTTCGACGAAAATTTTAATTTTTATTTACTATTTTTTTTTTTTTTCAAAAAATAAATTATTCATAAAACTTCTTAATATCGTTTTTAGATTTTAGAGAGCGAAAATATAACAAAAAAATCAGAAAATTGTGTTATCCAAAATAATTTGTTTAAAGCACAACTCATTAACAGGTAATGAGCACTCATTACCATGTGCAATACCAGGTATAACATTGTCATTACTCCCACGATTACTGGGAAGCAATAGATAATGACTCATTAATAAGGTTATCAATATATAGTTCTTGGTAATTTGTATTTATTATGGAATTAAATTGTAATCGTCGAGGTAAGTAGTTATTTTTAAACTTCTTGCCATTTCTGTATAAAAATAAGTCGGTAGTTAATTCGAGGTGTATGACTATTTCCCCTTTTTTTAATAAATTTTCAATTTTTATGTTGTAACTTTAAAATTCATTAGAAGCGTTTTTTGTTTGTTTATTGGTCTGCAACTACCCATTTCCACATGGGCTGGCAGGCAATCGTTGCTTGAACTTCCGCTTACAAATGTGTGAAAGGGGGCAAATTCCAGCACTCGGAGCACAAAAATGCTAAAACCAAAAAACAAAAACACTTGTTGCCCTTACAGAGCCGGAAAGCCAGAAAGAAAAACAAAACAAAGCCAACTATTCCCTATTTTTCAATTCCGCATAAAACTCGAAACCCCAAAAAACAAAACGTAAAACCATGTAAATATTTAAATTACAAGTACAACAGAAAATCCAATAGTACGCATTTTTGTAAGGGGTAACCGAGCATACACCGAACACATAGAACTAACTATAGCACATATGCTGCTTAGCCTTTTTTCAAAAGCATACACAGCACATGCTGAGTGGGATGAATGGTTGGACGGACGTTAGGGCAGTTATGGTTATGGCTCTGGTTGTGGCTTGATATCATGACGATAGCAAAGTTCTGGTTGGCGATGATGATGATGATGATGTTATGCTTCAACAATTAAATGAGTAGTGGTGAGTAGTAGTACGTGTACTATACTGGAATAATAAAATATGTAGGAAAGGGCTTCGTTTTGTTTTTTTTTAATATAGAAAAAATAAAAACAAAAAAGCACACATGTGTGCAAGAGAACATAATAAAAATATTGAAATTTTTCAATTTCAGAAAAAAGAAAAACAAACTGAAAAACATGTAAGCACACGGCCGTTAGCATAATCATAATAGTAGAAGCCCTTTTAGTAGTCACAATGTAATGATGATGGCGATGAGGGCCCAGAGTATGCAAAGGTATGCACAACGAGTGCCGGAATTTAAGTTTGTTTTTAGTTGGGCCCAACCCTTTCCACCACCAGCGCACCCGGCCACCGCACACTTGTTTAGTTACCATGTGGCCTGACGACCCTATGCCTGCCTAGCTATGCACTTTTTATTGGGGGAGGCTAATATACAAACGCCAGAAAGAAGAGTTTTTTGAATACGTGCGCTGCTGTTTTGGCTTTCATTGGAAATTGAAAGAGGTGGCGGCTTTAATTGAAACGGAAGTTTTCATTAAAACAAATGCTCCGAACCTACACAACATCGCCACCAACATCGCCTTCACCGCCACCAACAAGGTGGCGGCGCGTCGGCGCACACATGTGACTTGTTTCTGGTTTTGGCATAATTTTCTGTTTACGTTGGATGATGTTACTTTACTATAGCTTTTTGCTCTTTCAATTTGTTATTATTACTAAAAACAATTGTTATGCTAATATGTTTGTTTTCAATTATATTCATACACACAGACAGACAGGAAGTTCAAAAGTCATGATCATAATTAATGGCATAATGAAGAAAAATAATAAACCAAAAAAAATTGGCATATGATGATATATTCATGCCAAAAAGGAAGGAAGTTTGGTGGGCATAATTAAACAATTAAAACAACAAATAAATAATTGTAAATATAAAATTAACATAGAAAAAGCTCGACAAAAACTCAAACAATTATAATACTTTCTTAAAGTTTTTCATTATTTCTTCTGTGAATTTACAAAGCCTATTATCAATTCTCTTAATAAACCTCTGGCAATTAGACTTTCATTTTCTTCTTTGAAGTATAAACTAAGCTATTAAAATATTACATAATCAACAATGAAGAAGAAAAAAATGTTGACAAATGTTAATGTGCTACCTTGTAAGGTAAAGTAAAAACTTTTGCATAATAATAGTTTTACTTCCTGAAACTCTACTCACATTCATTTCTTTGAATTCACAGCGACAAATAAATAAATGACAAAACAATAATCAAGTTTACCTAGTAAGGTAAAGGGCTTTAAAGCTTAAAAAGGCAAATCCCTTATTAGCACAGCACTTTCAATTATATTCCCAATGATAACATTACCACATAATGGTAAGCAATTTTTGGATTTATTTTCATAATTAAGCAAACTATTATGAAATTTTGTAAATTTAACCTTATAAGGTAAAGCAAAAGTTTTAAGAGGTAAACTACTTAGGCATAATGAAACTTCCGCATTTTTTTTAAAAATATTAATGGTAATTGGATAAAAAAAAAATAATAAAAAATTACGGAATTTATTCTCACGTAAACAATCTGTATAACAGCTCTGTTAAGTTTTTTTAATTTACTCTCACCTCATTTTATTTCAGATAAACAATCTGTATAACAGCTCTATGTTAACATTAAGTTTAATCGGCTCACCAAGTGTTAGTAACATTTTTACTAGAGTAATTCAATTTTCAGACATTTTTTTGGATTCAGAGAGCAAGGAATTCTATCAGATGAAATTTTTTTAACTTTTTGTCCGTAAAAAAAAATTAAATTTTTTTGTAAAAAATATTTTTTATATTTTTTGTAAAAAATATTTTTTATATTTTTCGTAAAAAAATATTTTTTATATTAAAAAAAAATGTTTTTTGTAAGAAATATTTTTTATATTTTTTTGTAAAAATATTTTTTATATTTTTTGTAAAAAGATTTTAGTTTTTTGTACTTTTTTAAATATTTTTTTATTAAAAAATATAAAAACCAACAAAATTATTTTTTGAGCAAGATGAAAAAAAAATATTTTTATATTTTTTGTAAAAAAAGTATTGTTTATATTTTTTGTAAACAAAATATTTTTTAGTGTTACATATTTTTTGTTGCTTGTGTAATATTTTAATAGCTTCATTAGTTTTTTGTATTCTTTTAATATTTTTAAATATTTTTTTATTAAAAAAATATAAGAACCAACTCAATTATCTTTTGAGCAAGCTGAAAAAAAAATTAGTTTTTTGTATTTTTTTTAAATATTATTTATTAAAAAAATATAAAAAACAACAAAATTATTTTTGTAGCAAGTTGTAAACAAATATTTTTTATATTTTTTGTAAAAAAATATTTTTTTATTTTTTTTGTAAAAAAATATTTGTTTTTATTTTTTTTTAATATTTTCTATATTTTTTGTAGCTTGTATAATATTTTAATAGCTTCATTAGTTTTTGAGAACAAGGAATTCTATTAGATGAAATTCTTTTTTAACTTTTTGTTTGTAAAAAAATATTTTTTATATTTTTTTGTAAAAAATATTTTTTATATTTTTTTGTAAAAAATATTTTTTATATTTTTTTGTAAAAAATATTTTTTATATTTTTTTGTAAAAAATATTTTTTATATTTTTTTGTAAAAAATATTTTTTATATTTTTTTGTAAAAAAATAGTTTTTTGTATTTTTTTAATATTTTTTTAAATAGTTTTTATTAAAAAAATATAAAAAACAACAAAATTATTTTTTAGCAAGATGAAAAAAAATATTTTTTATATTTTTTTTTGGAAAAAAATATTTTTTATATTTTTTGTAAAAAAATTAGTTTTTTGTATTTTTTTAAATATTTTTATTAAAAAATATAAAAAACAACAAAATTATTTTTTTAGCAAGTTGTAAAAAAATATTTTTTATATTTTTTGTAAAAATTATTTTTTATATTTTTTGTAAAAAAATATTTTTTATATTTTTTTTGTAAAAAATATTTGTTCTTAATTTTTTTTTGTAAAAAAATATTTTCTATATTTTTTGTAGCTTATATAATATTTTAATAGCTTCATTAGTTTATGTATTTTTTAAATATTTTTTTATTAAAAAATATAAGAACCAACTAAATTATTTTTTGAGCAAGTTGGAAAAAATATCGAAAAATCTTTTTAAGAGTATTTCAAACCATCCATAAAGTTATAAAATTTTTTTCTCAAAAAAAAAAAATAAAAAAATTTTAAAAAGTGACAAAATATATTTTATTTTTTTATTTTTTTGTATTTTGCCGTATCCGCTCTCATTAGCAGCTCGATTTAAAGCATAGCATAATGTCTTCCCCCTATTTATTTTGTGAGCTATCTTTCAATTCTATTGCCTTTGTACCCTCTTTTGGTCAAGTGTGATTTTATGCCGTAAAAATGCGTTTTTTCTTTTCTCTCATAACACCTGCTCTTTATTTTGTTTTCTTCCTCTTCTTCTTCCTCCTCGCTGTGGCACACGCTGTGACCGTGAAAATTCCATGATCGCCGCCTAAAATGGCCAGCGAACGCACCAAAAATGCTTTAAAAAATTATGTTAATTATTTGTTTAGATTTTCTATTATCACGGCGGCTATTAGCTACAACAGCATGCTGGGCTGCGGGGGCTGTTTGTTGTGGCGGCGCTCTCAAGCTATTATTAATGTTAAACATTAGCCATTTATATATGGTTTTTAGTACTATAAGATAGGCGAATTTTGGAGCGTGTTTTGTTTTATGTTTTTTTTTTGTAAAACAAAAATGGTCAAAAACTGTTATAATTTAAATCATGAAAATTTAATTGAAAATCGTACAGGAAGTAATATTTTTTGATATAGTTAATGACTTTGAATATAATTTTAAATAAAATTTATTATCGAAACATCACTAGAACATCAAGATTTCGTTTAAAATACAACTCTGTTATGTAATTTGAAGGGAGAGAGCTTTATGGTATCCTTGGTTTACTCTGAGTATGTTACTCTCTTTTGGTGTGTAAACTGTTACATTATTGTGTTAGTGGATTCATAATCATTGAGAGCTAAAATTGTGTTGACATTAAAATCCGTGAACATAAGTTATTAAAAAATATATTTAAAAAAAAATATTTTTTACAAAAAAAAAGAAAAAATTATTTTTTATAATTTCGAATATTCTTAAATAATCAATTTTTTAATATGCTCACAAAAGACTAAGTTTGCTAATTTTTATAAACTTCTTTATATTTTTTACGACAAAAAAATAAAAAAAATTATTTTTTGCATAATTTTTTTTTTATATCTTTTTATATTTAAAGAAATATATTTTTTTTAACAAAAAAAAATAAAATATTTTTTCAATTTTCCTTATTATTTATAAATTTCCCTAATACCTTTACCGCAAAAAAATTAATTAATAAAAAAATATTTTTTATATTTTATATAATATATTTTTTATAATTCTATTTTTTAATATGCTCACAAAAGACTAAGTTTGCTAATTTTTATAAACTTCTTTATATTTTTTTACGAAAACAAAAATTAATAAAAAAATATTTCTTTGCATAAATTTTTTATATATTTTTTTATATTTAAAAAAATATTTGTTGACAAAAAAAAATAAAATATTTTTTTAAATATTTTTTGCATAAATTTTTTTATATTTAAAAAAATATTTAAAAAAAATAAAATATTTTTTCAAATATTGTTTTTTTGTGAAAAACAAAAATGTTTATAACTTTTCAATGATGGATGGTTTCAACTATTCTTAAAAAGATTTTTTTTTTAATTTTTTTCTTTATCAATTTTGCCACCTTTAAACACAATGGCTTCTCTTTTCCCAAAGTCATTGAGAATACTTTAAATATGTATAAAAAATCGAACACCTTTTCTAAAGATTTAAAAAATAAAATAAAATCAATTTATCATTCTTTAGAATTGTTGTGATATGTAGACCTTGATGTTTTCATCTTGAGATTTGAAGGATTTCTTTTTAAGAAAGGACAATTGATTTGAGAATCATTAACACATCTTTAAATGTGCACATTTTTTATTTAAAACAAAACTCAATTTTTCAGCACAATCATTTAAAATTCATTAATTACAACACAGAGGTCCTTAAGTTGTAACAGGACCTCCTACGGTTAGGGCATCATTAACACAAGCGCTGTCGGAGGCATGATGTCAAAGGCATCATGGCGATGATGATGCTGCTGCTGTTAAAAAAGTCATTAAATGATTGTGCTGTGAGAGGGCGGGAAGGGGGCAGGGGCTTCACTCGAAATTAATTTGTCTCATAAATATAATGACAAAAAAGTGTCATAAAATCTTTTTTCGTATTTATCTGGAGCTGGAGAATTTTACGCAAATAATAAAAAATATTTTATTGGGGGCTTATGAATTTACGAAATGCGCAAAATGTTATGGCTGCTTTTCATTAAGCAAACTCACAAACACACAAGTGATAATAAAAAATGAATTAACAAAAGGTTTCTTTTTTTATCTACTGAATATGATCTCATTTCAATTCAGGAGAATAAAAGCGACAACTCGAGGAAAAAAGTTCAAAAGAAAAGGAGTTGAACTGAACCAAGGAAAAAGAAAACAGAAAATAAAAATTAAATACCGTTTTAAAATTATAATTATACATTTTTTCCAAAAACATTTTCTCTTTTTTCCTCGTAATCTGTACCAATGCTTTTTGAATTAGCATTTTTCCTTGAGTGTTTGTCTCTCTCGACATTGTTTATTAATAAACCTCGAAACAAGTCTTAAATAAATAAATGCCAAAATTGCAAACAATGAAACTTGTGTTTCTGTGCTTTACTTTGTTGTTGTTGTTATTTTAGCAAAACAACAAATTGCTGAACGAAATAAAGAAAAATATTAACAAAAAACCCCATAAAAATTGTTAAAAGCCATAAAACCAAATTAACCACAAAATGAGAAAGGAAGAAAAAGGCGAAGAAAATAAATAAATAAAAAACTCCACTTCATTTAAACACAAAACTTAGAAATACACAAAAAAGTGTTAACATGTCCCATAGAAACTGAAATAGCGTTGCGATGGAATTGAACTTGTTTTTGCTGAATATTTATTTATCCAGTTTTTTCAGTTCGCCGCCTTATCATTTTCCTGTGACGTTGTTCATTTTGCTACTTTATCATTTTCCCTCAGACTTTCGATTTCCGGTTGCATTTTATTTTTGTCACCACCATCGACATCAGCGAAAACAAGAAAGAAAGAAATTTTTAATTTCAATTTAAATTCACTCTTTCCCTTTTTTTCTGTTGTCTGCGTAATGGTTGAATTTTTAATTAAATAATGTAGTATTATTAATAAACCTTTTTGCCATTGCGGCCTTTTTGTTTGTTTATTTTTACCATACCCCTTTTTTCGTTATCAGATGGAGACGATTTTTGTGTTTTTTTTTTCGCAGCACGATAAGATAAAATTCCGCTAAAGCATTCCCCCTCCCTCGACCCAAAAAACTGCACATGTATTATTTTTTGCACAATCGTTATCAGAAAATTACGAAAGGTGAGTAAGTGAATGAGTGAGTGCCAGTGATTAGATAAGGATGCTAATGGGGAAATAATGGAAAAATAACAACGCACAACTTGAAATATTTGGGAGAAATATTCAGGAGAAATCTTAAGGTTCATTTTCATATTTGGAAATGTTAACAGACATTTAAAAAATAATAAAAAGTAAAGAAAATTGAAGTTGAAAGCTAAAATCGAGCTAAAACTGTGCTAAGCTTTAAGCTATGTTTATCCGAAAGCTTCATTAATGAACAATATCAATAAATGATTTTAATTATAATAAAGAATTGAAATAAGCCTGATTATTACATCTAACAAATTTAAGCTTTATTGAAGATAAAGCTTAACTAAGCATAACTCTAGTGCTTTTAAGCTTTATCCATCTAAAAATTTTATATTTTTATTTTTTTTTCAAATATCATATCATTGTGGCATATCACGCCAAATCAAAGCTTTTAAGCTTTGTTGTTTTTATTTTTTCAAATGTACTTGAAATCTTCGGATTTCACGTCCAATCAAAGCTTTCTGCTTAAATATTTGAATTTCTTTAAATCTGTTTTAATTCCATTTTTCCTAATTTCGTTTTTAATAAAGCTTTTTTGCTTGAGCAAGCTTTAAGCTTTATTATAATTTAAATATGATAAATTATCTAAATCTGTTTAAATTATTTTTTTTTTCAGAATTTCGCTTTTTTGCCTAGGAAAGCTTTAAGCTTTATTATAATTTAAATATGAGAAATAATGTTTCTGGTTTTTAATCTTTATCAATTTATAAGATTGTTTTTTTTTAAATATAAAACATAAGTTTTTTATAATTTGAACATCTGTTTCATTTAAATTTTTCCCCATTTTCAGTTTTAACAAAGCTTTTTGTTTAAGCAAGCTTTAAGCTTTATTATAATTTAAACATGATATTTCTTCTTTTTATGTTGTATCTATGCAGAAATTTATTATTTAATTGTTACAAATGTAGCTTTATCAAGCTTTAAGCTTTATTAAATGTATTTAAATATGAGAACCTATTTTATCTGTTAAAATTCTATTTTTTTCACAATTTCCCTTTTAACATAGTTTCGTTTTAAAAATGTGTCTTTTAAATTTATTTTCTTTCAGGCTTCTCTGCCTTTTCACACATTTTCTGTGTTTGCCTTAGAACGTGTAAATTGTTTTCTCATCCGTTTGCGGAAGTTCACACTCTGCTGGATGGCACCAAAGGTGCGAAAACTGTCACAACTACCAGCGGTGGCTTGATTAACGACTTGACTTGTGACGCCAAGATACAGACACGGGGTAGTAGAAGGAAGAAGACGTGGCCGCCAGAAAACGATGACCACCAGCACCTTTAACCCGCATAAAGATGCAGGAGCCATAGAAATTCAAGGTGAGACAAATTCAAAAAGGGAATTTAAAGAAAGTAAAAAGAAGAAGAAAAGTAGAAAAATAGCAATTCATGAAAATGCAAAACAATAAGCCTTGAATAATCATTGATTTTTCTTTTTTGAAAATATTCAAAAACAAATTATCACCATATATTTATTAAATGACCCTTATATAAAGTCATAAATACGCAATTTTAAATTATGGAATAAAAAAGTTACAGGCTTTATGTGTATTAGAGTGTTTTTTCGAGGCATTTTTATGGGAATTTAAACACTTTCCCATTTTTTACGATTATGTACGATGATGATGACGATGTTTAACAATAAAAATTGTTTGTACAATACAAACGTTGTTCATAAACATTTAAAATGTTTTGTTCACTAAATGTTCATGCCATACAATGGCCATTTGTATGGCACCGTCAGTCACATTCACTGTGTGTGTTTGGTAGTAGAGTGAATGTTTGAATTGCCATAAAGTTGATGGATTAGGTTTTTATGGCTAAGTCTTAGTCGTACGTGTCTTTGTGGGAAATCATCTCATCCCCCCTCCCGCGTTCTTTGTTCTTATTTTGTGCGTGAAATGTAAGGAAATTGTCTGGGGGGTCTCGAGGATGATGATGATGCTCTTGATGAGGAAGTGTATGTGAATGGCACATTGGATGCGGGGGAATTGGGATTTGGCGTGTGATGTGGTTGAAGGAGGGGGGGGGGGGAGAAGGAGGAGAATTTTATTATCCTTTTTTGCAACAAGTGCGTAAGGGATTGTTTTGTTTAAGAATGCTATTTGCATGTAGGTAAACACTCGAAGAAAAAGCAAACACTACAAAACAAATATTAATCAGAAAAGTGCACAAAATATGGCAAAGGTCTAGAAATATTCAGAAAGTTAACTTTTTTAAATTCAAAATGGTGATGTAAGTTATACATATTGAAAATAGTCTCACTAAATCCGAAAAAATAAAGATTTCTTAAAAAAGCTTTAAGCTTTGACAAGCTTTAGCTTCTAAACTTTAATATTTGAAAAGCTAAATAAAGCTTTAGACATAAACCATTTTAGTATTAAGTTAGTTATCTTAAGAATCTGAATGAACTAACAGTATATCAAAAAAGCTTTAAGCTGTTTTTTTTTCAGAATGAAGTAAAGCTTTTACTGGATACATGGAGTCAAATAGAAATAACAATTTAATTCTATTTTGGCAAAATCATCCAAAGCTTTCAGAGCGTACTTAAATCCAAAAAGCTCCAAGTTACTATATTCCCCAAATCTTAATTTATGGTTTTTGAAAAACAAAACAAAGCTTTATTACTTGCAAAAAAACTTTAAAATGTTGTACTTTGAAGAAAGCTTTCAGATTTTTTTACTTGCAAAAAAGCTTTAAAACCTTGTACTTTGAAGAAAGCTTTAAGATTTTGTACTTGCAAAAAGCTTTAAGCTTTTCTACTAGCAATAAAGCTTTAAGCTTTTTTTGCAAAATAATTTGAAAGCTTCCATAGAGTGCTCAAAGGCAAAAAGCTCTAAGCTAAAATAAAATTTGATATTGTAGAGCCTTAAGTATCACATCATTCGACTTGTCTCTTGGAATGATCTTTTGTGGTTGAACTTTAATTGTTTATTTTTTGCCGGTGTATACACAGGTTGTTGCATTTCGTAAGCTTTAATATGTATACACTCAATATTAATTATTAGTCATTCGAAGAATCATTCATTTATTCATTATACACTCGAATTCTTCTTTAGGTTCTATAAACCCGCCCCCAAGGTGTGTAATTTGAAGCTTTCTGTGTGAGTTTTGTGTTTGCTTTGGGGGAGGAAATGGGAAAAAGTCTTGGGTATTAGTAATTTTTCATAGGAATATTTTCAAGATTGATGAGTTGTGTTTTGTTGTTACCTATACAATGCCTATGTCTGTCCTATTTTTTTTTTGACGAATTTTGTTGTTACCCACAACAATGAATTAGGAAGCATACAACACAATGATATACACTGTGTTTGACTAGCTTTGTGTTCGTCTTGATGCAGATATTTAAGATAAAACACTTATCAAACAAAGTGTGGTGAAATTCTAGATAAAGTTTCGAATGTCTTAAAGAAAATGTTAAAAAGGGAAACTTTTCACGTGTTTCCCTGGGGAAATGAAATTTGAAAATTGGGTAGAAGATTTTATGATAATTCACCCCCCCCCCCATAACAAATATTACAGATTGATTAGTTTCGATAAGAAATATTGACGACGGCAAGCCTACTGTTGGACCCTTCGGACAACACTCAACGAAAAAATGTTGCAAGCGCTACAGTTGTAATCGATTTGGACTGAAGATTTAATCAATCATTTCGTAAAGCTTAAATCGTTGCTATCATGAACAGAGCGAGCATGCATTTTAGATTAAATTTATCAATTTATTTACTTATTATTTTTTATTTCAACCATGGTAAGGGCCCAGTTTTTCAGTTAAACTTTAAAACTCTTGTATATGTATTAAAACAATTCTTTTGTTCTGTTCCTATACAACAAGTATTTGTGATTATTGGCCGGTCAGCCAGTTAGTTGGTTAATTTGCCTCATTTCATTTCATTTCAGCCGTCATAGTTGAATAAACTTTGCCTGATTAAGTGAAGACCATAAAGTATATTTTTCAATTAATTAATTATAAAAGAGGACAACTATACATATGCATACATATATATATATATGGTAGACATTATATTATTCTGCGGACTAAGAGAACCGGCGCTGACAGATATATGTCTGCTTGGCCAAAGAAAACCAATAAAAACAGGCTATTATTGTGATTATTTTAAAACATGCGACTTTCGTGTCAATTGTTGTGGTTGTTGGGGATTTGCTATTTTTTCGTCTTCTGTTTTTTTCTAGCTAAAAATAAATGATAATGTTGTGCAAATTTCTGTGTGTGCTTGTGTATTTGCTAAAAGCAAACCAGAGAAAAAAAAAACATTAACAGAAATTAAGAGATTAGGGAAACACGAAATATTTTAAGATGAACTACTACGACGACTACTACAACAACTAGTAACAAAGAATTTCTAAATGACTCTATAAATCTCACAAGGTTTTGAATTTTGTGTTGTAGGCAAAAAGTCATTAAGAAACGTTTGAGAAATAATATTGTGAAATAATGAAGGTGGAGAGGAAAAATTGGAAATGAATTTTTGTGTAAGGTAATAACAAAGGAAGATAAGTCAGGGAAAATGAATTTTCAGTTTGTAACAAATACATATAGTTGTTTGAGGAAATAAAAAAATAAATAATTTCAAAAAAGCTTGAAAAAATTTTCAGTCACATTTTTTTATTTATTTAAGGAAATAAGAAAATTTCGAAAAAGCTTTAATTTTTTTTCAGTCAATTTTTCCAACAAATTGCTTCAAAGTCCATGAAATTATAGAATTTAATTTTTGGACAAAAAAATTTGAAAAAAATTTCAGTCAAACTTTTCTTCGATTATAACAAATATATTTGTTTATTTCAAGAAATAAAGAAAATTTTAAAAAGCTTAAATTTTTTTCCAGTTTATTTTTTGCAAATTTTTCTAAAAAAATTGCTTCAAAGTTCATGTAATTTATAGAATTTAATACAGACAATGTAAGTCTGTCCTATGTTCCACCTAGGAACTTCATGGAAATGTATATAAATCTGCATATTCATATGAAAGCTTTCTGTAAATGATGTTAGCAAAATGTCGGCAAACGATTTTATAAACTTGCGGAGTCTATACCAAACACAATAAAATGTAATATAGACAGTGTAAGTCTGCGTGTTGACACATTAACAATTGACTGTACTCTCATATAAACGACCTCGAGCTTATCTTTTAGATAAAGTTTTTATAAAATTAAATTCTATTGTATTTTGCCTATACAAAAATCTATTTCTAACAAATTTTCGCTCTAGCATACACACGATCGAGAATTTATTTCAAACCTCATATTTTGGGAAAAGTTTTTATAAACTCACCGAGTTTGTCTTAAATTTCATTGGCGCAAGTCTGTTTTTAATACAGTAATATAAAAGCTCTCCATAGATGGCGTCGCATACAAATGAATGCGAATCTAATTTAGTCCCCATCTTTTGGATAAACTTTTTATAAACTTATTATTTGTTCCACAAAAAATGCAAGTCTATCTGATCTATCTGACATTGTAATACGAAAGCTCTCCATAGATGGCGTCACATACAAACGAACATAAATTTAATTTAGTCCCCATCTTTTTGATAAACTTTTTATAAACTCATTTAAATTCTATTGTATTTGTTGTATACAAAATTATATTGCCTTTGGCAAGTCTATCTGTAATATGAAAGCTCTGCATATATGGCGTCAAGAATTCGCAGCATACAAATGAATGTGAATTTATTTAAAACCACATCTTCTGGATACAATTACGGAGTCTATCTTACAATCTTTTGTATTTTGTCCTTACAAAATTCTGTTGCATTTGATAAGTCTATCTGTTGACTCCGTAATGTGAAAGCTCTACGTAGATGGCGTTGTCGTACTCGCATACAAACGACTGAGAATTTGCATCTGTCCCAACCTTTTGGGAAAACTTTGCATATCCTCTTGGCATTTATATTAGATTGTATAGACTTTGGTCTAGATTTTAATTTTTATTATTTTTTGGTAAAATGAAAAGCTTTATTTTTAGTTTTTGTATTATCGGTTTTTTGTGGTTTTCAATTTTTTTTTTTAATTGTTTCTTCTTATGAAGGAAATTTTGTGTTTTGGTAATGGAAAGGAGGAGCATACATACTTTGGCCACTGTGTGGGGATAACTCATCAGTGAAGCTTTTGTATAGAGGGCTTGTGTTACAATGCTATATATTAATTTTTTTTTTTTTCGTTTTATTGTTCCTTTCGTCCACTTTGATTTAGCTCCATTTAAATTGGCCATCATTTAAACATGTTTTTTTTGGCATAAATGTCGCAACTACTTTATGTTGAGTTTAAATATCTTTAAAAGTAGGCAATTATCGCTGTTATTTCCCTTTTGTTTTTGTTTTGAATAAATGATTTCTTTTGTTTTCAAAAGCCCTTTCATATTTTTAACAATTAACAAGCAAATCAGCATGAATACAAAATAAAATTAAGTAATTTTTGTTTTTTATTTTTTTGGTAACATCGAGACAACATCATTATTGTTGTTTCGTGTGATGATGATGATTGTTATTAAAAAGTTTTGCCAACCAAAGCTATAATTTGTTGTCTACGGCAGCTCTAGAGTGACATTTGAACGTACGAACGACGTCCAATGATTATAGTTGAGTTGAGGTTTTTTTGTGTGTGATTTGTACAATATTTTTGTGTAATAATGGTATGAAATAAAAAATTAAAAAACATTGACGACATGATGGCTGCTGTTTTTTGATATAAAGATGAAGAAATGTTACAAAAAAAAAAATAAGTGGAGATATGAAATCAAGTAAAGCACCACCATGGTTGACGTATTGTTATGAGGTAATAAGCAACTCATTTTGACAAAGATGTACAGGCGGACGAATGTACAAAAAGTAAATCACAATTGAAAGTGAAATCATCAAAATTATGGTCACATTGAAGCAAAGCTAAGAAAACAAATGGCCAGCAATTGGACATATCTGAATCGTGATAAAGCAGAAGAAAAAATTTAAATTTTCAAAAATTTACTCAAACAAAGCCGGAAGTGGAGGTGGTGATTTTATTTTAAACACAATTTATTTATAATGACTCGATATGGAGCTTTCTATTTCCGTTGTATTTTTATAATTTTTTATCAAAACATTTGTTATACCTTGACATCTATAATTTATATATATTCAGGGATTTTTGTCAAAGCAAATCTACTTTTCTTTTCACTACAAAATAACAAGCTCTCTCTCTTAAACAGGCTTTCATCGGTTTTGTCATTTGCCAGTCATTGATAGAATTTGTAATTTGTTGTCTTTGACCTCTTATATGAAATTGTCATTAAATACATAAAAAATAGGCCGGGTTTTTTTTCTTCTTCAATTTCATTTTCTATTCATATGGAGGAGAAAAAAATAAATACAAAATTCAAAAAAAAAATGCACATGTTGTGCGTTGAACAAGTAGAAAATCCACAAAGGCATGGTAGACAGCAGACTTGGGGACAAGTGGAGAGACAAACGAACGGCCACCACACGGGGGGCCTCACACACACACGTTACACACAAGGACGGACGTGGAGGAGACAAACGGATGGATCGGTCGGTCGTCGGGTCATAAATTCATATGAATGGGTGAATGCATGGAGGAATGAACGAATGGAGGGACGGACGGACAGACGAACGGACGGCTTCATTGTGACATTTATATCATAATGTAATTGAGTTTATTTATTAATATAACAATACATGTACATATACATATATACACCACAAGTACATCGCAATAAGTATTTATGTTTGAATTTATGTGAAATTTTTGGTGGCATTAGACAATGTTTTTCGAATTTTTTAAAAGTAATCAAATAAAACATTGATTGCTGTGGGAATCAGCAGCACAATAAAGTGTCGCACTTAGATATTGTTGACAAAAATAATCGCACAATAAATAATAATAAGAAAAAACAATCATAAATATTTGAGAAAGAAAACAAAATGTAAGAAGCAAAAAAAAGTAAGAAATTCGTAAAATTTACATTTTTTGCAATCAAGAAAGAAAAGGAAAATAATATAAATTTACAAAAAAAAATTTTGAGAAAAGAATTGAAAATTGAATACAAAAAGTAAAAAAAATATTATTTGGCAAGGAATTTATAATACAGAAAAAGAACAGAAATAAATAAAAATATTCGTCAAGAAAAAAAATAAAATCTAAAATCACTTGAAATTTTATTTAAAATATTAAATTAATATAATATTTTAAGGGAGGTAAAAATATCACTAATGAAAATATTTGCAAATTTACAACATTTTTTTGCAAACAACGAAAGAAAAATAATTTGAAAAATAATATAAATTTACAAAAAAATTGGGAACAAAAAAAAAACTTAAACAAATAACAAACTACGACAAGAGCTCATTGTTTGGCAATGAATTAATATAATATTTTAAGGGAGGGAAAAATATCACTAATGAAAATATTTGCTAATTTAAAAAACTTTAGTGCAAACAACAAAAGAAAAATAATTTGAAAAATAATATAAATTTACTAAAAAAAATGAGAAAAAAATTAAATTCAGAAAAAGTTAAAAAAATATAACAAAATACGACAGGAGCTCAGTATTTAGCAATGAATTTATAATTCAGAAAATTTATGATAATACAAAAACAAAAAAATTACCAAAGAAAATATTAATATTAAATAAATAAAAATATTCTTCAGGAAAAATGAAAATAAAATCTAAAAACTGTAATAGAAAAAAATTATTTAAAATATTAAATTAAAATAATATTTTAAGCACAAACATTTCCTTTGAAGGTTGGTGAAAATATCACTAGTGAATATATTAATATTAAATAAATAAAAATATTCTTTAGGAAAAAATACAACAAAAACCTTTATAAAAACCGCATGATTTTTTTACTTAAAATATTAAATTAATATAAATAAATGAGAAAAAATTTAATATTAATAAAAAATATTAATATTAAATAATTAAAAATATTCTTCAGGAAAATTTTAAAATATGAAAAATACAAAAACTGTTATAAAAAATCACACGATTTTTAGATAAAAACTATTGAAAGAAAAAATCCGAGAAATAAAAAATACAAAAAACAATTTTTAACTTACAATATTAAATTAATATAATATAATTCTAAGTAAAAAATTGTCCATTGAAGGGAGGTGTACATCTGTGCCACGATTGCGAGGCTTTACTGTGGTACCAAAAGCAATTGAATTAAAATTATATTGTCTTTGATTTTACAAACAATTTTTGTATTTTTTTCTCATTGACATGGTGTTATCAAATATTTTAAATAAAAAAATGTCAATTGAAAGGAGGTGTCCACCTGAGAGAGTGTCCGCTATTGGGAGGCTTCACTGTAGTACCAAAGTCAATTACAATTGAATTAACTTGAATAATATTGTCTTTGATTTTACTTAGTTTTTATTTTTTTCTCATTTCTTTCTCATATTATATATAAAAATAAAAAAATCCTATATTTGTATTTGTTTCATCCATGCAATGATAGGATTTTTTATTTTTACATATAATTTTGGCAGTTAGAGTGTTGTTATCGAATAACGCTTGACTCTAAAGCTTGTGTGTACTTTCTGCTCAAATATTAATTCAAAGCTGCAGTTTTTTTTTTAATTTTTGTTGAATTTCTTTGCATCTTTTACATTTTAATAAACTTTAAAGCTAATGAAGCTTTAAAGCTAATAAAGCTTTAAAGCTAGTTAAAACATAATTTTAGAACAGCTAAGCTTTTAACTATAAAACAGACGATTATCGCAAAGCTCTTCAAAATAAAAGCTCTAAGTACCAATATTTCCTAGCGATCGTTTAGAGTTTATCGCCTTGCCTTTCCCTTTAAATATTTTCACAACAACTAATATTTCAAACTTTTCTTTATGTCAAGCTTTAAAGCTTTCTCCACCATTTAGAACTTAAAACTAATTTTAGACTACTGAAAATTTTATGAAAATCTTTGTTGTTCTTTTTCTTATTTGCAAGTTCACAACACTCTACCTCACCTGATTTCCGTTTCTCCCGATCGGGAACGACTAGACTTTTGGCGCGCTTGACACGCAACGAACGCCGACGTATGCTGCGCAAAAAAGCTTCGGGCATGCGAGAAAATCGTTGCGGTGTATCCGGAGCTTTGGTGCGTTCAGGTAAAAAGAAATTCTTAACAGCCAACATGGTGATGATGATTTAAAATAACACAAATTTAACAAAACAAAAGTTTTTTGAAAAAAATAACAATAAAACCCTGTGATTTTAAGAAGAGTTTTCAGCTTCTTGTTAAGGTTTGAGAAGGGTTAAGATTAAATCTTTTTTTTTTTTTGAATATTCAATGATATTTTTTATAGATTTTTTTCGCAATTTGCAATTTTATTTTAGAGATTTGAAGATATTGATTTTAGATTTGATCTGTTCAACTTTGGTATTTGTGTTTTGTTGTTGCGCGAAAACGTAGTTGTTGCTGTTGTGGTTGTTGTGTTTAATAAACATTTCTGGTTTTTAAAATTTGCATTTTTGCTTTTTGGTTTTCTGCGGTTTTTTCTGTGACTAACACTTGATTAACACTAATTTAGCCTACGTTTGTGTTGAAACTTCATATTTTAATTTTATGGACTCTTTTATTGAATTTTGAATTCACAATCATTGTTGTCCCCGTAACACACTGCACACACAATCACTTTTTGAATTATGATGGTCTGGTATTGATATAATATTTGGGTGACATAATCTTTACAAGTGTGGATAGAGGGAGGGGGATTTTTGACAATTTGTTTTGTTTCGTTTTTTGCACAGAAATTTTGTATCCAATCGGTAGTGAAACAAAAGAATTTGCAACACTTTTTCAAAACACTCTTTTGAGGAGGTTACAAATGTATCCAATTTTTTGCGATTTATTTCCACTACAACTCGGTGTTTGTTATTGGTTTTCTTTTCCGTAATCCATGGGTATTTATTCCAATCAATGCTCGTCTTGTAATTAGCAGCAGTGCAGTTGTTGTAGAGTTTGACGTAAATTGTAATATAGAACCCTCGCAACGAAAACCCGTCGTACGTAGTCTTTGGTGCCGACAACACGAAACACACACAAAAGAAATCCCGCAAAACCGCGTTTCTCGTCTCTCTAGCAATACGACCGTTCTAGAGCAAAGACAAAACACAACAAACCAGAAAACACACACATGGCATTCATTTTGCTCAGGCTGTCTTCATTCAGTTACGTTCGCAACCACCGAACAACCCCAACCGGCCTGATGTCGTATCAAACACACAGGTCATACCAATGGTTGGAGGAAGTGGTGGCAAAAGGTTTTACAGTCGCAACCACAAAAAATTGTGTCATGTAAACAGGACTTAAAGAAGTTATAGGAATTTTTGGATTTTGAAATTTGAATTCCGAAATTGCAATTTTGAATTTTTGTATTTTTGTATTTTTGTATTTTTGTATTTTTGTATTTTTGTATTTTTGTATTTTTGTATTTTTGTATTTTTGTATTTTTGTATTTTTGTATTTTTGTATTTTTGTATTTTTGTATTTTTGTATTTTTGTATTTTTGTATTTTTGTATTTTTGTATTTTTGTATTTTTGTATTTTTGTATTTTTGTATTTTTGTATTTTTGTATTTTTGTATTTTTGTATTTTTGTATTTTTGTATTTTTGTATTTTTGTATTTTTGTATTTTTGTATTTTTGTATTTTTGTATTTTTGTATTTTTGTATTTTTGTATTTTTGTATTTTTGTATTTTTGTATTTTTGTATTTTTGTATTTTTGTATTTTTGTATTTTTGTATTTTTGTATTTTTGTATTTTTGTATTTTTGTATTTTTGTATTTTTGTATTTTTGTATTTTTGTATTTTTGTATTTTTGTATTTTTGTATTTTTGTATTTTTGTATTTTTGTATTTTTGTATTTTTGTATTTTTGTATTTTTGTATTTTTGTATTTTTGTATTTTTGTATTTTTGTATTTTTGTATTTTTGTATTTTTGTATTTTTGTATTTTTGTATTTTTGTATTTTTGTATTTTTGTATTTTTGTATTTTTGTATTTTTGTATTTTTGTATTTTTGTATTTTTGTATTTTTGTATTTTTGTATTTTTGTATTTTTGTATTTTTGTATTTTTGTATTTTTGTATTTTTGTATTTTTGTATTTTTGTATTTTTGTATTTTTGTATTTTTGTATTTTTGTATTTTTGTATTTTTGTATTTTTGTATTTTTGTATTTTTGTATTTTTGTATTTTTGTATTTTTGTATTTTTGTATTTTTGTATTTTTGTATTTTTGTATTTTTGTATTTTTGTATTTTTGTATTTTTGTATTTTTGTATTTTTGTATTTTTGTATTTTTGTATTTTTGTATTTTTGTATTTTTGTATTTTTGTATTTTTGTATTTTTGTATTTTTGTATTTTTGTATTTTTGTATTTTTGTATTTTTGTATTTTTGTATTTTTGTATTTTTGTATTTTTGTATTTTTGTATTTTTGTATTTTTGTATTTTTGTATTTTTGTATTTTTGTATTTTTGTATTTTTGTATTTTTGTATTTTTGTATTTTTGTATTTTTGTATTTTTGTATTTTTGTATTTTTGTATTTTTGTATTTTTGTATTTTTGTGTTTTTGTATTTTTGTATTTTTGTATTTTTGTATTTTTGTATTTTTGTATTTTTGTATTTTTGTATTTTTGTATTTTTGTATTTTTGTATTTTTGTATTTTTGTATTTTTGTATTTTTGTATTTTTGTATTTTTGTATTTTTGTATTTTTGTATTTTTGTATTTTTGTATTTTTGTATTTTTGTATTTTTGTATTTTTGTATTTTTGTATTATTGTGTTTTTGTATTTTTGTATTTTTGTATTTTTGTATTTTTGTATTTTTGTATTTTTGTATTTTTGTATTTTTGTATTTTTGTATTTTTGTATTTTTGTATTTTTGTATTTTTGTATTTTTGAATTTTTGTATTTTTGTATTTTTGTATTTTTGTATTTTTGTATTTTTGTATTTTTGTATTTTTGTATTTTTGTATTTTTGTATTTTTGTATTTTTGTATTTTTGTATTTTTGTATTTTTGTATTTTTGTATTTTTGTATTTTTGTATTTTTGTATTTTTGTATTTTTGTATTTTTGTATTTTTGTATTTTTGTATTTTTGTATTTTTGTATTTTTGTATTTTTGTATTTTTGTATTTTTGTATTTTTGTATTTTTGTATTTTTGTATTTTTGTATTTTTGTATTTTTGTATTTTTGTATTTTTGTATTTTTGTATTTTTGTATTTTTGTATTTTTGTATTTTTGTATTTTTGTATTTTTGTATTTTTGTATTTTTGTATTTTTGTATTTTTGTATTTTTGTATTTTTGTATTTTTGTATTTTTGTATTTTTGTATTTTTGTATTTTTGTATTTTTGTATTTTTGTATTTTTGTATTTTTGTATTTTTGTATTTTTGTATTTTTGTATTTTTGTATTTTTGTATTTTTGTATTTTTGTATTTTTGTATTTTTGTATTTTTGTATTTTTGTATTTTTGTATTTTTGTATTTTTGTATTTTTGTATTTTTGTATTTTTGTATTTTTGTATTTTTGTATTTTTGTATTTTTGTATTTTTGTATTTTTGTATTTTTGTATTTTTGTATTTTTGTATTTTTGTATTTTTGTATTTTTGTATTTTTGTATTTTTGTATTTTTGTATTTTTGTATTTTTGTATTTTTGTATTTTTGTATTTTTGTATTTTTGTATTTTTGTATTTTTGTATTTTTGTATTTTTGTATTTTTGTATTTTTGTATTTTTGTATTTTTGTATTTTTGTATTTTTGTATTTTTGTATTTTTGTATTTTTGTATTTTTGTATTTTTGTATTTTTGTATTTTTGTATTTTTGTATTTTTGTATTTTTGTATTTTTGTATTTTTGTATTTTTGTATTTTTGTATTTTTGTATTTTTGTATTTTTGTATTTTTGTATTTTTGTATTTTTGTATTTTTGTATTTTTGTATTTTTGTATTTTTGTATTTTTGTATTTTTGTATTTTTGTATTTTTGTATTTTTGTATTTTTGTATTTTTGTATTTTTGTATTTTTGTATTTTTGTATTTTTGTATTTTTGTATTTTTGTATTTTTGTATTTTTGTATTTTTGTATTTTTGTATTTTTGTATTTTTGTATTTTTGTATTTTTGTATTTTTGTATTTTTGTATTTTTGTATTTTTGTATTTTTGTATTTTTGTATTTTTGTATTTTTGTATTTTTGTATTTTTGTATTTTTGTATTTTTGTATTTTTGTATTTTTGTATTTTTGTATTTTTGTATTTTTGTATTTTTGTATTTTTGTATTTTTGTATTTTTGTATTTTTGTATTTTTGTATTTTTGTATTTTTGTATTTTTGTATTTTTGTATTTTTGTATTTTTGTATTTTTGTATTTTTGTATTTTTGTATTTTTGTATTTTTGTATTTTTGTATTTTTGTATTTTTGTATTTTTGTATTTTTGTATTTTTGTATTTTTGTATTTTTGTATTTTTGTATTTTTGTATTTTTGTATTTTTGTATTTTTGTATTTTTGTATTTTTGTATTTTTGTATTTTTGTATTTTTGTATTTTTGTATTTTTGTATTTTTGTATTTTTGTATTTTTGTATTTTTGTATTTTTGTATTTTTGTATTTTTGTATTTTTGTATTTTTGTATTTTTGTATTTTTGTATTTTTGTATTTTTGTATTTTTGTATTTTTGTATTTTTGTATTTTTGTATTTTTGTATTTTTGTATTTTTGTATTTTTGTATTTTTGTATTTTTGTATTTTTGTATTTTTGTATTTTTGTATTTTTGTATTTTTGTATTTTTGTATTTTTGTATTTTTGTATTTTTGTATTTTTGTATTTTTGTATTTTTGTATTTTTGTATTTTTGTATTTTTGTATTTTTGTATTTTTGTATTTTTGTATTTTTGTATTTTTGTATTTTTGTATTTTTGTATTTTTGTATTTTTGTATTTTTGTATTTTTGTAATTTTGTATTTTGGAATTTTAGAATTTTGGAATTTTTGATTTTTTTTTTAATTTTGGAATTTTTTGAATTTTTAGATTTTGAATTTGGAATAAAGGAAAAAGTCAAACAACACAAACCCAATGTTAACATAATGCACAGGCAACAACATGTTGGAAACGAACATGTTGTAAACAATCACTGCTGCTGTTTAATCCCTAAACCGGCACATGGTGGTTGTTTTGCGCCCACAGGGAAATTTTAACAGCAGCCTATGCTAACAGACTTCAATGTTAACGGCCGCTAATGTTAAAAGGCAACACATTAACATTTGTTTGTAATGTTATTGTTACCGCAAACAAGTTTTTTTCATTTTCTCATTTCATGTTTTTGTTTTGGTTTGGCCATTCTTATCTACCTCTTCTTCTCATCTCATCTCCTCTTGTCCATGTTCCTTCACCGAGACGTTGCTTTCTGTTGTTCCTATTGTTTCTTCATACCCCCTGCATTCGACAAGGAAGTGTTAAAAAATGTGCAAAATCTGTTGTAGTCATGTTCATAGTTGTTGGCAGCCAGTGCCATGAAGGTATAAGGGCCCAACCAACCAAACAGCCAGCCATTACCCACCCACTCACTTTATCACTCTGTTTTTATTTATGTTTCATTTATATCCTCTTCGTGTTAGTCTTGTTTTATTTTATTTTTTTTTTTTAAAGATTGTGGTAAAAAGTGTGTTTGTGTTGTGTTGTTATTTTGGTTTCTGGGGTTTCTTGGGAAGTCCCTACGAGGAGTACAATATTGGTTGTGGTTATCGGTAAGATAACACAGGGTCTTCTTCTTCTTACATGTGTTGTGATGATTTTGTCATAACTAAAGATGAAGGCGGAGAAAGGGGAAACATTTACATACAGATGTATGTCACATACGGGCGATGATCGCTTAAAGTACTAACAAAGGAAAGGTGTTAAAGTTGGGAACAACAAAAACAAAAAAGTCACTGAACTTGTGGATAAAGTCAAGCTCAGATTGTGGGGACAATGATCACAACCAAAATTTACAGGCAGATGGTCCAAAAGCAATAAAAAGGAAAAAATTCAAAGGCGACCTACACAAAACATAGTCAGACGGACAAACACTAAGAACAGACAATTTACTTATGTTTTTATAAAGGCTGTTTGTTTCAATGTAAAAAATGAAAATATTTGTGGATAATTTTTTTCTTTAATTAATAAATAAATTTTAAATAATTACTAATTTTAAATATTACTATTATTATACTCTGACCGATTACAAGTTTGTCAGTAACAATACTAAAAACTCAGAAAAAATGTACTCTTAAAATGAATTAAATTTTAGGATGCAACAAAAATGTTGTCGACGGGCTATGTGTATTTTGGGTCTCGGAAGATAATAAAATTATCTTTGTTTAAAACTTTCATATGATTTTTTTAAAGATAATAAAATTTTTTATGGATACATTTAAAAAACAATTTTCGCGAAAGGTACTACCTTTAATATTTGTAGTCTCTTTTTGGAAATATAAGTCCGACAACAACCGCTCATATGTTCAATTAAAGGTTCTTATGAGGGCAAATTTTACTTTCATATAGACAGTGGTTTAGAAACAGACTCCAAAAAATATTTTTTTGAAAAAAAAATAGAAATAGAAAAAATGTGGAAAACTATTTTGTTTTATTTTTAATAGCTAATATGCTAGTGAAACAAGCAATGTCTATATGTAAAGGATCTATGGATAAATGTAGAAGTCATGACACTTTTTGTAAACGCAAAAGAATTAAAAAAATCATATTTTGTTTTAAATCGTTAAAAAGTCGCTGCGAAGCCTCCTGAGGAATCCTTTCACAGGGTGCAAATCATGATACCGGTAGCGTGCAGCCAAGTAATAAATGTCACCATGTTCTGTGTAAATAAATTTGCATTCTATAAAATATAGAAGCAAAATGGTCTTGGTTCAAATCAAAAAGTATATTTTTTCACTTTTATTTATATTTATTGTTTAAAATTCTAAATTTTCCTCGAATGTACCTTTAATATTTGTACTCTCAATTTGGAAATATAAGTCCGAAACATCATGTCACTACTCATGATGGCTACAAATTTACTTTCACATAGAACAGTGGTTTTCAAAAAAATAAAAAAATATATATATTTTTTTTAACTTTTTTGCAGCCACGAAAAAAAACCAAAAAATAGAAAACAATCGGAAAAAATATTTTGTTATATTTTTTAATAGTTAACGAAGAAAGAAAAATAAAATAAAAAACACATATAGATAATGTGAAAGATCTATTGATAAATGTAGAAGTTATGACACTTTTTCTTTTCATTTCATTTATTAAGTCTATGGATATCAATCCTTACAGACCAGCAATGTTTTACATTATTAATATTAAAATTAGTTTAACAATAATATATTTAATTAATTATATTATTTAACAATTTTTTAAACATAAGACTAGAAATAGAAAAATCTACAAACACACAAATAGTGTTATAAAGTTTCATCGATTTAATCAAGGGTTCATTAGAAGCATAATTGGAAAAATGTCTATCGATATGAAAAGGGTAGTAATGTCTCAAAGATCGGACCGGCGCACTAAACTGGATGAGTGATAGCAACTCTGGACAGTCCACAGACGCAAACGAATTTAAAAAAAGCTGATTTTTTTAATTTTGACTAATATGGCGTCTTTATAAATTAAATAACAGAAATTTTTGTTTCCAATTATGTAATTTTATATAAGGCGAATAAAGCTGAATTTCCCGATTTTCAAAAAAAAATAAGAAATGGTAGGCGCTAGGGTGGATCGAAAATTTGTGTAATTTGTCATAAGATAATTAAGCAAATGTGGTATGAAATACAAATATATTTTTTTCTAATTTCAAGCTTATTTCTTCTACTTTTACAGAAAATTGGCAAATCTTAAATTAATATTTTTTTTGTATTTTTTTTGTATATTTTAATTTCTTAGTATATAAAATAAGAAAAAAATTAAAAAAATATTTTTTACGATTTGACCATTTTCTTTAAAACTAGAAGAAATTAGCTTGAACTAAGGAAAATACATACATGTGCCAGTTAGAATGACAGTGGTCTAAGTCACACTATATCCACTGACATTGATGTGATGCATTGATTTTGCATCGCCAAACAAACATTTTTTTATTTATAATGAGAAATGTCATTGTAAGGGTACATTTTTTATAAAAGTCAAAAATTAAAGATCTTATCTTATCAAACTAAAGAGATTTTTTTTGGATTTTTGACTTAGACCACTATCATTCTAATTGGCGCATTCCATGTCAAGTGGTACGATTTTTGGCCTCGATAGCTGTTATTGTCTTCAAAGTTTGTGTATGTATTCTTCTCATTAAATTAATGTATATGTATTTTTGGAAAAAATAGAAAATTTTTTTTCTCGAATTATGATAAATTTAACAGTGAAATAAATAAAAAAATGAAAAAGGTGTGTTCATTCAATCTCCTATAACTACTGACATACTTGACCGATTTTAATGTACTACGCCCTGTTTTTTAAATACATTTATAATATTGAAGTCATTAATGTTTGGTTTTTCTAAATGATTACTTTAACTACTTTTCTTGATACTTTAAAGTAGTGTCCTTAGATGTATTTTTTAGTGACTGTGTGAGTTTGATGGCTTCTATTTTTTTACGATTTTTTATTTCAAAACCAATTTTTCTGTGAAAATCTTCAGAATGATAATTTTTTCAGTTGTTTGAAAACAAAAAACGTCGGATGAAAGAAAACAGGAGTTTTTCGAAATGTGGATATATCACCGAGTACTGAAACTACCATAGACTGCCAGAATCACCAATGATGAAGTACGAAGTAAGAAGGATGAATATCAACCGACAGCACTATCAACAATAAAAAACACGAAGATTTCGTTCGTTCTTAGGAAGCGTATTGAAAAACAATAAATAAAAAATTTTACTAGCAGGCCTTAAAGGAAAAATTGAAGAAAGACGTGGTAGAGGTAGAAGAGAAAAATCAAGACTGAAAATCTTCCAAGACTGGACAGGATATAGCTATGAAAATGCTATTCTACACGCCGCTAAGACCCGAGAGCTGACCTTTTGCATAAAACCAATGAAAATCTAAATTGTACATATAATTGTACGATTATTAATATCGGAATAACGAACCCATATTTCCAAAACGAGAGTAAAAATATAAAAAATTGAAGGAAAATTGGAATTTTAAGAACAAAATAAAAAATAAAAGTTAAAAAATTGTTTACAATCACACCTATAGCGAATAAAATTTCCCTAGGAATGAATTGTTCCCTTAAATTTCCAATCTTGATTTTTTAAGATTTTTTCATGTTTCTTCGCTTTCTTAGTTGGAACTGATCGCCTTATAAAGAGTAATTTTTTTGAGGTTAGGATTTTCATGCATTAGTATTTGACAGATCACGTGGGATTTCAGACATGGTGTCAAAGAGAAAGATGCTCAGTATGCTTTGACATTCCATCATGAATAGACTTACTAACGAGCAACGCTTGCAAATCATTGAATTTTATTACCAAAATCAGTGTTCGGTTCGAAATTTTTTATCGACAAATTTTGTTCAGCGATGAGGCTCATTTCTGGTTGAATGGCTACGTAAATAAACAAAATTGCCGCATTTGGAGTGAAGAGCAACCAGAAGCCGTTCAAGAACTGCCCATGCATCCCGAAAAATGCACTGTTTGGTGTGGTTTGTACGCTGGTGGAATCATTGGACCGTATTTTTTCAAAGATGCTGTTGGACGCAACGTTACGGTGAATGGCGATCGCTATCGTTCGATGCTAACAAACTTTTTGTTGCCAAAAATGGAAGAACTGAACTTGGTTGACATGTGGTTTCAACAAGATGGCGCTACATGCCACACAGCTCGCGATTCTATGGCCATTTTGAGGGAAAACTTCGGAGAACAATTCATCTCAAGAAATGGACCGGTAAGTTGGCCACCAAGATCATGCGATTTGACGCCTTTAGACTATTTTTTGTGGGGCTACGTCAAGTCTAAAGTCTACAGAAATAAGCCAGCAACTATTCCAGCTTTGGAAGACAACATTTCCGAAGAAATTCGGGCTATTCCGGCCGAAATGCTCGAAAAAGTTGCCCAAAATTGGACTTTCCGAATGGACCACCTAAGACGCAGCCGCGGTCAACATTTAAATGAAATTATCTTCAAAAAGTAAATGTCATGGACCAATCTAACGTTTCAAATAAAGAACCGATGAGATTTTGCAAATTTTATGCGTTTTTTTTTTTAAAAAAAGTTATCAAGCTCTTAAAATATCACCCTTTAGCTATGAAAATGCTCTTATACACGCCGATAAGATCCGAGAGCTGATCTTTTGCATAAAACCAATGAAAATCTAAATTGTACGATTATTAATATCCGAATAACGGACCTATATTTACAAAACAAGAGTAAAAATATAAAAATTGAAGGAAAATTGGAATTTTAAGAACAAAATAAAAATAAACGTTAGAAATTTGTTTACAATCACACCTATCGCGAATAAAAATTCACGAGGAATGAATTGTTCCCTTAAATTTCCAATCGCGATTTTTGGTGATTTTTTCATGTTTTTCGCTTTCTTTGTCGGAATTGATCGCCTTATATCTAAAACAACACACAGAAGTGAAATATATTCCCGATTTATATTCATATTACCATTCTACGCCGATAGGGAAATAGAAAACAATTCCGTGAACAAATTCCCCTTTTATTCGCGATAAGGGTGAATGTAAATATTTGCCTCAAATACACAAAAAATAATAAATTTTCGATCACAGTTAAAAAAAAAAATTTTTCTACATTTACACTAAAAAATAAATAAAATATTTCTTTGTACTTTGGAGACAAGAATATATAGGCAGAAATCTGAAATCGATTTAGAAAGTTATTCCAGGGGTCTATCTGTGTCTCATTTGGTATGTTCGAATACATAGTACTCTAGTGTAGGGTATACAAATGTATTGAAGTACTGTTTGAAACCTTCTTCTTGAAACGTAGTTTTATCTTTCGTTAAATGTTCGATCCGAGCATAACCGTTCGAACCAATAGCGTTTTGGCTGTTAAATCTCTGTTAAGTGAAAAGGACTATGGATGAAATAAACGTGTGTGCGCACACACACAGTCACCCTTGCAACCAAAGCTACACAAGGATTATGTCTTATGCAACAGGATTTAAAGTGAGCACATTCACACACAGGACAATTCTACCACTACTGATACATTGTATTTTAATATGCACTTTGCCGATATTACTATTGCTCTTGTTGGTGTTGTAAATGTTATTTGTGTATTGTGGTCGTCCAAACTCTCACTTGGTTGGTTGGATGGATGGATGGATTGATGCCATTCTTCTTTCTATTCGTACTCGTCTGTCAGTCAGTCATTCAGTCCTTTGACTGTATGGCAGCCAGCCTTAGTTCGTTGTTTGGAATTTTAGATGAAGCCTCAACCAACAACAATATCAACGTATAACATTAACGTCAAACCTATCTGCGGCGGCACTCAAGTATGATGGTGTGCACTGGGCTGGAGTATTGCTGCGTATTTTCTATACAGGGATAGATAGAAATGGGTCGTATATATACTACATACATTCCCAGTTGCACGAGTACGAGTTCAAGTATGTTGGAATATGTTGCTCTATGCCTGCTGCTTGTGGCTTATGCATTATGCAACATGATGATGGCAAAAATACGTTTTTAATGCTGTCTGACATAAAAATGTTCAACGAAATTGCGAGAAAAAATGTTATGTTATGTCCTGGGCAGCACAAAACGAAGCAGAACAAAAATATGGGTCACATTTGATGTCTGAAATTGAGGATGATTGAAAATGAAAATAATATATTGGGAGTGTTTTATTTGAAAAGGCAAACATTTTCGCTAGTATCTACTTCTTCTGCTGTAACGCTAAGTGTATCTTTTGATAACATTGATCAAAAACCAAAAAAGAACAAGGTTCCTACGACGGCTTCTCATAGAGGTTGTTAAAATATAGGGTCCGCCATCAAACGTTTTTATTTTCAACTATTCAACCGTTGGACTATTATTTGTGGGGTGCCCTCAGCAGTCATTTGAATGAAATTATTTTCCATTATTAACCGGAAGGATTGTACTTTCAAATAAAAAATTTGAGAAAATATTCAGTAGTTTTTTTTTATAGCATTTTCAAAAAAAAATAACTTTACGGACCCTATAGAATATACGTGTATCGGCGTTACACATGGAAATCATTTTAGATGGGGAGGGGGTCAATATTTCCTACATTTCCACATTCTTATGATATATCGACATAGGAAACCTTGTGATTCTTACATTTTAAGTATAGCGTGTGTTCAGCAATATTACTCAAAACACCATGGAGAACATATTTGTGGAGCAATTTAACCCTCTAACTCCTCAATAAAGAGGTATTTTTGCTTTCTTTTGCAAAAGTCAATATTTCCCCATTTTGCACATTCTTCTGATGAATCGTCATAGGAAAGCTTATGATCTTTACACTTTCAGAATAGGATGTGTTCAGCAATATTACTCAAAACACTATGGGGAACATTTTTGTAGAACAATTTAACCCTCTAACCCTTTGGTCCTTTTGAGCCAAAGTCAATATTTACCCCTTCTTCGTATTCTTATGATGCATCGGCATAGGAAACCTTGATATTCTTACATTTTAAGTATAGGATGTGTTCAGCAGTTTTACTTTGAACACTACGAGGAACATTTTCGTGTAACATTTTAACGCTCTAGCTTCTCACTATAAGGGTATTTTTGCTACATTTTAGGCAAAAGTCAATATTTCTCCCCTGTTGCACATTCTCATGATGAATCGGCATAGAAAATCTTGTGATCCTTACCATTCAAGTATAGGATGTATTCAGCACTATTACTTAAAACACTATGAGGAATATTTTGACCCTCTAGCTCTGCAACATAGGCATCCATGTTTTGGTCCCTTTTGTGTAAAAGGGTAAAAAACGACCCTAAAACGGGGTTTAACCGCTAAAAATGTTCTACAAAAATATTTGCCACAACATTCTACTATAAGTCTCTGAATACATCAAAACTCAAAAGTTCACTTAAATGACACAAATCAGTCAAAACTTAAAATTCATTTTAGGGTTAATTCAGTACTTTTTTCCAAATTGGTGAAAAACTGTACCACAAAACTGAATTTTAGAGGGGCGGTGTGAATGGAAAAACTATTCTTCGTAAAATTTCACTATAAGTCACCGAACAAAATAAAGCTGTAGAAATAAAATATATAAATAAAATAACAATATTAATTTGGGTATTTAAGCAAGAAATTATTTATGAAATTTTTCTTTAGGAAACCTTGTGATCCTTACATTTTAAGTATAGGATGTGTTCAGCACTATTATTTAAAACACTATGAGGAACATTTTTGTTGAACATTTTAACCCTCCAGCTCCACAATAAAGGGGTCTTTTTGGTCCCTTTTGTGTAAAAGGGTAAAGACGACCCTAAAACGGGGGCTTAACCGCTAAAAATGTTTGCCACAACATTCTACCATAAGTCTCTGAATACACCAAAAGTCAAAACTCAATTTCAATACCAGAAATAAGTCAAAACTTAAAATTCATTTTAGGGTTAATTTCATACTTTTTTCGAATTGGTGCTAAAATGACCCACAAATACGAAATTTGGAGGGGTGCTGTGAAAATAAATATTCTACATCAAATTTTACTATAAGCCACCGAACAAATGAAAGCTGTAGAAATAATATATATAAATAAAATATCAGTATCAATTTGGGTATTTAAATAAGAAATTATTTATGAAAATTTTCTTCAGGAAACCTAGTGATCCTTAGATTTTAAGTATAGCATGTGTTCATCAATATTATTAAAAACACTATGAGGAATTTTTTTGTTGAACATTTTAACCCTCTAGCTCCACAATAAAGGGGTCTTTTTGGTCCATTTTGTGTAAAAGGGTAAAAAACACCCCTAAAACAGGGTCTTAACGGGTCAACATATTCGGCAAACAATTCTACTATAAGTCTCTGAATACACTGAAACTCAAAACTGAACTTAAATGGCAACAATAATTCAAAACTTAAAATTCATTTTAGGGTTAATTTCGTACTTTCGTACGAATTGGTGCAATTTTTTTCACAAAACTAAATTTTAGAGGGTTGGTGTGAATGAAAAAAATATTCTACGTCAAATTTCACTATAAGTCACCGAACAAAAGAAAGCTGCAGCGATAATATATCGGTACCAATTTGGGTATTCATTCATAATTTCAACTTCATAATTTTTAACAACATGTCTTCATTTTTGTTGATTCACCAATAGTTTTCAAAAATTTAATTTAATTTTGTGAGTGTTCCCCTTTAACAACTAGTCATTTCCCCAATATTCATTCATGTATGCATATAAATGCATAAGTACTAAAGGGTGATTTTTTAAGAGCTTGATAACTTTTTTTAAAAAAAAAACGCATAAAATTTGCAAAATCTCATCGGTTCTTTATTTGAAACGTTAGATTGGTCCACGACATTTACTTTTTGAAGATAATTTCATTTAAATGTTGACCGCGGCTGCGTCTTAGGTGGTCCATCCGCTTAGTCCAATTTTGGCATTTCCACGTTTTTGAGTAACAGAGACCCAATTGGTGCGAACGGCGACGAATCGAAAATTGGTGGTCATCATTAACACTGGCCGATACAGCTGCGATATTTTCTTCAGTTCGCACTCTACGTAAGCGTGTTGGTGGTTTAATGTCCAACAATGTAAATTTGGTGCGAAATTTAGTCACAATAGCCCGAATAGCCGCTTCAGTGGGTCGATTAAACTGACCATAAAATGGAAGCGCGCAATGAACTTTCTTAACAGAGCACGCATTTTGATAATAAAATTCAATAATTTGCAAGCGTTGTTCGTTTGTAAGACGATTCATGATTAAATGTCAAAGCATACTGAGCATCTTTCTCTTTGACACCATGTCTGAAATCCCACGTGATCTGTCAAATACTAATGCATGAAAATCCTAACCTCAAAAAAATCACTCTTTATAAACACGCACATTTTGTTGTTGTTGAAAACATCCAATTACACTAGTCAACAGTCAAAATGTACTCGGGATGCGATAATTTTTTCTGTGTAGATAACCTTGACATGAGCTCGAAAAACGCAATAAAAAATTTTTTTTTCGTTTGGTTTTTTTTTTATTATTTTTTTTTTAAATTTAAAAATTTTTTTTTTGGTTAATTTGTTTCGTCCGGCATAACTCGGGAACCACTAGCCCGATTTAATTGAATTAAATTTTAAAAAATTTAAAATTACAATTCCCTTAATCTGTTCATATATTGTTTTCCTATACAAGCAACAGTTTCCAAGTTAAAAATGAATATATAAAGGAAAAAACTTATTTTTTGCCTAAAAATTTAAATTTTTTTTTTTTTAAATCCATAAAAAATCCAAAATGAAAAAAAATGTCAAATCTTATTACTTTTACGTAAAGTCACATAACCTATGAGCAAAATGAGACAAAGATCATGAAAATCGATGCACGCGTTTCGCTTTTATTCGCAATTGAGTAAAGTTATGAATTTCAAAAATTTGCTCGACATATGCACAACTTTGTCTATGGTAAGGTTTTTTCTTTTTTTTGATTCTCAGAATTAACAAAACGGAATAAACAAAGGGTTATTTAATTTTTATGATTGCGTAAGCAAAGTAATAAACGCTAATAAATGTGCGTGAACAATTAAAAGGAAAAAAGGAAAGGGGACTTTTTTAATTATTTCGGTTTTCCGTTGGCTACCTGTATGATTTTTTTACAGAAATGCAACCCACATTTAAGGGTGGTCATTATTCGGAAAATTTAAGACTCACACATGGTGAAACAGGTATGTAGCCACCGTAAAAAAATATACACCCATTTATAAGTACCTGTCAGTAAAATACTAAACAATACACAGTATAAATAGGTCTTCATTGATCGATTTTACTCATTCAACAAGTGTCGACGAACGCGATAGTTAAAATGAGCAAACGTTCGCGAGGATTTGAATGCAATACCAATCCAAGTAATTTTTGTTACATGTGCGGAGAATACGTTTCTGAAAAAAAACAAGCGTTGTTTTTCACCTAAATTGAGAGATTCATTTGAAGAGAGCTTCAATTTAAAGGTCTCAAACATAGATGAGCGGTGGACACCAAGTGCTCTATGTCCAAGGTGCTACGTACAGCTAGCTGACTCAAGGTAAGTGTAGATTACGAAATTCAAGAACATATATAACTTATTATTGAAATTCTTTCAGACGACAGCCGAGAATCATCATGCCAGCAACAAGCAGAGCCTTAAAGCAATTTTACTGCACAACGGCAACGAGAAACCTTCGATTCCAATTGCTCATGCCGTTGACACCAAGGAAACATACGAAGTCATGGACAATCTACTAAAGTGCCTTAACTATGAGAGGCACGATTGGAAAGTTTGTACCGACCTTAAGGTTATCGGTATCCTTTGTGGATTACAAGGTCGATTCACAAAGTACTGTTGTTTTCTCTGCCTTTGGGACAGCCGCGATCGTCAACATCATTACACCAGGAGGAGTTGGACAGAAAGAGTTAACTTCATCCCCGGCAGCGACAACGTGAAATATACACCACTCATAAAAAAGGAAAATGTTTTTCTCCCACCTCTTCACATAAAGCTCGGACTCATAAAAAACTTCGTGAAAGCTATCAACAAAGATGGCGAAGCGTTCGCCTATTTAAAAACCATTTTTCCTCACCTTTCATCGGCAAAGATTAAGGAAGGCGTTTTCGACGGTCCGCAAATTAAAAAGTTGTTGAAAGACCAACAGTTTGAGCACATTTTATCACCAAATGAAGCTGCAGCTTGGAACTCATTTCGGCAAATTGTTTCCGGATTTCTTGGAAACAACAAAAGCTCAAATTACAGAGAGATCGCACTTGGACTTCTTTCCGGACAACCTGGGCGTTGTGAGTGACGAGCATGGTGACCGTTTTCATCAGCAAATGAAAGAAATTGAGCACCGATACCAAGGATTTTGGAACGAAGCTATGATGGGGGACTATATCTGGTTCCTGATAAGAGAAACAGACCCACAACAATATAAAAGAAAGACAAAAGCACATAATTATTTTTAATTTGAAGGTTTTTATTTTTGTGTTTAGATATTTTTTTTTTAAGCTTTTTTATAATTAATTAATGTTGATATCCTTAGGATAATTTCTTGTACATATATCGAATTGTTTTTTAATTTAAAGTCATATATTTTTGTCACCCAACAAATTTTAATTTTTTTTGTAATAAAAAAGAAAAAACTTTACCATAGACAAAGTTGTGCATATGTCGAGCAAATTTTTGAAATTCATAACTTTACTCAATTGCGAATAAAAGCGAAACGCGTGCATCGATTTTCATGATCTTTGTCTCATTTTGCTCATAGGTTATGTGACTTTACGTAAAAGTAATAAGATTTGACATTTTTTTTCATTTTGGATTTTTTATGGATTTAAAAAAAAAAAAAATTTAAATCTTTAGGCAAAAAATAAGTTTTTTCCTTTATATATTCATTTTTAACTTGGAAACTGTTGCTTGTATAGGAAAACAATATATGAACAGATTAAGGGAATTGTAATTTTAAATTTTTTAAAATTTAATTCAATTAAATCGGGCTAGTGGTTCCCGAGTTATGCCGGACGAAACAAATTAACCAAAAAAAAATTTTTTAAATTTTTGAAATTCATACCTTTACTCAATTGCGAATAAAAGCGAAACGCGTGCATCGATTTTCATGATCTTTGTCTCATTTTGCTCATAGGTTATGTGACTTTACGTAAAAGTAATAAGATTTGACATTTTTTTTCATTTTGGATTTTTTATGGATTTTTAAAAAAAAAAATTTTAAATTTTTAGGCAAAAAATAAGTTTTTTCCTTTATATATTCATTTTTAACTTGGAAACTGTTGCTTGTATAGGAAAACAATATATGAACAGATTAAGGGAATTGTAATTTTAAATTTTTTAAAATTTAATTCAATTAAATCGGGCTAGTGGTTCCCGAGTTATGCCGGACGAAACAAATTAACCAAAAAAAAATTTTTTAAATTTTTGAAATTCATACCTTTACTCAATTGCGAATAAAAGCGAAACGCGTGCATCGATTTTCATGATCTTTGTCTCATTTTGCTCATAGGTTATGTGACTTTACGTAAAAGTAATAAGATTTGACATTTTTTTTCATTTTGGATTTTTTATGGATTTTTAAAAAAAAAAATTTTAAATTTTTAGGCAAAAAATAAGTTTTTTCCTTTATATATTCATTTTTAACTTGGAAACTGTTGCTTGTATAGGAAAACAATATATGAACAGATTAAGGGAATTGTAATTTTAAATTTTTTAAAATTTAATTCAATTAAATCGGGCTAGTGGTTCCCGAGTTATGCCGGACGAAACAAATTAACCAAAAAAAATTTTTTTAAATTTAAAAAAAAAATAATAAAAAAAAAACCAAACGAAAAAAAAAAAATTTATTGCGTTTTTCGAGCTCATGTCAAGGTTATCTACACAGAAAAAATTATCGCATCCGGAGTACATGAAATTTTTTTCAATTTGTTGAGTAGTGTTATTATTTCTCACTCAATAATTCATAATCATTTGAAATCTGTATTTATTAATAAAAAAATATTTTCAGCCAACATGTACCACATACACACACACACACCCATCTGATCTCCTCCACCATCTCAATATGTGGTCCATACAATTTAACCATAGCCTAGCACGAACACATGTGTAAACAATAAATTTTCAATAATTTACATACACTCAACTGGGCCTTTTAAATATAAAAATAATTCACTCACTACCCATGTGTGGTATGTGTGTGAATGATGACTACGCTGCTACGTTGTCTGTTGTCGACTATGGCGGAGGTGGCGGCGTTGATGATGCCGATAATTATGCCAAAAGTGCAAACAGAATTATGGCCAAACTCCAACAACACGAACCAAAAAAGGCCAACACGAAATCGCCAGCAATTATGTTCATCATTGCAGTCACCACCGACCACACCACACCACTCTGGTCTCTGGTCGTACCATTATAATTCGAACAATATTTTCAATATGTGCAAGTATTCGGACGATTTTAAACTATATATAGAAACATTTAATTGCTTTATGGATAAAAATATTATTAATGGATTGTCTGTAGGTTTTTCTGCACTGCACGTCTTTCTTTAACGCACATTAATGGTAATGGTTAGAGCAGGAGGGAGAGACACTAAAGCAGGGTAGTAGGTGTACAGAGAAATTGCAGGGGAGATTCATGTTCCCCTAATTTATTACTAGCAGTACCCACTGCTTCGCACGTGCAAAAGCCTGTTATTGGATAGTATTTATTTTTTTTTTTGGTGAATATAGATAAATCTAAAATAGTAATTTGGAAACCTCCTATTAGATATCATTCATACACAGTCAAAGAAATGTGCCTGTCGTTGTGTACTATTTTAGCTGAACTCCCTTCGTATGTGTAATTTTTATCATTTCCTATCCAGTTTTGAACAAAAAATTACAACCGCAGAGACATACATAGCCTCGATCTCATGTTTTTAGATGCAGCCGACCATTTTAGAACTTTTTGTACCTCTTCCCAAAAAATACACATTTTGAAAAATCACTAAAGGTAACATGTGTTTTTGCTTCCCCCAAAAACATGTCCTCTATTTGATACCACGTTTATCCCTTGTCGTCCCGCATCCTCCTTATAAGTACAAATTTTGTAATATCCATCTATGTTCCGTGTTTACGTAATTAAAGGATTGTACACCATTTATATCCCTTTTTGTCCCGCGCGCACGTCTTAAAAGTACAAATTTTCAGAGGAATTTACATATCAAATTTCACGATTCTAGCTGTAGTACTTTAGTTGGTACTATTTTTATCCCTTTTTATCCCGCTCACCCCTTATAAGTACAAATTTCGAAAAAAAAAAACATTTAGATTGCGCTTCTACGTTGTCAAAGGAATTTATGAACAAATTTCGCGACTATAGCTGAAATACTTAAATTGGTACCTTTTTATCCCTTTTTGTATCTTTCTTCCCTTAAAAGGATAAATTTCGAAAATTCCTATTTTAATGCCCTTATAAAGGGTGATTTTTTAAGAGCTTGATAACTTTTTTTTAAAAAAAAACGCATAAAATTTGCAAAATCTCATCGGTTCTTTATTTGAAACGTTAGATTGGTCCATGACATTTACTTTTTGAAGATAATTTCATTTAAATGTTGACCGCGGCTGCGTCTTAGGTGGTCCATCCGCTTAGTCCAATTTTGGCATTTCCACGTTTTTGAGTAACAGAGACCCAATTGGTGCGAACGGCGACGAATCGAAAATTGGTGGTCATCATTAACACTGGCCGATACAGCTGCGATATTTTCTTCAGTTCGCACTCTACGTAAGCGTGTTGGTGGTTTAATGTCCAACAATGTAAATTTGGTGCGAAATTTAGTCACAATAGCCCGAATAGCCGCTTCAGTGGGTCGATTAAACTGCCCATAAAATGGAAGCGCGCAATGAACTTTCTTAACAGAGCACGCATTTTGATAATAAAATTCAATAATTTGCAAGCGTTGTTCGTTTGTAAGACGATTCATGATGAAATGCCAAAGCATACTGAGCATCTTTCTCTTTGACACCATGTCTGAAATCCCACGTGATCTGTCAAATACTAATGCATGAAAATCCTAACCTCAAAAAAATCACTCTTTACATGGTCTGAGGAATTTACACACCAAATTTCGCGACTATAGCTGCAATACTTAAATTGGTACCATTTTCATCCCTTTTTGTCCTCGCAACCCTTAAAAGTACACATTTTGAAAAATCTAATTTTAAGGCGCTTCTACGTTGTCAGAGGAATTTACACACCAAATATCACGACTATAGCTGCAATATCTTAATTGGCTGCAATACTTAAATTGGTACCATTTTTATCCCTCGCAACCCTTAAAAGTACACATTTTGAAAAATCAAATTTTAATGCGCTTCTACGTTGTCAGTTGAATTTACACACCAAATATCACGACTATAGCTGCAATACTTTAATTGGTACCTTTTTTATCCCATTTGATCCCGCTCACCCCTTTCACAAAATTTCGAAAAAAAAAAAAATCCATTTAGATTGAGCTTCTACGTTGTCAAAGGAATTTACACGCCAAATATCACGACTATAGCTGCAATACTTAAATTAGTACCATTTTTATCCCTTTTTGTCCCGCTCACCCATTATAGGTAAAAATTTCGGAAAAAATCATTTTAATGCGCTTACTCATGGTCTGAGGAATTTACATACCAAATTTTACGATTCTAGCTGTAATACTTTAGTTGTTACCATTTTTATCCCTTGTTGTCCCACTCACCCCTTAAAAGTACAAATTTAGAAAAATCCAGTTTAAATGCCCTTATACATGGTCTGAGGAATTTACATAGCAAAATCCATTTATGTTGCAAGTCTACGTTGTCCGTATCGATTTTCACGAATATAGCTGCAATACTTAAATTGGTACCATTTTTATCCCCTTTTGTCTCTTTCCTCCCTTAAAAGTACAAATTTCGAAAAATCCCTATTTGTATCTTGTGTGCATGGTCATTGCTAGGAACACACCGAATTTCATGTTTCTAGCTACTGCCTTTTAGTCAGGACGAAGGTTCGATGTTTATCCCTTTTTGTACCATTTTAACCCCTAAAAGTACGAAATTCTTAAAACTCTTTCTTAGTCGACGTGTACCGTCATATTTGAACATTTTATGACCCTGGCTTCAGCCGTTTAGTCCGGGGGCTGGTCAATGATAAGACAGTCAGTCAGTAACGTTACTCTTTTATATATATGGGTCATTCCACGACAAAATGGACAGTTCAAAAAAATATTTTTGATTTTTTCCATTTTTTAGTACCCACTAAAAACACCACCTGGTGTACTTTGAATTTTTTCTGATTACTCGTTAAAAAGATATGGTTTTTTTAAAAATTGTAAAATAGTAGTTCTTTTTTCCGTCTTTTGCTCATAACTTCGTCAATAATGGTCCGAATTGCATATGTTTTTTTTTATATTTTTGGTTTTTGAAATAATTTTCAGAAAAAATATAAAAAAAAATATTCACAATTAATTAAAACTTTATTTTTTTAATTATTTGTACTCTTGGTATTTTCGATTTTTTTTATTTAAACATCTATTTATTCTGTAAATTTTGAGGCTTGGTTGAAAGTGGACCTATAATAATTAATATTTTTTTTTAATTTTTTGAAAATTTGGAAAAACAAAAATAAATTTAAAATTTATTTTTTTAATCGTTTGTGCTCTTCGATTTTCTCGAAAAAATTTTTATTTAAACGTCTATTTACTCTGTTAAAAAGTTGAGGCTTGGTTGAAAGTGGGCCTATAAAAATTACTGATTTTTATTTTTTTTTTCGTGTTTCCAAATTTTCAAAAAATAAAAAACACAGCAATTTATTCAAGATGGGCAAAATCTCTCCTTTGGGGAATGCTATTTATTTTCCTGACTAGCATCTGTTCTCAGAACGAGGTGGTTTATCCCAAATTTGCAATTCTTACCATTGAACGCATATCACACTAATTAATCTGACATGTTCGGAAGTTTTACGCTCAGGAATTGGATGCATCCAAAAGTGACATGTCTACCCCCGGGCTACGCCTTAGGTCAATCTGCATAAAACATGCTCACATTTGTGTGACAAGTGTACGTAGTACACATCAGAGTTCGGTGTATTGCCGCTGCGCCGATTTATTTTTTCGTGCCGGTTTATTTTGTCCAATGGACTGCTACGCCTGACTGGCTGGCTGGTTGGACTTTATGAAATTATGGCAAAATAAATTTATGGCTTTTTAATTGCATTGACTTTTTAGCCGCGGGTGACTGGTATGTATTGCCACACAACAGCAGCCACTGTGAAATTATGTTTTTGTTTTTCTCTCTGAGAGTGTGTGTGTGTCCCATACAAAACGACGTGCAGCAGTGCTAAAGTGCTGAAAGTACATAAATATCGGCCGCAATAAATGCAACAATATAAATGATTTAAGTGTTAAACGTGCTCTAATAAATCATTAAATTTTATTAAAACAACATAAATTACCAACATCAAGTGAATAAGTGGCCAAGACGAGTGCAGGAGTGCAAGAGCGAGAGCGAGAAGAGAAAAAAGGCGTGTAAATGTTTGCATTTATGAATGTCTAAATTGAATTGAAAACAAAGTGGGATGGATGGTGCGACGATTATGGCAGCGCTGAAATATATATTAAATATTTTATATATAAATAAATGAAATATTGTTTTTTTTTAAATAAGGCTCAAAATCTCTTTTGGACTATGGCCAAAAAGGAGGGAGGGAGGAACATTTATAAAGTCTAGTTTAAGTAGCGATGTTCCTAGATAGCATATAAACTGATTGAACAAAATGTATTATGGGGATACTAGAGCTCAGTATATATTATAAAATTATGGTGGTAGATATTCATTTAAATTACTCACTTGGAAGTTATGATCAGCAACAAAAATTACTATATATTTGTGTACGTACCTGGAAAGAAAGGAAAATTTAAATAATTAGAAATCTTCATATTAGTAATATTGTATTTTTATAATGATATTCAATAATGACTTTGTACAAAAAAAAAAAAACAATTCTTCAGTAGAGCAAAAAAAAATTGGAAATTATACTAAGCAACAAAAAATTGCCGAATGGCTATGTATAACATTTTCTGACGTATTTTGGTTTTATAAACTCGAAAACGATATTAAAAAAATAGTTGACAAAAACTTGTGAAAGTGGAAGGATCGTTTTGTTTTTTAAAATTGTAATGCCCCCGAGGATAATCAAACAAGATCTTCTTATCATTTATTTGCGACCTTAAACCGGACAATAATACAAAACATTAAAATCAAACGAGTCAACTAAACACATTATAAAGATTATGAATAATTTATTATTTTAAATAAAATTCCAATTTTCGCCGAAGGTCCCTTAATACATGGTGCGGCAAAAGTAGCGAAGGGATTTGAAAAATTTATAACTTTTCTAATTTAATTTTTTCTCCTTTTTCTTTTTAGGACTTGTAAAATAAGTCTGGGAGATTAATCGTGGAAAATTACAACGTTATCCATCGAACCAAAATCATAGAATTTTATTTTGAACATTAATTTGAACATTTAATTTCCAAAAATTCAGCATTCAATTGACGGCCCGTTCACCGGCTTTAACAGCACCTGATTATTTCCTTAGGGGATATTTAAAAGAGAGGGAGTATATCAATAAACCCAGAACCCTTGAACAGCTGAAGGAGAATATTCGTGCCGAAATAAGAGCGTTCCAGCCAGATACTCTGATTCGTGTCATGGAAAATTCTCTTGAAATAGCTCATCTTTGCGCGGCTAAAAATGGTGGTCACTTACGTGACGTAATCTTTAACACATAAATTTAAAAAATCTGCAGATATTATATTTTCTTAATTTGTAAGAAAAATAAATTTAAATTAAAAATTATATAAGTTATGATTGTTTTAAACCCCTTCGCGAATTTTGCCGCACCCTGTATAAGCGGTTGTAATCGTACCTATATTCCCAAAATGAGACTTTTTTTAATTAATAAAATACTTATCCATAAAAAAATGTTGGTGTTGATTTTATGATGCCTCAATGTACACAAAAAATTAATTTTTGGTCTTGGACAGAATTTGTATTTTTAGATTTCTTACTTATTTTCCACGATTTGAATACACTTTAAACATTATGATGAGAATGACACTTATTTAAACATTTTAGTGGCGTGGTGTTTAATTTTTTGATTGTTTTTATGTTAAAGTTGTTGTAACATGTTTTTTATTCTGTTAACCTACCCTGGCCTAAAGGAGGCGAAGAAAAATGACCAACCTGATACCATAGACAAATTCTGGAATTAATTAGTGTTAAACTACAGAAAGTTTAGCAAGAGACTGATGAGGAATGGAAAGGGATGAAATTCTATTGAACTCAAGAGACCTAATAAACGACAAAAGATTTGCAACAGTTTTCTGCATCTATTGACTTTTATATTTAATAGTAAATGGAGAATAACTAGAATATGGGACAAATGTGGCAATTCAAATAAATGAACATATATTAAATATGTAGTCACCTGTTCCAGAACTTATATGAGTGATTTGAGAGGAGAAAACCCTAGGCTTAATTTTCATTTCTTGATGATTACATAGTCTCATGACACATTCTTTTCAAGAAGAAATTTCGTAAATATTTAGGATGCTTTAATTTTCCATTTCACTTGGCTACATCGTCATGGCACTTACTTCTTCCATAAACACGTCTTCACAGGTTAATGCAGCACACAAGGAAAAAAATCGTTGCCCACAAACGAAAAGTTAGACAAAAGAAATGCATTTTGCGGAATTCGTTTGTCGCAAACGATTTATGATTAACCCAAAACCTATGGAACGTTCATGAAAAACGGGTAGGGTTAGTTAGACAAAAGAAATGCATTTGTGGAATTCGTTTGTCGCAAACGATTTATGTTTAACCCAAAACCTATGTAACGTTCATGAAAAACGGGTAGGGTGTTTACCGCAAACGATATTATTTATTACTTTAATTTAATTAATGCAGCACGCAAAGAAAAAATTCGTTACCCACAAACGAAAAGAGATGCATTTGTGGATTTTGTTAGTCGCAAACGATTTATGTTTATCCCAAACCCTATGCAACGTTCATGACAAATGGCTAGTGTGTTTACCGCAAACCAATGGAGATACCACCCTATACATTTTGTAAATGTTTATTTTTTACTTTTTATGTTAAAGCTAAACTTTACCAAAAAACAACTTTTCAGATTTTAGTTTCTCTTTCCTACGGTTTCGCGTTACTTTTAGCAAACGTTATTTCTTAAAGCTTGCCCCTTTCGTGTTACCAAAAATTACAATGGCAATCGCTTGGTCATGAAGTCATAAACGATTGACCGCAACCAAGCACTTTAACGAACCATCACCCTCCCACCCCACACCAATCCCAGAGGTCATCTCATATTACTCACCAGCCTGAAATAAAAAACAAAAACAAACACAAACAAAATTTCTTTTCGCTCTATTATAATTTTACAATTACCAAAATTAGCAATTAACATAAACAAACAACGTACAAAATATAAACATACAGGCGGAGAGTGGCAGCAGCAAAAAAGTATCAAATTTCAAATAAATTCTTCAACCACATGACATAATTCATTCCAAAAAGGGGTGTCATGAGTGACACCCTCTCTGCGGACGAGGAAGAGGAACATGTGCGGCGATCCTTGGGGAGAGGGAGAGTGAGTAGTGAGTAGAGAGTAGCAGAGGGGTGTAATTTGTCAAACCAAACACAAGAGGTGTAGGCTATAATTACTAAACTCGAACCACGAATGAAACCGAACAGAGTTGAAATTCAAATTCAAATAGTTAATGAGAAGTGACAAAATAAATTGCGAATATCAAACACGAAAGCTGGTAAGAAGCAAAAAGAGTTTTAAAAACCACCACCAAAAACTGCAATCAAAGACAACACCCCCCCATGTATGCTTTAAAATGTGAAACTAATTTAAATTAAAATGCCGTGTGACTAAAGTTTGGAAATCCTTTAGAACCCAACCACCCGCAACAAAGCATTTCATATACAATGTCATTGTGTGCCCTCTTGGTGGCTATAGATTAAAATCTTATCTGGTCTTATGAACCCAGCCATCATTCAACCATTATTCCCTCAAACACCACACACGTAAGGCATACTTTTGGGCATTCCATTCAGTGGCCAAACTGAAGCATACTTTGAGGTGTGATAAGTCACTTTGAGTCATTGCCATTATTTGGCAACAAACAGTAGCGTTATTCTCTGTCTTTAACGTTTTCAAACAATACCGAAAAAACAATCCAGCAGGAAAGGGAGAGACGGATGGATGGCTGGCTGACTGGTTTGACTACAATGAGGGTGTTTTTCCAAAAAAAAAAAAAAAAAAAAAAAAGCTTCAAATTCACCCTCTTTTGCGAAGGCAGCTAAAGGCGACTTTCATAGAATTTTGGAGAGGTGTGTCATTCCATCATTCCTTCGGTGCACATTGTTACACTTGCATGCGTTCATAATCAAGAGATTTATCAGAGTGACACCACACCAGGGCACCACCACCACCCAAAAAAAGGAAACGTGTAAAAAATGTTGATATCAAATGTATGCGCCGCCCCACCACCCATATTGACAGACTGACTTGCCCTTGCACAGAACCACCCCTTTTTGGCCGGTGGCTAAAATTTCGCCTTTTTCCCAATTGTTACAATTGCAATCTGTAGAGGAATCGTATTTTAATGCTAATGAAGTAATTACATTTGGATAGGACGGACGTGTGCTGTTGTAAGTGGGTCTATTGAAATCCACTGCACTTTACTGGTCTCTCAATTGAGCCTTTTATCCGAGAAGAAAAAAAAACAGTGAAAAGGAGGTGGTGGCTGGTGGCCGCCAGGAAATGTGGGTGTGTATAAATCCCGATTTCTATTTTGTTGCTCTGTTGGTGGTGGTGTGGCTAGCAGTTATCTTTAATTTTATGCCATATCCGGTTTAATTCGTTAAACGCCAACAACAACTCACAAAGGAAGTGGTGGAAATCCAAAAAAAACAACTTACTAACGATGATTGTGATCATGGTGAGGTTTCAATCAGCTTGATTAGTTATTGATGAACCCTATGGCTGCCCTGGCCTAAAGCAGGCGAAGAAAAATGACCAACCTGATGCCATCGGAGAAATTCAGGAATTAATTAGTGTTAAACTATACAAAGTTTAGCAAGAGACTGATGAGGAAGTGGAGGAAGGGAAGAAGGGGAAGAAAATTCTATAGAACTCAAGTGACCTAAATAAACGACAAAAGTTTTGCTACAACGATTGATTTATAGATTTATTGAATGGTAAATGGAGTGGAAATCGAATATGAGGGGGCAGCTGTGACAATTCAAATAAATTGAATATAAAAATTAAATATGCAGTCACCTGTTCCCGAACTTATATGAGTGATTTGAGAGGAGACAACCCTGGTCTTCATTTTCATTTCTTGGAAAGGAAACAGGGTGGAGTTTCCTTGCTCGTTGATTGAATAGTCTTCTGGCAGAATTCTTTTCAAGAAGAAATGTACCAAAACTCTTTTGAGTTGATAGGAGAGGATGATTTAATATTCCATTTCGTCCGCGACATCATCATGATACTTACTTCTTCCATAACCATACTGCTGAGACCTTCAGAGTTCAATGCAAGCACAGAAAAAATCATTACAAACGAAAAGTTATACTAAAGAAATGATTTTCCGGAATTTCATTTGTCGCAAACGTTTCATGTTTATCCCAAACGATTTGTGTTAATCCAAACGGTTATGTGTATCACAAATCCAGTGAAACGTTTGTTGCAAAGAGACCTTCAGAGTTCAATGCAAGCACAGAAAAAATCGTACCAAACGAAAAGCTAGACTAAAGAAATGCATTTGCGGAATTTCATTTGTCGCAAACGTTTCATGTTTATCCCAAATGATTTATGTTAATCCAAACGGTTATGTGTATCACAAATTCAGTGAAACGTTTGTTGCAAACTGTTATTGTGGAATTTGGAAATATATTAACTGTTATGGAAGAAGTACATCGTTTGAGACAAATAAACTATAAACGACCTCCAAACGGTGCAACTTGTCACATAGTTAGACAAAAGAAATTCATTTGCGAATTCATTTGCCGCAAACGCAAACGTTTACGATGAACAGTTAATGTGCTTACCGCAAACGATTCATGTGTATCATAAACCCTGTACAACGTTTCTTACAAACGATTATTTTGGAAATGTTTCAACTGTTGTGGGGTAAAAGTAGATCGTTTGAAACAAATAAACTATGTTTGCGATAAACAACCTACAAACGGTGCAACTTGTCACATAGTTCAGTTCTGTCTTAATGGAATTACAGCGAAAATAAGATGATTTGAAGAAAACCAAAATTTGATTTGAATAGGGATTTTTATTTATTTATTATGAATTACAATACAAAGTAAATTTATATTCTAATTTTGGGTCCAGGGATTGTGCCGGGGTGACTAAGACTATTGTAGCTAGTTATTACAGCGACAGACCAGAGCCTCAGGTGGGAATCGAAACCACAACCCCCAAATGTCATGTGATTTGTAAACAAATTTAGATTCTGTAAAATACGAGAAAAACATCGATGTATCACACTTTAAAATCCGTTTATAAATGCAGAAGTTATATAGAAAAATGTAAAAGCGCGACCCCTACGTTCGGCATAAAAAAATAAAAAAATTTTTTTGAAACTACCTTTCAATAATACTTCATATTCGAAGGTGTACGGCGAACTTTTTTTTGAGGTACGCCCTAATGTTCAATTATTTGTAATTATGATGGTTACTAATGTTGCGCGTTTCACCTTCACATAGAAACAGTGGTTTAGGAACAGTCTCCAAAGAATTGATGAAAATTGATTTCTTCTGGCCGGAAAAAATCATAAAAAATGAAAAAAAAAAATGGAGAAATTATTTTGTTTTATTTTTTAATTGCTAACATTGTAACATACAAAACAATGTCAATATGTAAATGATCTATGCATAGATGTAGAAGTTATGGCCCTTCTTGCAGACGCAAAAGATTGCTTTAAAAAATCATGATTTCTTAACTTAAATAGCCTTATAACCCTTAAAAAATCAGATAATACAACATTTTATTTGATTTTGTAATAGCTGGGAATAATAAGGAGGAAAAAAGTAATCAGTAGTTCCAATTTAAAATGTTACATGGTCTACCCATATTTTCTTCAAATAGGCCTTGTTTTCTTTTCGAAAAAATATATATTTTTTTAATTTTTTGGAGAATGTTCCTAAACCTCTGTTTGCCATCATAAGAAGAATGTAGACAATTTTGCGAGATTACAAATTCCACTTTTGGTACCAGCCTAATATATATTATTATCTTTATATTCCAGCTCTGTCTTATTAAAAACACGAAGGCAAACAATGATGATGGTTCATTTTCGACATTAACAGAAAGTTGTAAAAAATTTCAAATTTTAATATTTCACAAAAAAAAAAACAAATTAGCACTATGTCCCCAGAGCAAATGTTCTGAATCACACAGTACAACACTCATCCCATCATTTTTACATTCATACTGCGTCGTAAAGTATCGACTCCACATCGAAGATGATGATGATGGAATCTGGTCTCTGGATCTCTCCCCATCATTAATCAAACAAAATCAAACAACGGTTTGCCAAAGTGAAATCACCCTCAGCCCATTAAAACAGATGACAACATCTGGTGAATAATTCGATTTGCATATAATACATCATCAATCGTCGTGTTTAATTTGTTTGTTCGTTGAGACACACTCTCATCCATGCCACCCCATTCGCTTTGAATGAAAAAAAAAACAATATAAATATTGTAAAAAATACTTGTTGTGGAACACACACACACACAAAATCCTAACATTTCAAATGACGTACTTTACATGTCACATCTGACACTTGACAACAACAACACAGCCTGCATCAACTGCCAAAGTAATTGCTTACAAAACATATAATTAAATCGCAACACCAAAGCAGCTTCAAGTCATATCAAAAGCGTATGTTGTGAGTTCAGGAAGAAATGCATGCCACCATCATCCTTTTGCGAACAAAAAGGAAAAACAAAAAACTTGTCATTATTTGGGCTAGTCAAGCGAGTAATGTCAGCGAAAAACAACCACCCTCACGGAGAGCTTTACTTGTTTTCTCTCTCTCTTCCTTCTTTCAATCAAACTCTGCATCTGTTGCCTGTCCCATTGTGCAACACCAGGTTTATTCTCGATAACACCCCGTGCTTCGCTTCGTGCCTTGCTGACAGATTAGATTGATGCTGATGTGACATTTATTCACAATTCATTGCGCGTCTCATAATTACTTTCCAAAAAATGCAAATGGTTTGGATACGCCCTTACTCGCTGACTTCTCACCGTTTGTGTCATTTTCCCATTTTAATTAAAAATATTTAATAATTTTTGGTATAACATTATACGGACAACTGTTACAGATCCATACATACATACATGGCTGGTGGTCGCTCATCAAGGCGTAAAGTCAAGTGCGGCCAAACCATTCCATACTTGTCACCCTTTTCCGCCAAGGATTTTAATAAAACAAAACATATGTTGTCGAAAAAGGTCCTTAATTATGGATTTTTTGTTGTGTTGACAATTCTCATTACTAATGACATTAAACATTCATACGTGCAGAATTTTAAAGGTACAATATTAAACATTTGACTTTAGGGATATAGAAAACCTTTTCCAAAAAAGATTGCCTACTTTAGGGGGTTTAACAAAAATACAAAGCATTGCTTGCTTTTAGGCGATAGAATTATGAGAAGCTAGAAACTTGAAACTGGCATTTTTAATAAACCACTGCGCTAATAAAAGAAATCCCAAAAGGAAGAAACAATCTAGGGCAAATATTTAATTTAGGTAGAGATTATGACAATCTTATCGGAAAATAATGACAATATTCATACGAATGTTATGTTATTCAAACATTCATATATGCATAATTTTAAAGGCCCCATATTAAACATTTAACATTGGGTAGAAAAAAAAACCTCAAACATTCCACGGGCATAATTTTAAAGGCTCCATAACATTTAACATTGGGCAGAAAGAACATCTTACCTAAAAAGCTTGTCTACTTTAGGGATTACACCATAAAATACAAACTATTGCCTGCTTTTAGGCAATATATTTTTGTAAAGGAGAACACTCAAATAATTCTGCAAAATATTTTACAAATTTTGAAAAATAAATAGAAATAAAAATAGTAAAATAGAACATATCACATCACCACTTCCATACTCACACAGTCGCCAAAAAAGTCTAAAAGTCATCTAAGAACACTACTTTAAAATTTCAAAAACAAAATCCATTAATTTAACAGTATTTTACCGAAGGGCTAAGTATAACATTTTCGGAGGTATTTCCAAAGGTTTCTAAACTCGAAAATGATATTAAAAATTTTTATGGAAAAATTAAAAAAAAATAATTTTTGTTAAAGGTACCTTTCATACTTGAAATAAAGGTCCGATCAGACCAAGGGGGTCAATTAAATTATTATTATTAAATTATAATTATTAAAATTATGTTCAATTAAAGGTAATTATTATGGCTACAAATGTTGAAAATTACAATTTCACATAGAAACAGTGGTTTAGCAATAGACTCCCAAAAAATTATTTATTTTTTGAAAATAAATTTTGTGCTGGCACGAAAAAATCATAAAAAAAAATGTTTGTTCTATATTTTAATAGCTAACATTCTAATGCAGAAAACAATGTCAATATGTAAAACATATATGGATAAATGTAGAATGTGTGGCACTCTTTGTAGACACAAACGATTTTTTAAATCGAAATTTTTGTTTAAATATCACGAAACGCGCCATAAAAAAATTAAATAGCATTAAATAAAATAGGAAATTCACCTTTTCCTAGAAACAGTGGTTAGGAATAGTCTCCAAAAAAATGAGAAAAAATATTTGTTTTTTTTTTCGAAAAAATCTTTTTTTATTGACACGCAAAAAATCATAAAAAGTAGAAAAAATCGATAAAAATATTTTGTTCTATTCTTTAATAGCTAACATTCTCACGCAGAAAACAATGTCAATATGTACAAGATTTATGCATAAATGTAGATGTTGTGGTTCTCTTTGTAGATTCAATAGATTTTTTAAACTCATATTTTTTTTAATTTTCGTTTAAATAGCACGAAAAGCGCCTTAACAAATTAAATAGCAGAATATTTTGATTTATAATGCAAAAATTGGAAATTCATTGTCATTCATTTTTGTTGAGTAGTTTTTTTAGCCATGTTAAAAAAGTATTATATATGCATTTTGTAATTTGTTTTAAATTGGCCCGATGGCTTTGAATTACAAGTTGAAATAAATAAATCAAATATAGAACAGTCTTTAAAAAATTGTCACGAAAAAATATAAGAAAATCGGGAAAAATTATTTTGTTTTATTTTTTAATTCTAATGCAGAAAACAATGTCAATATGTAAAAGTGGAAATTGTGGATTTTTTAAACTCATGATTTTTTAATTTTTGTTTAAATATCGCGAAAACCCCCTTTCCAAATTAGATAATAAATTAACAAAGAAAACAAGACATAGTTGAAGAAAAACTCTGGATAAATGTAGAAGTTATGACCTTTATTCGAGAAGTAAGTGAATTTCAAAAAATCATGTGCCACCATGTGAAGACGACATGCACTTCTACAAGAAGGACCATAACTTCTACATTTATCTATAGATTTTCATCAACTAGTTCTTGGTTTCTTCGTTATGACAGTGGTAAAAAACTAAAATATAAATATATTGTTTTCTAATTTGTAAATTAATTTTTCACACTATATAAACAAAAATTAAAAATATATATTGTGTTGTCATTTATTTTGGTTTAAGTCTTCAGCAGAACCCAACATTAGCAAAAAGGCAAAGTGAGACCCTTATTGTTGCAGCTAAAAGTTGACTGCGCAGCTTCGATGGGCGCTACCCCATCTCGTCAGAACTTTCGCAACAAATGTAAATCAGGGTTCATATTAGTACCAGCGGTCACATATGACAAATGAGAAGCGCTGATAAACAAAATATTCCACCGAACTAAGTCGACACACTAAAAATCTCACTTTGCCAATTCAATGTTATGCATGTGCTCGCATCGGTCGCAAAATTTAAATTCTTTTGTGTTTACAAAGAGCGTCATAACTTCTACATTTATTAATGGATCTTTCACATGTAGATATTGTTTTCTGTGTTGAAATATTAAATATTAAAAAATAGAAGAAAATAATTTTGTCAATTTTTTTCTATTTTTATGGATTTTTTTCGAAAAAAAAATGTTTTTCTAGATTTTTTAGAGACTGCCCCTAAACCATTGTAGCTATGTGAAAGTGAAATTGACAACATTTGTAGCAATTATAATTATCTTTAATTGAACATATAAGCGGATGCGATGGGACCGATTGGTTTTTTAGTAAAAATTAAAATACATGAAGACATGTACTTCTACAATAGGAGTCCTAACTTCTACATTTATTAATAGATTTTCTTCAATTAGGCATTGTTTTTTTAGCAAAGATCCCAGCTATTATAAGAATTCAGTTTTCTAATTTGCCAAGACGTTTTCTCGCTATTTCTACAAAAATTTAAAAAAATCTATTTTTTTAATTCTTTTACGTCGTCTTAGAGTATCATCTTTTATATATTCGATTTGTTTACCGCGTTAGAAAGTTAGGTGTTAAAAATAGAACAAAATATTTTTTCCGAATTTATTTTATGATTTTTTTCGTGCCGGTAAAAAATACTTTTTGAAATAATCATTTTTTTGGATACGATTTCTAAACCACTGTTTCTATGTGAAAGTAAAATTCACAACATTTGTAGGCATCATAATTATTTTTAATTGAACATATAAGCGGTTACGATTGGTCCGACCAAATTTCCAAAATGATAATAAAAATCGGATTCTTAATAAAAATTCTTAAATAAAATTAGTTAAGATGCCAGCTATTATAAAATAAAATATTCTGTTGTATCTGAATCTAATTTTCTAAGACGTTTTTTTTGGTTATTTATAAAAAATATATGAAATAAATATGATATTACAAATTAAAGTATAATTATTCTGTTTTCTAATTCCTAAAAATTTAAATTAAAATTAAACATAAAAAATCTATTTTTTTAATTCTGTCATAAGACTGTCATAAATTCTACATTTATCCATAGATTTTTTACATATTGTTATTGTTTTCCTTACTAGAATGTTAGATATTAAAAAACAAAATATGTTTTCAATTTTTTTATAATTTTTTTCCATCAAATTTCGAGAAAAAAAAATATTTTTTTTTGGATACCATTCCTAAACGACTGCTTCTATGTGAAAGTTATAATCGTAAAATATATAGCCATAACTGGTGGACTTATATTTCTTACATTTATCCATAGATTTTTTACATATTGTTATTGTTTTTCTTACTAGAATGTTTTATAATTTTTTTCCATCAAAAAAATATTTATTCGAGAAAAAAATAAAATTTTTGGATACCATTCCTAAACGACTGCTTCTATGTGAAAGTTATAATCGTAAAATATATAGCCATAACTCGTGGATTTATATTTCCAAAATGTGACTAAACATCTTAAAGGTACCTTCGGTTAAAATTGGAATTTTAGTAGAAAATTTGTTAACAAAATTCTATAAAATATTTTTTATTAAAATTTTCAAGTTCAGAAAGCTAAAATACATCAGAAAAAAATGTTTGTGGTATCTTTAAGCTTTTACCTAAAATCCCCTTTGCAGTTTTGTTTTTCTTTTCTCATCTTGGAGGGTATTTAAGATGCGGTCTGGCCGACTTTGAGGCAAATTTTTTGCTTGTTTTTCTTTCCATCATTAAATATTATCTTTAACAAAGACGTTTATCGTGGCCACAGAGATATCAGTCATTCAACTCTGCTTGTCTGGGGCACAATCACATCAACAACATCAACATCCACATCAACAACATGTCGATCGATAATAACTTGTTATAATTTTCATATATATATTTTTCACATTGACCGATTGAACGTCGTTGTGTTCAGGGCTGATGGGGAGGTGAGCAAAGGTTAAAATGTTGCTGGTTGCTAAATGCACAAATTAATGCCACAAGCAAATTGCACAGCTACTACTTGTAAAGTAGACAAAGAGCTGCAAAATAATACAAAAATTCCAATTCATGATCTTTGCTGGTGACAAGTGGTGATTTAATGCTGCTGCTGAGTAAACCTTTCATCCGACAAAATCGTGCTAAGCTTTTATTATTAAAAGAATTATTTTAGAATAATTTATTTAAAATAATGAGGTCATCGCACGATCACAGCATTTCTGGTTTGTTTATAATATTATACTACAACTACTACAACAACAACAAATAAATTAAAATAAAAATAATAGAAAAATGGGATTTGTGCAAAAATATTCGCTGGCATTAGTCATAATTATAAAAACTCATTCATTCATTCGTTTGGTCGTTCATTTGCACATTCAGTCAGTCGCGCTTACTTTCTAACAAGTGAATGAGTCAAATGTCTTAGCCGCAGATTTTGTTGTTGTTGTTGTAATAATTTTTGTGAAATTTTGCCAAAAACAAAAACACAGAGTCAATGGATGGCATCTCACACTTGTTTCATGTTTGTGACAATGTGTCTAACATACATTTTGCGATTATTAAGATTGATGACTCTGCCCCAGTACCACTCCGAGTCCCCACAACCACTCTACTCCACCACTCTCTGTGTGTGTCGGTGTGACATAAACAACTCTTAAGATTTCCGTCGTTTCCATTCAACACCATCCCATGGCGTGGCCTGAACGTGCCATCATTTGAATTTAACACTTGGCATTTCTATCCATAAAGAATTCATATTTTTTTGGCGACTTTATGCCAGATTTTCAAAAAAACATCTCCCAAAAGAGCGCCAAAGCAGCATTCAAAAAACAACAATGAATTTCTTGTGTTTTTGTTATTGTTGTTGTCGCAACATTTTACACATGTTGTGCGAAATCCTGACACTTTTATGACATCATGTTTACAAAATAAAATAATTTCGAAAATTGTGCGAATTATTTGAGCGAGAAAAAACAGAAACGAAGAATGCCTATGCCCAAAAAAATTATATTTAGGAATGTGTTGGCGGAGGTGGTACACCGAGCCGACCGCACAGTAGGCCGATAATTTACAATAATTTTAAAAAATAAGAATTTATTTTTTGTGTATTATGGCATACCAAATTCGAGATCAAACCTGATTGAATGTTAAACTATGGAGTTAGATCTTAAAAGCGCTAGTGGTGAGATTTTCGGGTGAATATATATGTATATTTGCAAAAATGTAAATAAATATAAGGCTGATGACAGCATGGCAACTTCAAGCACTCTTTACAGAAGCGCCACTGATGAGTTATCCCCACACAGTATATTAAATACATATAAAGTGTATATAGTTGAGTATGGGTCCACTCCCTTCTATTACCAAACAAAGAAGAAAAAACTTGATCGAAATTGCTGGAATTCGAATGCATATGCTGGGCCATATAAACCTTTAAATTACAATCGGCTATAATTACTGTTTATTTTTTCAAAGTTCTGGTTTTATTGGAAAGTTTGAACTTTGCCATTTAATAATGGACGATATATAATATCATTCATATGACTGCCACGACTGGCTCGGCAGTACCTCATCCGATCAACCCAATTTTTCAGTACAGCCCAATATCCACAGCAATATCCACCGAGATGAAAATAGCTTCTGATGGCTGAACTGAAGGCCGATCTCGAAATTTATTAAATTATTATATTATAATATATATTATTATTAATTATAATTTAGTGTGTTTTTATCATTCAGGTCAAATGGCCCATTTTTGAACGAAAATTTTAATAATTAAATAATAATTTAAAAAAAAAAAATAAATAAATAAATAAATAAATAAATAAATAAATAAATAAATAAATAAATAAATAAATAAATAAATAAATAAATAAATAAATAAATAAATAAATAAATAAATAAATAAATAAATAAATAAATAAATAAATAAATAAATAAATAAATAAATAAATAAATAAATAAATAAATAAATAAATAAATAAATAAATAAATAAATAAATAAATAAATAAATAAATAAATAAATAAATAAATAAATAAATAAATAAATAAATAAATAAATAAATAAATAAATAAATAAATAAATAAATAAATAAATAAATAAATAAATAAATAAATAAATAAATAAATAAATAAAGAAAAAAAATAAATAAAATTCTTGTCGAATTGTACTATTTTAGTTGAACCCCCTTCGTACGTATAATTTTTTACACAGTTTAGAAGAAAAAACTACAACCTTTTATATCTTTGATCTTATGTTTCCACTTTCATAACTTTTTGCATCTCTTTCCAATACTTTAGTTGCTACCACTTTTATCCCTTTTTTGTCGCTCACCCATTAAAAGTACAAAAAGGCATTTATATTGCGCTTGTACATACCAAATTTTACGATTCTAGCTACAATACTTTGGTTGGTAACATTTTTGTATTCCTTTCGAAAAATCTATTTAGAATTTAGGAATTTATATATCAAATATCACGATTCTAGCTGCAATGAAGTAGTCGGTGTCATTTGTATTCCTCTTTATGCCGCTCACCCCTTAAAAGTACTAAAATGCATTTATATTGCGCTTCTACATGGCCAGAGGAATTTACATAACAAATTTCAAGATTCTAGATGTAATTCTTTTGTCGGTACCATTTTTATTCCTTCTTGTGGCGCTCACCCCTTAAAAGTACAAATTTCGAAAAATCCATTTATGTTGCAAATCTACGTTGTCAGAGAAATATAAATACCGATTTTCACGAATATAGCTGTATTACATAAATTGGTACCTTTTATATCCCTTTTTGTCTTTTCCCTCTCTTAAAAATACAAATTTCGAAAAATCCCTATTTGTAGCTCGCCTGCATGGCCATTGCAAGGAACACGCCAAATTTCATGCTTCGAGCAACTGCCGTGTAGTCAGAACGAAGGTTCGATGTTTATCCCTTTTTGTCCCATTTCACCCCTTAAAAGTACGAATTTCGTAAAAACCTTTCTTAGCCGTACGCTATGCAACAACAAATAAATACTTTGTGAGATAGACCTAAGAATTTACTTCTTTTACTTTATTGAGGACAAACTTTCTTATTTTTTTTTTCTAAAATACCAACATTATCGACATTAGGCTAAATATATTGCTCTGTAATTATTGTAAATGTAGGAATTTGTAAAACGAACTTAAAGACTTTGTCAGTTTGTGAAAGTGAAAATGTTCTCTATTTTTTATTAAATTTAATTTGACTTCAGCCTACACAAAGATTATTTAAGAACTAAATTGCTGGCAAATGCTGCAATTTAAAGATATTAAAAGAAGAGAGCCCTTTAACCATTAGACATCATTAATATGGTTCCCTCTGGCTAACCTTATCATGTTGAAATCCATTAATTATCTCACAAAACGTAGCCTCGAAATTTGGCCATGAAATGCGGGGAATTTTCTTTTAAAAATATCGCATATTTCATTTCCTTCAATGTCTACATCAATTTTGATTAACTTTTTTATCTGTCAACCAATATCTCAGCATCATCACTTCAAAGCCAGTCAACAGTCCATTAAAATATAAAATGAACTTTCCACAACAAAACATGCAGACAACTTTAAGTTGTGCGCGTAATTGAAGAAATGATGCCTACCTTTAGGCGAGAAAGCAGAACAACTCAATTGTAGCATAGTGACAAAGTTAACGAAAAGTCATAAGTGTTGCTGAACATTATTTGGAACAGTAACAGAATAATGTTAAGGAGGAAATGAGTTTAAATTTAAAATACTTGAAAAGAGACAGTCCAAAGAACAACTGTCTGGACCAAATTCAATTAATACATAATTACGACGAGTGGCATTTAAAAAGTTTAGTTTAGTTCATGTTTTGTGATATAGGGTTTATGACACCTTCAGGCAGAAAATTCTGAAATTGTTTTTCTCTGTAAAAGTTTGTAGCTACAAATAACATTTACGTGTAAGTTAAGTGTCTAATTCATATGGTATACTTTAAGTTGTTTTTGAAGTGTACAATCTGTTGCCTACCTTTAGACATATAACTCTGTTGTGAATATATTTCTAGTTATAATGTAATTAAGTTAATAACACAGTGTAACAATATTACTTAAAACACAACGAGGAACATTTTTGTGGAACGTTTTAACCCTCTAACTCCTCAATAAAGGGGTATTTTTGGTCCCTTTTGTGAAAAAAAATATTTCACCTTTATAACATTCTTATGATGAAACTTCATAGGAAACCTTGTGATCATTATGTTTGAAGTATAGGATGTGTTTAGACATATTACTTAAAACACTACGAGGAACATTTTTGTGGAATATTTTAACCCTCTACCTCCTCAATAATGGGACATTTTTGGTCCATTTTGTGCAAAAGTCAATATTTCATATTATTGCATATTCTTATGATAAATCGGCATAGGGAATCTTGTGATCCTTACAATATAAATATAGGTTGTATTCAGCAATATTACTTAGAACACTACGAGGAACATTTTTGTGGAATATTTTAACCCTCTAGCTTCTCAATATAGGGGTCTTTATGGCCCCTTTTGGGCAAAAGTCAGTATTTCTTCTTTTGCACATTCTTATGATGAATCGGCATAGGAAACTTTGTGATCCTTACATTTTAAGTGTAGGATGTGTTCAGCAATATTACACAGAACACTACGAGACACATTTTTGTTGAATATGTTAACTCTCTAACTCCTAGATATAGGGGTATTTTTGGTCCCTTTTGAGCAAAAGTCAGTATTTCCCCCTTTTGCACATTCTTATGATGAATCGGCATAGGAAACTTTGTGATCCTTACATTTTAAGTATAGGGTGTGTTCAGTCATATTACTTAAAACACTACGAGAAAAATTTTTGTGGAATATTTTAACCCTCTACCTCCTCAACAAAGGGACCTTTTTGGCCCATTTTGTGCAACAGTCAATATTTCACCTTTTTTCACATTCTTATGATGAATCGGTATAAGAAACCCTGTGATCCTTACATTTTAAGTGTAGGATGTGTTCAGAAATATTGCACAGAACACTACGAGACACATTTTTTTTGAATATGTTAACTCTATAACTCCTAGATATAGGGTTATTTTTGGTCCCTTTTGAGCAAAAGTCCATATTCCCCCCATTTGCACATTGTTATGATGAATAGGCATAGGCAACTTTGTGATCCTTATGTTTTAAGTGTAGGATATGTTCAGCAATATTACTTAAAATACTATGAAAAACATTTTTGTGGAATATTTCAACCCTCTATCTCATTAGTATATGGGTCTTTTAGGTCCCTTTTATGCAAAAGTCAATATATCAACTATTTGCATATTCTTATGATGAATCGGCATAGGAAACTTTGTGATCCCTATGTTTTAAGTATAGGGTATGTTCAGCAATATTACTTAAAATACTACGACAAACATTTTTGTAAAACATTTTGACCCTCTATCTCCTTAACGTAGGGGTCTTTTAGGTCCCTTTTATGCTAAAGTCAATATTTCCCCCTTTTGCACATTGTTATGATGAATAGGCATAGGAAACCTTGTGATCCTTATGTTTAAGGTATAGGATATGTTCAGAAATATTACTTAAAATACTACGAGAAACATTTTTGTAAAACATTTTGACCTTGTAGCTCCGCAATATAGGGTCTTTTTGGTCCTCTTTGTACAAAAGGCTAAATAACACCCCTAAAATAAGGGTTTAACAGGTCAAAATGTTCTACAAAAATATTTGCCATACAATTCGACTATAAGTCTTTGAATACGCCAAAACTCTAAATTAAAAAAATTAAAATTCATTTAGGGTTAATTTCGAACTTTTTTCGAATTTTCTGCTAAAATGTCCCATAAAACTGAATTTTAGGGGGATGGTGGGAATGGAAAAAATATTCTTCGTCAAATTTCACTATAAGTCATCGAACAAATGAAAACTGTAGATGTAATATATATAAATAAAATATCAATATTATTTTGGGTATTTAAACAAGAAATTATTTACAAAATTTTTTCTTTTATTCATATTTTCATAAGACCCAACTAAGTTTTTTTACATTTTGTTCTGATCTAATTGAAAATATTTCTTCTAGTTCTGTTTAAATCGTGACATATATATTGGGGTGCTCTTCATTCATATTCCATACTTGTTGCCTACCTTGCGGCTGAAACTTTTATTGCCTACTTTAAGGATAACTCAAATAATCATCTTCCTTCCAATTAGTTACATTTTCTGTGCAAAAAAGCTTTACAAAAATAAAGGAAACATTTTTCTTAAGTTATTCCGCTCTAATCAAATATTTTCGTAAATCTTTATATAACCTCCCCTCTATACATATTTCTTGGTTTGAAAGAACTGCCTGTCATTAAAATTCACAAACAGTTGCCTACCTTAAGGCAATTCAAACATACAACATACATCATTCGCAATATGTATAGAAACCCATTAACAGGCCCTTAAACACCACAGACACTGGGGGGGGGCTGAGCTGAGCTGTTCTGGGGTGTTAACTTAAAATAAACCTAATATTTCTTGTTCTTCTTGCACAAAATCATAGCCTACTTTAAGAGGTAGGTAGGGAGGAGGATTCCTTAATAACATTTCTCTCCCCTCGCCAAATATACTGCATACCTTTAGGCATTTTTTGCCTTCACAAGAGCTGAACACAACAAAATTGCTTTGATTAAAACAATTTCGCCTCCAAATCAAGCAGCCGAAGGAAAAAGAGAAAAATATAAAAGTAATTGAAAAAAAGTTTCTCCCCATCGATACACAGAAAATCGAGCAGAACAAAGCGGGTTACGTAGCCTAAAAACATACTTCACATTTTTGTAATTTTTTCGAAAGACGAAAAGAAACGAAACGTTTTTGTGATGGCAAAGGCAGTGACACAAGATAAGTGATTTTGTTGGGCGGAAAGCTGTAGTTGCTTCAAACGGGAAATATTTAAATTTTCTTTTAAAAAAACACAACCCAACTCAGATGAATTTCACACTGTCTGGCATTTTGTGGCCCTTAAGCAAAGTTAGACAGGCATCAAGTGGGCTCTTTCGCCTGGCTGCTTAAAAGTCATCTTCAATTTGTGATAGTCGTACATTTAAATCAATAAAGTCAATTTAATAATTCAGCAGACAGAGAGGAAAAAATAAATTCATAATAATGTTGAATATGCCACACAAATACTGCAGTATTAAGTGCCAGGAGGACGGACGGATGAATGGCATGAAAGTACGGTGGCCGTGCCGCACCGTGTCTGGGCAATGGAGTCAAGTCATAGAGAGAGAACACGAGACATTCGAGTTCTTATTCGGGTCGCAAGTCTCAAAGTTTTATGTTTCCATTTCGATGTGTCATAAAATGTTCTGCTCAGGCTCATCACGATGATGATGATGCTGATAATCATTAGACGAAAAAATAACAACTCATATTATTGGTTTGATGCCAAAACTGGCAAATTTCACCAGATGATATATGATGCCATACCAAGAGAAAACTTTCTCCATACATCCTCCCCAGCGAAGGGATGCATGCAGTCTAACATGAGGTGGTTGTTTGCTCACAACCAGCATAAGTTTGAATAATTTATGAATGAAACAGCCATAACATCATATCCTAATGAAATGAACACAGAACAAGTTTGAGTTTTCCAAGATTGAGTTTAATCATATTAACCTACTTTCTTCCCAAATGCCCTTGCCAAGGCTGAGGAGCATATTCAGTTCAGTTTTTGGTGTAGTAAATAAATATTTGATAGCAAGTGTTTGACAGGATATCCTTATCATGCAGAAAATCCAGCAAAAGTTAAGCTCCCCAAAGTATGCTTTAGTTTCTCACATCCTAAGCACTGAGCAAAAGTATATCTCGTAGTATTTGCTCATATGAAACTCTAATGTTGGTTGTTATTGCCTAAAAGTATGCTTAAATAAGCTTATTTTACTTTTGCTGCACTTGCATTTCCCATCCACATCAAATCAAAAGGAATAGAGGGAAAAAATCCTTGTAAATATTTGATAGGAATAATTTTAGAAAATAAAAAATCGAAATAAAGAGGAATCGAAAAAAAGGAGCAAGTAAAAAGCTTGTGCATAATGTATGTTTCTCCAAATTGTTTGAGTTGTAGTAGAGGAAAAGTTTCCCGGAAAGCAATTGCAAGCAAAAATATATATCTGCACAACAACAATAAAAAAGATAAAAAGTTTCAACAGCAAAATCTATACTTAAATAACGAAGAAAAAGAAAATATTATATTTATTAAAATAATTTCGTTCGATATATAAAATTTATTTTTTGTGTAAGCTAATAGCTATATGTAAAATATCTATGGATAACATTTTTTAAAAAATCATAATTTTTGTTTAACCCTTAAATGCATGAGGTCAGCTGCCAGTATGTAGACAAAGCTCTCTAAACGCGAATTCGGCATTAATTTTCGTGGGAAATTCATGATTAGCTAGAACGAAGCTCTGGGTACTCACAAGAACTTATTTCCGCACGAATAATTAGTAGTATCAATTTTGATTTCAATATAAAACGCCACTTTTGAAAATGCGTGCAAAAATTGCAATCGGCCGCTTCGAAGACTTATTATGAGCTAAAGCACGTTGCAAGCCCGGCGAAACAATATTTGAATGAAAGGAAATATTGTCTGCTTCAATTTAACGTATACGGTATTTCATTTCGGTTTGACTTACTAGAATAGCACACGATTAAAGATATGTACCATATAAGGTTCGCTATGCATTTAAGGGTTAAATGACCTTTACAAATTATACAACAGAATAATTACATTTGTTTTGTAGTTGGGAACTTAACCCATTTTGACCCAGTGTTCGATTAATCGAACAGTAAACAGTAAGAAACAGCAAAAAATGAAATTTGCTGGGCTTTAATGGGTTAAGGAAGAAAACAAGGACTAGTTGAATTGAATTTCACAAAATCGTGTGTCCTTTTTTTACCAAGTTTTATACGAAGTTTTTGCTCAATTCCACATGATTTCGACCCAGTATGGATAAAGATATTTGTATCGTCTGAAAAGTTTTCGTCTTCTCTTTACGGATATGAAAGTAGATCAGAGACTCCAAAAATTAAAATATCCTTAATCATTGAATATAAATATTTGAATAAATATTTTCTTATTTTTATTTTTTATGCATTTTAGGTTATTTTATTCTCAACAAAATATTAAAAATTCAGAGGGGTGATAATTATATTTTTTTTCAGCTTGACAAAGTTGTAGTTTTTACGGCATTCACGCCAGCGATTTTGTGAAAAGTAGATGTAGGACGAAAAGTAATATTGGGGTTTGAAAGCCACATATACTTAAACTCTAAAAATATTAAAAAAAATCGCTAATTGACTTTTTTTGTAGTAAACCAATAAATTTCAAAGGGCAAGTCAATTGTTAGACAGGAAAGATTGGATTCAATTTTGTTAAATTTGAATATGACATAAAATTGAACCGCGTTGTTGAGTTATAATAATTCACATCACCAATTATCACCACAAATAGTTATAAAAAATAAAAGAGCTTAATAGATATCAATACTGCATTTGCTGATTAGAATTTTCGAAAATTTTAATATTTTTGTGGAATTGTTTTCTGAAGATATAACACATTTTTGACAAAGTTGATATCCAGCTATTACAAACTACAATATAAATATTCAGTTTTCTAATTTGTAAAGAATAATCATGATTTTTAAAAAAGTATACAAAGAGTGTCGTAACTTCTACATTTATTCAAATATCTTCTACATATTGATATTGTTTTCTGCATTGGAATTTCAAATAAAAATATTTAGTATATTTTTTTCTTCAGGATTTTTTTCGTGCCAGTAAATAAAATATTTTTTTTTTTTTTGAAAAATATTAATTTTTCTATTTTTTTAAGAAACTCTTTCTATTTGAAAGTGAATTTCACAACATTTGTAGCCGTCATAAATTGACATATATATTTTTGAGAATACAAATACTTTGACGTAAATTGGAATTTTAATAAAAGCTTGTAAAGAAATTATCCATAAAGATTTTTTATTATTAGGGCTGTTTTTCTTTAAGCCGGGATAACAAAAACGTTAATAAAAATTTAATTTTATGCTCAAAATAAAAAATATTTTTTTTTCACATTGTCACCAACTACAATATAAATATATGTATTAAAACAAATTTTCAAAAAAATATTTTGTGTTGAGTTTATTGGACTTAGCCTCGATAACCATAATTTTGACTTAAACTGGATAATTATCCAGGCTAAGTCCAAAATTGCTAACACAAAATTATTTTTTCAAAATTTGTTTTCACACACACACATTGATATTGCTTTTGGCGACAATTTTAAGAAAGATTTTTTTATTTCGAGTGAAATTTTAACATTTTATTTAGATTTTTGTTATCACAGCTTAGTTATCCCGTCTTAAAGAAAAACAGCACTATTGTCTTCTTATTTATGAAGGGTTTCTCGCCATTTAAACAAAAATTAAAAAATGAGGATTATTAAAAAAAATGTTGTATCTACAAAGAATGCCATAACTTCTTCATTTAATTGGTACTATTTTTATCCCCTTTTTTCATTTTAACCCCAAAAAGTACGAATTTCGAAAAATCTGTTTATTTTAAGTGCCTACGCAATCAGAGGAATGTATGCACCGAATTTCATTATTGTAGGTGTAGCCGTTTGGTAGGTACAATTTTTATCCCTCCGTACCCATTGTATCCCTCGAAAGTACGAATTTGGAAAAACACCTTTTATTTCTCAGGTCTACGTAGTCAAAGGAATGTATACTCCAAATTTCATGACTCTAGGTGCGGTCATTTGGTTGGTACTATTTTTATCCCCTTTTTTATCCATAGATCACATTGACATTGTTTTCCGCGCTAGAATGTTAGCTATTAAATAGAAAAAATAGTTTTTATTTATAAAGGGTTTCTCGCCATTTAAACAAAAATGAGGATTATTTAAAAAAATGTTGAATCTTCAAAGAATGCCATATCTTCTACATTTATCCATAGATCACATTGACATTGTTTTCTGCGCTAGAACGTTAGCTATTAAATAGAAAAAAATATTTTTTCCAATTTTTTCTATTTTTTGACATTTTTCGTTCGTGTGTTTCAAAATGAGTACAAATATTAAATGTATCTGCGGCGAAAATTGTAAAAAGTTTAGTAAAAATTTGTAAAACAAAATAATCTCCAAAAATTTGTAATATCGTTTTCTAGTTTAGAAAACCGAAATACATCGGAAAATATTATACATAGTCCTTCTACATAATTTTTGTTGCTTAGTGTAATTAACACAAAGACGATTTGTTCCTGAAAACCAATAAATACGGAAAATCCAAAAATTACACAGTGCAACACGAAAAAAAATAACCATATACGGACACCGCTACATGATAAAAGACCAAAAAAAAAAAAGACCCGTGTTTTTTTTTTTCCCAAAGTCATGCACTTTTTTTTTATGGGCCCCAGAGATTTGAGGCGTCGGTGTAATTTTTGGAAAAAAAGTGATCATATTCTCAGGCTCATATCTTGCAAACCGTTCGGAATTTTGATTTACTCTCTGAGGCAAAGTTCTAGCTCTTGTCATAAAGAACAAAAATTGTGAACATATAAAATCAAAACTTCATCTTCAAGGTCAAAATCGCAAAAAACTTAAAAAAAATCGATTTTTTTAACCTTTTTTCCCCTGTTCAGGTCCATAGGTAGCAAACCGTCGAAAATTCAGGGAAACAATCAACTACAAAAATGTACCTAAGATCTCAATAAACAACTTTCTAGAACATATGAACTTCCTAGGAATTATTCTTAACACCGTTTAGGTAGCGCTTAGGTAGCCGCAAAAGTTTTCCGAACGGTTTGCAAGATATGAGCCTGAGAATATGATCACTTTTTTCCAAAAATTACACCGAGGCCTCAAATCTCTGGGGGCCCATAAAAAAAAGTGCATGACTTTGGGGGAAAAAAACACGGGTCTTTTTTTTTGGTCTTTTATCATGTAGCGGTGTCCGTATATGGTTATTTTGAAATGACTTCAAAAATGTTGCACAGTGTTATACAACTTTCTCAGCAACCCCTATACCTCCATTTACATTTCTTCGTTTCATGTACCCATGACTCCCAAGTAAAGCAATTCCCTTTGTCGTAACTCAGCACTTCCTTAATATTTTCCCGCAGGCTCTACTTGTGTTTCATTGGGTATTGTTGCAAAACTAAAGTATACTTTGAGATAGGAAATAAATTGAAACTGTCTACTTTCACAAGGTGAATGAAAATGTTTATTGGCAATATTAAATTTAGGAAATTGTTTGAAACATGTTTAAGAAAATTTCTGTGGAGTTGGAATAGTCCCGTTTTAATGTGTTTATTACAAAATTTATTTTAATCATAAAAAGATTGTTTTTATTTAGATAAAAAGGGCATTAATTAAGATTAAGATTGTATGAAAAATGATTAATACTTTCCAAAAAAATTTTAAGATGAGTTTCAAGAAAAAATTTTTTATCCAACATATTTTGTCAGTATATGAAATCATAAAAATGTTGCCTTTACTTAGGTTTTTGGTAGGTTCAGTATTTGGTAGGTTTTTCTATGAATTTCTTCCATTACAAAGAAAGATATTATTTTTTATATGAAAATTTAAAGAAATCGTAAAAAGAAATAACTTCATCGAAATAGCTCGAATTTGAATGTATTACATTCAAAACTTATAAATCGATCACTAATAAAACAACACAAAAACTACGAATTAAATTTGTTGAAACAAAAATTCATCGTCTTTGACACATGATATTTTTGGTCCGACCTGGCTTCGTTACTCCTGGGTTACAAGGCGAACGTTCTGCGTCCGCACCAGGTTTATAGATTGAACAGCCAGCACTATATACAGAAGCGCCAATGATGAGTTATCCCCACACAATATATGAAATACGTATATGGTCAAAGTGTGTTTCGCTGAGTGTGGTTCCCCTCCATTCCATTACCAAACAAAAATGTCCTTCGTAAGAAGAAATAACTAGTTCGAAATAGGTGGAATTCAAATGTATTATATTCCAAACATATGAAAATCGTTTAGGATAATAGTGTTATTCCTCAACCATATGAAGAGTTTTGCAATAAATGTATTATGCTCCTTTGAGAAAGAACCTCTTTCCCACAGAAAAAGGCTGCGTTTGTCAGCCTTTCTATTATTCTAAAGGAATAATGGTTTCTATATGAAGCAAAAAGGTCTTTTCCTTAGTAAAACGTATCTCATTTTCACAGAAGGGCATAACTTCATTCACTTCATGTTGAAAAAGAAAATAATTTCTCCTAGTCCAATATTCATTTGTTTAAACTACAGCTCTTTGAATTTGTCATTCGCTACAAACAATACCACGTAGTATACCTCAGACTATTTAAATTTTGCAAACCTAAAAGTATACTGCACTTTTTGTGTATATAAACATATCGTTTCGAATCAAAAGGATAAAGGAAGTAATAAAGTAAACATTGGAAATGTCAAAGAACCACAACGCAAGTATGAAAGCCATTGAGTTTTTATTACAAAAAAGGCTTCAAAGAAAAATGTGCAGACTTTTAATACAACAAATTAAAAAACTTGGCATACTTTCGGGGAGATATAACCGAGTCAAGGTGGTTAGGGACATATACTACTTTTGAATGAAATGCCTTAATGAATAACAAAGTAGATAGGTAAATATTTGAAGTACTAGCAACTACTTTCAGGTTCGCTGCTAAAGGCAATGAAGTCTACTTTTGGGGAGAAAGAGAAAATTCCTTAAGGGTAATTAAATTAAAATGCTATTTCCTTAATGAGCTTGTAGTAATTGACTTTCTTAAGGTTATCTTCAAACATTCCTCCAGCTTCTTGGCTTTTTAACAAATATAGCCAGCCACCTACCACAACAGAAAATAAACGAAATAAATGTGAAACTAAAAGTATGCTTCAAATTTTGCCAGAAGAAGAATAGCAAAAGGTATAAAGTAAAATAAAATACTTTAGATGTGGCTAAAAAGGCGGTACAGAAGAAATCAAATAAATGGGGGAGAAAGGAAATCTATGTAGATTTTTTAAACTAAAAGTATGCTTCACATTTTGTTGGTCTGACATTGAGGTAAATACATAAATAGGAAGATATAGTCAAGAGCAAGTGCTACAAAATTGTCTTACTATACATGAACTAATTAATAGTAAAGTATAACTTAAGGAGCGGAAACTTATCTAAGTGCTGTATTAATATCAAAGCATACTGTCATGAGGGGGACGGTAGAAATAGGCCTTATTCGTGATGTCGTTAAGCTCACAATTGCCGAGAGATTTGTGTAGTATCTGTGTTTGTATGTTCATCACTAATTAATATCAAATAATACCTTAAGAGAAGGAAACTTCTGCGAGTAGTATTAATTGCAAAGAAAAACTTGAGGAGGAGAAACGAGTATATAATTGAGTTAGCATAACAAAGGGAATGAAACTATTACTTTTCAAATCATAGTTGAGGGAGGGAAACTTTCACAATTCAAATCAACTACAGAAAGAGGGATAAAACTGGCAGCATATTACTTAAGCAATGAAATGACAGCACTATGCTTAAAACAAGATAGAACGTAAGTTAATTTCAAAATAAAATTAAGGAAAAAGTGAAATTTTACTTCTATTTGAGGAAGAGCTGTCGCGATTCAAATAACACTATAAAACAAAAATATTGTTGAAGGGTCATGTAAAACATTTTCTGACGCTGATGGCTTTTTAAACTCGAAAATGCTATTAAAATTTGTTATGGCAATTTTTTCTAATTTTTTGCTAAAATTCCAATTTTTGCCGAAGGTACCTTTAAGATTTGGCCTCTCATTTTGGAAATACAAAATTTTATATTACCTTAACGTATCACATAGCAATAAACATTTTTATTAACCTTGTAAAAGTATTTTAAACACATAACTTGCTAAAAGTATGCGACATTTTCAATTAATTTCTTTGCCTCAAACTATGTCTTAATTTTGTAACAATACTAAAGGAAACCCATAGCAAGAGCCTGTGGAAAAATATAAAATAAGTGCTGAGTTATGGCGAAAGAGATTTACTTGTGTTTTGGGTTGAGGGAAAATGTAAATGGAAGTATTGGGTGCGCCGAGAAAGTTTCATACTTTTAGGATTTTCTGTATTTGTTTTCATTGCATATCGGAGGAAAATCACCTTTGTGCTAATTAAAGTATCTAACAAAATTTTTCTGATGTCTTTTGGCTTTCTAAACTCGAAAACGATATTAAAAAATTATGGATAATTTTTTTTCATTGTTTTACTAAATTAAGATTTATACTCTCATTTTGGAAGTATAAATTTAGCATTAGCTTTAAGTAACTCACAGCAATAAACATTTTTATTCACCTTGTGAAAGTATTTCAAAACATATAACTTGCTGAAAATATGCTACTTTTTCAACGTATTACCTTGCCTCAAAGTATGCCTTAATTTTGCAACAATACTCAACGAAACCCAAGGTAGGGCCAGTGGAAAAATATAATTAAAGTGCTGAGTTATGCTTAAAGGGATTGTTTTACTTGTGTTTTGGGGGGGGGGGGTGAGGTATAGGCAAAGGAAAAATGTAAATTGAGAAAGTTGCCTACTTTTAGGACTTTCTGTATGTTTTTTTCAATTTTCGAATTATCTTTGCTGATGAATTTTGGCTTTGTACATTCAAAAAACGATATTATTATTTACTAAAATTCTAATTTTCGCCAAAGGTCTCCCAAAATTTGAAAAGATTATTTAATAATTTTAATCTTTTTTTGTTGGCACGAAAAAATATCACGAAAAATAAATGATGGGAAGAAATTATTTTATTCTGTTTTAAATATCTAACATCAAAAAACAGAAAACAATTTCAATATATAAAAGATGTATGGATAAATTTAGAAGTTGTGACACTCTTTGTAAACGCAAAATATTTTATACAAAAATATGATTTTTTTAATTTGTGTTCAAATAGCTTGATAAAAACCCCTTTATAAATTAGATAACAGACTTTTTTAATAGTTGGATTCTTAACAACGAAAATTAGGCCAGTTGACGAAAATCTATGGATAAATGTAGAAGTTATGGCCCTTCTTGCAGAAGTCTCCCAAAATTTGAAGAAATTAATTAATTAAATCTTTTTTGTTGGCTCGAAAAAATATCACGAAAAATAGAAAAAAGATGGGTAGAAAGTATTTTATTCTATTTTTAATATCTAACATCAAAGCACCGAACATTTTATCCATAGATTTTCTTCAGCTAGCCTTTTTTGCTTTCTTAAGATCCCAGATATTACAAAAATGATTATGATTTTTTAAAATATTCGTTTGCGTCTACATAAAGTATCATAACTTCTACATTTACTCTTAGATCGTTTTGATATTGACATTGTTTTCTTCATTAAAATGTTAGCTATTAAAAAACAACAAAATATTTTTTCCAGAGTTTTTTTCTATTTTTTACGATTTTTTTCGTGGCAGCAAAAAAAGATTTTTTCAAAAAAAAAATCAAAATAATAAATTATAATTTTTATATTTATCCTTAGATCCCTTACATATGAATATTTTTTTCGTTTTAGAATGTTTGCTATTAAAAACATACAAAAAATTTTTTTCTATTTTTAATTTTTTTACATGTGTTTTCGAAAAAATAAATATTTTTTTCTCATTTTTTTGGAGTTGGTTTCTAAACCACTGTTCCTATGTGAAAGTGAAATTCGCCATCGTAATTACCTTTAAGTGAACATATAAACGGGTGTGATATGATCTATATTTCCAAAATGAGGGTACAAATGTCAAAGGTCCCTTCGACGAAAGTAGGAATTTTAGTAAAAAAATTATCCATAAAAAATTTTTGTGTTGATTCTATGAATCAGTATGCCTCAATTCACACCAAAAAATACATTTTTAGGTTTCGAGCCTTTTTTAAAAACAATGACAGATTTTAACTAATTCGATAATGTATTATCTAAATGAAAAATATCGAAGTTTGTACAGCACCATGCTTTTCCAATAAGTGGTTTGTATATAAATATTATTAAAGTGTTTCGAGCACAAATTTGTTATTATTTTGTGGCATAGTGTTATTAAAATATAAAAGCATACTTCAAGGCGACTGAACTTTAATAATTCAAAGCATACATCAAGGGGAGAAAAAACATGACTTATCAAGAAATTTACATTCTTTCAACGACAATTGAGTGGTCATTGTGAATATAGAAAACAACTTAAATTTATAAGCCTACTTCAGGTTAAAAAAAACTTGTTGGATTGCATAAGGTAACACAATTTCTATGGAAATTATAGGGTTATTGTTTGTTTAAAGAAAACCCCGGAGATTACATAAAGTGACCCAAAATTTCCACTCCCCCCCCCCTAGGGACTACCCTTTTATGTATGAATCCCCCACCATTATTTAGTATTTCTCCTCCTAAAATTATGCACCATATATATCACTTGTATCGCAATATCCCTAAGAGTTATGCTATATGTATGAATTTCCATTCGTAATCCTCAAAATGTATTTACAAAGACACACACTCACAGTAAAACCTATAAATTTTTGAATGATTTCCCATTTGTATTAAGAGTAAAGTAAGTAAATAATTCATGTTGTATTAAAGAGCAAAAAGGGGACAGACTGTTGTTGTTGTTGTTGTTATCATCACCATCGGAGGACGACGATACGGTGCTTCGTACATTGAAAAGCCATCAATAGTTTTATTTATGCAAATTTTATACGAATTGGATTTTGTTGCTGTTATTCTGCCAAACGCCCAAATATATCACATACATACAAACATTCAAAATGTCACACAGTCACTCGGAAAGATGTAGAGATATATTAAAGTAGTGGCAGGAATATGGCTGAATGGAGGGCCAGTTGGCCATGATGACTTGCGGGAGATGGTACACGATGTGACTTATTTTTGCCAGGAAAATATGTAAAATACAGGGTTAAAGTCGAACTGGAACAAAATCGAGGCACGGATATTATAAACACTATGCAACAAAAAAATGTGATTTGTGGAATTTTTATCAAGTTTAATTATTTAAAAGATTTATAAAAAATAATATTTGTATTTGTAGATTTTTAATTTTCTATGTTTTTTGTTCAACAAATTTAGTTGAACAATTTCTAGAAACTTTTTCGAAATAAATAAGAACATTTCCAAATTTAATTTAGTATAACTTTTATAATTTATATTAATATCACATGTTTGTTTATATTTTACTTTTAATTTAAAAAAACATAATTGTATGGTTTGTAGAAAAAATAATTAAGAATTAACGATTGATTAATTTAACATATATATTAAGTTTAATTAATTAAAAGATTTTTTTAGAAAAATAAAAATATTTTTTTAGAGAATATAAACATAAATATTTTTTTTTTGTAAAATAAAAACTTACATCAAGCTACTAATATAAAATGTTCGATTTATTTTTTAATAGGACATAAATTTTAAAAATCATTTTTGCGAAAATGATTGGATGTGATGCGTTTCAAATAAATTTAAAAAATTCTTAATTTAAAAAAATTAATTAATTAAAGATTAAAAAATAATATTTGGATTTGTATATTTTTTATATTTAGTTTTTTATTATTATCAAGCTACTAATATAAAATGTTCGATTTATTATTTAATAGGACATAAATTTTAAAAATCATTTTTGCGAAAATGATTGGATGTGATGCGTTTCAAATAAATTTAAAAAATTCTTAATTTAAAAAAATTAATTAATTAAAGATTAAAAAATAATATTTGGATTTGTATATTTTTTATATTTAGTTTTTTTTTAACAAAAAATACAATTTATAAAAAATAATAATTTGAAGATTTTTATTTTTTTGTTGATATTTTTTTTTGTTAAAAAAAATAGAAATATATTTTAAAAATCATTTTTGCGAAAATGATTTGATGAGGTGCGTTTAAATCAAATTTAAAAAATCTTAAAATAAAAAAGTTGAAATTATTAAAGATTAAAAAATAATATTTGGATTTGTAGATTTTTTATATTTATTTTTTGTTGATGTCTTTTGTTGTTCAACAAAAAAATACAATTTATAAAAAATACTTTTAAGAAAAAAAAAATAAATTATTTTTATTTCTTAAAATAATTTTTATGGCCGATTTTTTGTTTTTAAAAGGAAAAATATAAAATTTATAGAAAAGATATTGTTCAAGGAAAAATTAAAAATAAATTATAATATAATATAGTTGGATTTTTCAAAGATTGGTTAAAACCATTTATTTTATTTTTTTATATTTCATTTATGAAAATTATTTGATGAGGTGTGTTTAAATCAAATTTAAAAAATCTTTAGAAAATGAAAGTATTTCTTCGACAATTGAAGGTTGACATTGTATTTTTTGTTCAGGGAAAAATAAAAATTAAATTAAATCCCACTTCAAATCAAATTAATTTATTTTATTTGTATTTTCCAAATTAAAATTTAAATATATAATCGTAGTAATGTAAAGTGGAGACAAAAACTATTGTTGACTTTGAGGATAGCTAACTTTTCCATTTTCCAAAATTCGACGACTTTCCAACTATGTTTCTTACCTCAACGAACCTTTAACCTTATCCAATGACTGACATTAAAAGAAAATATATGCTGGCGTGCCTTGGAGCCATTAAATAAAAATGTATAGCCTACCTTTGGGCATAATATTCCATTCTTGGTACGAATATATGTCATGTTGATAGCCCTCCACACAACTTTTCTCAAAATATAATATTCATTGATTTCTAATGTAGAACAATATATCCTTTTTGTGAAGAGCTTACATACAACCTTTGTTGGTAAATTGTTTGCCCATTGTAGGGCATTAGAGCCAGCCGATATATAGGTCATACGAATGTGTCAATTTAAATATTAATGGTAATCTCAATAAAGCCATGGCAAAACTGTCTATGACATTAAGGGGAAGGGGCGACAAAGTGGATTACATTCGAAAGCGAACAAAAAAGGAACGAAGAATACATTTGACTATGGCGGAGCGAGCACAAAAAAGAAACCCAACCAGCCAGAAAGTATGCAGTAGTTATGTTGCAAACTTTTAGCCTCCGATAGTATGCTATATTAAGGGTAATAAAAATATCACTATAATGGTGGTTGTTTGAACAAAAACTGATGATGATGATGGTTCGTTTTTTGTGTCATATCCTGTTGCTTAAAAGTGTTCCGGGCGGTGCACAAAAGCACCAAGTCACAAACCCTGAATTGAAAAGTTATGTTATTCGCATAAAGTGGAACATGAAGTCGACAAACAAAAACGGGGGAAAACGACCCAAAAAGAAAACGATTTTAAAAAGCTTTATCATGTTCGCCTCAAGGAGCGAGTGAGTGTAACAAATTTCAGTGGAGCGGGGTTGGGTTGTTAAAAAAATAAAAATGGATTATTTTCAATTACCTACTAAAACAATGCAATGCGAGCGAATGAGCAGCACTTTGAAGTGATTTTGTATTTTTTACCCCCATAACCAACATGGGAAGTGAAATGTTATAGAATTCCAAAATGTTGGATTTATTGCCACCATCTGTTCCTTAGAGAGATTGTAAATCAATGGCGAGAAGATAAACAAGCACGCTTGCTCTCAAGATCATTTCGCGCAGTGGATTCAAGTTCAATATTTTTATGGGTTGATTTCCGAGTTTTTTTTTTTCAACAACAAAACCTTGATATTCATTGAGGTCTACGGGTGATTTATTCCATGCCGCAAATCATGCGTGCCACAGTGTTCCACAGTTTGCTGTCTTGGAAAACCAAACAACAAAATGTTTGTTTATTTTCTTTACAAGTCGCAAAAACATAACAACAACGCCACCACGAAAATCTCAATTGCCATGAATGTAAAGATGCATATGTTAACATTTGTGGTTTTTTGTTTATAAATATTTTTGTAAATTGTGCTATTTTTATACAACACATTTCACGCATTGTTAATATTCATTCATTTTCATTTATTCAATGTGAGCAGTTCACTAAACGCGAAATTGCCTTGATAGAGGTCTTAATTGATAAACAAAATTTCAAAAATAATAATAGTATTTATAAACAATTATTTATTTGAGGCTATAAATAGGAGATGGGAAAATACTTATTTAAAAACGAGCAACTATTCAGGAATGTACTATAATTCCCAATTGAAAACTCAAAATTCCAAATTCCCAATTCCATATTCAAAACTCCAAATTCCCAATTCCCAATTCCATATTCCACATTCCATATTCCATATTCCATATTCCATATTCCATATTTCATATTCCATATTCCATATTCCATATTCCATATTCCATATTCCATATTCCATATTCCATATTCCATATTCCATATTCCATATTCCATATTCCATATTCCATATTCCATATTCCATATTCCATATTCCATATTCCATATTCCATATTCCATATTCCATATTCCATATTCCATATTCCATATTCCATATTCCATATTCCATATTCCATATTCCATATTCCATATTCCATATTCCATATTCCATATTCCATATTCCATATTCCATATTCCATATTCCATATTCCATATTCCATATTCCATATTCCATATTCCATATTCCATATTCCATATTCCATATTCCATATTCCATATTCCATATTCCATATTCCATATTCTATATTCTATATTCCACGTTCCATATTCCATATTCCATATTTCATATTCCATATTTCATATTCCATATTTCATATTTCATATTCCATATTCCTTATTCCATATTCCATATTCCATATTCCATATTCCATATTCCATATTCCATATTCCATATTCCATATTCCATATTCCATATTCCATATTCCATATTCCATATTCCATATTCCATATTCCATATTCTATATTCCATATTCCATATTCCATATTCCATATTCCATATTCCATATTCAATATTCCATATTCCATATTCCATATTCCATATTCCATATTCCATATTCCATATTCCATATTCCATATTCCATATTCCATATTCCATATTCCATATTCCATATTCCATATTCCATATTCCATATTCCATATTCCATATTCCATATTCCATATTCCATATTCCATATTCCATATTCCATATTCCATATTCCATATTCCATATTCCATATTCCATATTCCATATTCCATATTCCATATTCCATATTCCATATTCCATATTCCATATTCCATATTCCATATTCCATATTCCATATTCCATATTCCATATTCCATATTCCATATTCCATATTCCATATTCCATATTCCATATTCCATATTCCATATTCCATATTCCATATTCCATATTCCATATTCCATATTCCATATTCCATATTCCATATTCCATATTCCATATTCCATATTCCATATTCCATATTCCATATTCCATATTCCATATTCCATATTCCATATTCCATATTCCATATTCCATATTCCATATTCCATATTCCATATTCCATATTCCATATTCCATATTCCATATTCCATATTCCATATTCCATATTCCATATTCCATATTCCATATTCCATATTCCATATTCCATATTCCATATTCCATATTCCATATTCCATATTCCATATTCCATATTCCATATTCCATATTCCATATTCCATATTCCATATTCCATATTCCATGTTCCATATTCCATACTCCAAACTCAAAATTCCAAATTCCATATTCCTCCAAAATTCCAAATTCCCAATACTAAATTCCAAATACCCAATTCCAAATTCAAAGTTCCAAATTGAAAATTGAAAATTGAAAATTGAAAATTGAAAATTGAAAATTGAAAATTGAAAATTGAAAATTGAAAATTGAAAATTGAAAATTGAAAATTGAAAATTGAAAATTGAAAATTGAAAATTGAAAATTGAAAATTGAAAATTGAAAATTGAAAATTGAAAATTGAAAATTGAAAATTGAAAATTGAAAATTGAAAATTGAAAATTGAAAATTGAAAATTGTTAAATGAAAATTGAAATTTGAAAATGAAATTAAAAATTGATAATTGCAAATAAAAACCGGAAAATTAACCGACAGGAATTTTAGTATATTTTAAACTCGGTGGCCTCAATGCAAATAAAATTTCGGACATACAAAATATTTTTGTTGCATAGTGTTGACACTGTGGCTTCTTCAACTTCCGATTTGTTGTGAGACTTCTACTTGTATGGTTGTCGAAAATATAATTTTTTTATTAAGTTTAATTTAAATACAAAAATATGTTGATGTCTTATTTTCCATTTTTAATAAATTTATGGGAAATAAATAAAAAATACTTAAAAAAATAAATTTAATAATTCATCTAAATTTTCAAAAACTTCTTTTTAAGTGGGAATCCCAAAATAATCCTTTGCATCCACGATTCATATTAAACCCTTTTCTGTTCCTTTTTACCCCAAAAATTTAAGAAATACCTTAGCATCACTCTGCCTAGACAGCAAATTAAATGTTTCTATCCACTACCGTTTTGTCAGGATAATTATTCGATTGTTTTATAAAATCAATTAAAATACCATCAAAGGCTGGCTGCAATGGCTACGAGTTGAAATGGAAAACAGCTGCTATTTTATTATAAAAAAATGAAAAAAATCTACAAAAATGTTGACATTTTTGATTTGTTATGACAAAATCTTGTAAAATTTGGGTTGATTTTTTTGTCCTAAAAATTCATATTTTTTCTCACGTTCTACAATTTTCCCATTCAGATGTTTAGCAACCCCTTTAACTTGCCATTGCCAATAAAAAAATAATTCAATTCATAACCTTTTTGTCATATTCATTAATGAAAAATTTCGTTTATCTTTAACCAACCGTGAAAGGATTAAATATTGAGCATAAAATTGCATCAACATTTTGGCAAAAGAAAAGAAATGTCAAAATTTTCAAAATTATTGCAAAAAATACATTTACTATTTGTGCGTGTACCTGACAAATTCATGTAGTAAGAAGACACATTTTCATAGTTTGACATAATTATTATTTTTTGTGTCCCGATTGGTGTGCGTATGTGCACACTGACCTACCTAAAGGATATCCTTGAGAAGGGTTGTTGTATTCTTTTCTTTTTCCGGTAAAAATTGCAACAAATTGCAAGGAATTTGTCTTAAAGTAGAGGGGGCCTTCTGCGCATTTTCCGCTTTTGTTATTGTTCGAAACAAACGAATGAATGAGTGGAATACAACAAGAACGATGATAGAGTACAGGATGTAATCCTGATAATGACACACGTCATTTTTCTTGGTTTAATATGGCATGACGACGATGATGTCGTTGATGAGGAGAATGAGTGCTACGACGACGCTGTGCAATTATTTGTGTGACATATTAAAATTTGCTATGGCAGGAGTAGTAAAGCATTCTAGAAAAATAATTGCAATGTTTTTCCCAACAATTATTAGGGCGAAATTTAAACTTCTGTGAAAAGAGAATAAGGAATGAATTTGAGGGAATGAACACTGTTGAGGTCCTGAGACCTGATTTCATAGGGCTTCGACTACAAACAAGGCTGTGAGTTCATCACACATTTTCAGAATGATGATCACTTGTAGGAATCCGCAAAATCCATCATTGTCAAATAATATAGAGGTTAAATAAAAAACTAAAATTAGTTTTCACTTACAAAATAATTTACCACGGATTACCTTACGAATTATTTTTATACAGGGATGTCATTGGAGGTAAGTACTTACTCACATACGTTAGTTTCGAAAACATGAGACTTATTTATATTTATGTCGGTCTTTGTAAGTTAGTATGTACAGATTTTAAGTAATCATGAGGAAATGAGATGTAATTACCTGGTAGTGCAAATGGTAATGAGTTGTGATTTGCCTGTAGGTATATGAAAAGCTCATATTTTTCATTATGAAAATTCTATTAGTTTTGAAGAGATAAATCTGATGATGTCCTTTTGAATTATACGCAGCAAAAATTTAATAAGTACAACTCATTACCATCTGTAATACCAGGCAATGACATCTCATTACTCTCACCATTACTTCTAATTAATAGATAATACTTCATTAATAATGATATAAATAAGTATTGACTTTTTCATTATATTTATTTATATTTTTGCTTTTTATATTTTTAAATTTTTATATGTTTATATTTTTATAGTTTTATATTTGTATATTTTTATACTTATATATTTTTATATCTTTATATTTTTATATTTTTATATTTTTATATTTTTAAATTTTTAAATTTTTAAATTTTTAAATTTTTATATTTTTATATTTTTATTTTTTTTTTATATTTTTATATTTTTATATTTTTCTATTTTTCTATTTTCCTATTTTTCTATTTTTCTATTTTTCTATTTTTCTATTTTTCTATTTTTCTATTTTTCTATTTTTCTATTTTTCTATTTTTCTATTTTTCTATTTTTCTATTTTTCTATTTTTCTATTTTTATATTTTTATATTTTTATATTTTTATATTTTTATATTTTTATATTTTTATATTTTTATATTTTTATATTTTTATATTTTTATATTTTTATATTTTTATATTTTTATATTTTTATATTTTTATATTTTTATATTTTTATATTTTTATATTTTTATATTTTTATATTTTTATATTTTTATATTTTTATATTTTTATATTTTTATATTTTTATATTTTTATATTTTTATATTTTTATATTTTTATATTTTTATATTTTTATATTTTTATATTTTTATATTTTTATATTTTTATATTTTTATATTTTTATATTTTTATATTTTTATATTTTTATATTTTTATATTTTTATATTTTTATATTTTTATATTTTTATATTTTTATATTTTTATATTTTTATATTTTTATATTTTTATATTTTTATATTTTTATATTTTTATATTTTTATATTTTTATATTTTTATATTTTTATATTTTTATATTTTTATATTTTTATATTTTTATATTTTTATATTTTTATATTTTTATATTTTTATATTTTTATATTTTTATATTTTTATATTTTTATATTTTTATATTTTTATATTTTTATATTTTTATATTTTTATATTTTTATATTTTTATATTTTTATATTTTTATATTTTTATATTTTTATATTTTTATATTTTTATATTTTTATATTTTTATATTTTTATATTTTTATATTTTTATATTTTTATATTTTTATATTTTTATATTTTTATATTTTTATATTTTTATATTTTTATATTTTTATATTTTTATATTTTTATATTTTTATATTTTTATATTTTTATATTTTTATATTTTTATATTTTTATATTTTTATATTTTTATATTTTTATATTTTTATATTTTTATATTTTTATATTTTTATATTTTTATATTTTTATATTTTTATATTTTTATATTTTTATATTTTTATATTTTTATATTTTTATATTTTTATATTTTTATATTTTTATATTTTTATATTTTTATATTTTTATATTTTTATATTTTTATATTTTTATATTTTTATATTTTTATATTTTTATATTTTTATATTTTTATATTTTTATATTTTTATATTTTTATATTTTTATATTTTTATATTTTTATATTTTTATATTTTTATATTTTTATATTTTTATATTTTTATATTTTTATATTTTTATATTTTTATATTTTTATATTTTTATATTTTTATATTTTTATATTTTTATATTTTTATATTTTTATATTTTTATATTTTTATATTTTTATATTTTTATATTTTTATATTTTTATATTTTTATATTTTTATATTTTTATATTTTTATATTTTTATATTTTTATATTTTTATATTTTTATATTTTTATATTTTTATATTTTTATATTTTTATATTTTTATATTTTTATATTTTTATATTTTTATATTTTTATATTTTTATATTTTTATATTTTTATATTTTTATATTTTTATATTTTTATATTTTTATATTTTTATATTTTTATATTTTTATATTTTTATATTTTTATATTTTTATATTTTTATATTTTTATATTTTTATATTTTTATATTTTTATATTTTTATATTTTTATATTTTTATATTTTTATATTTTTATATTTTTATATTTTTATATTTTTATATTTTTATATTTTTATATTTTTATATTTTTATATTTTTATATTTTTATATTTTTATATTTTTATATTTTTATATTTTTATATTTTTATATTTTTATATTTTTATATTTTTATATTTTTATATTTTTATATTTTTATATTTTTATATTTTTATATTTTTATATTTTTATATTTTTATATTTTTATATTTTTATATTTTTATATTTTTATATTTTTATATTTTTATATTTTTATATTTTTATATTTTTATATTTTTATATTTTTATATTTTTATATTTTTATATTTTTATATTTTTATATTTTTATATTTTTATATTTTTATATTTTTATATTTTTATATTTTTATATTTTTATATTTTTATATTTTTATATTTTTATATTTTTATATTTTTATATTTTTATATTTTTATATTTTTATATTTTTATATTTTTATATTTTTATATTTTTATATTTTTATATTTTTAAATTTTTATATTTTTATATTTTTATATTTTTATATTTTTATATTTTTATATTTTTATATTTTTATATTTTTATATTTTTATATTTTTATATTTTTATATTTTTATATTTTTATATTTTTATATTTTTATATTGTTATATTGTTATATTTTTATATTTTTATATTTTTATATTTTTATATTTTTATATTTTTATATTTTTATATTTTTATATTTTTATATTTTTATATTTTATATTTTAATATTTTTATATTTTTATATTTTTATATTTTTTATATTTTTATATTTTTATATTTTTATATTTTTATATTTTTATATTGTTAAAGTTTATATATTTTTATTTTTATATTCTTAATTTTTTATATTTTTATACTATTATTATATTTTTATATTTTTATATTTTTCTTTATTTCTATTTTTATTTATTTCACATCAAATAAAATCATTTAAGAACTCCGTTCAATTTCCATTTCTCGCTAAATGTTTGGAAATAAAATTTAACATCCTCTTTTTACATCCATGTTAAATACTTAATTTATTTATGACTTTAACCCACCCCCTCTAGCGCATACACTTGAAATGCGTTGTTTTATTTCCTCTTCATGTCCTTCCCCAAAATAAAATAAATGCTGTCATGCCTTGTTTATGGCGACAATGCAAAAAGAAAAAACTTGTAATAAAGTTACTTACGAGTACAAATTTACAACTGTCAAAGTGTCTGCTGCGGCAACAACATACTGACCCAGTTTTCTATGAGATCTATGACGAAATTCGTTCGTCCTTATTTTCTTGCATTGTCTTTGGCATTAAAATTTCCATCCAACCCTTGGCAAATCGAAACAACAATTTGCTTTAACGTTTTCTGTCTGTTTACACAATTTTTGCTAATAATGTTCGCTGGCGGCACATGAACTTTAACCCACAACGAATATGCAATTTTGGAAAAAACAACCCCCTTCAAAATATGCCATAAAAAGATTTTAAAAGAAAACATTCATAAATTTTGGGTGTAGCTGGGATCTGTTTTTTTGTGCTAATTTTCAAAGAAAATAATGTTGTAGAAAGGAAAAAAGTCTATTAAAAGAAAAATTTGGGAGGAATTAAAAAATAAGGATTTAGTTTGGATTTTTTTGACATTTTGATGAAATACTCTTTCACATGTCCTTTTCATCTTATCCTTGAAGAGATGTGGAAAAAATAGACAGTGAACTATGTAATGTATTTTTTAAATTTAACGTTCGCCGCATCTGTATACTTATTTATGCATGTATTTTGAAAAAATACTTATTTTAACGGCCAAAAACTAGTAAGAAAAGACTGAAGTCGTAAAAAAACTAAAAACTACCCCATTAAAACTAAAATTTAAAAATCATAATTTTTCTAAAAAATCTTTTGTGCCTACAAAGAGTGACATACATTTCCAATAGATTTATAGACGTTGAATGTTATTTAATACAACATTTTTATACCCTCCACCTAAGAATGGGGGTATATTCACTTTGCCATTAAGTTTGTAACACCTTGAAATATTCATCAGAGACTCTATAAAGTATATATATTCTGGGTCGATCTAGCCATGTCCGTCTGTCTATCCGTCTGTCCAATGAAAGCACGCTAGCTGCCGAACGAAATGTGCAGGGAGATTCAAATTTTCCCTAAATGTGTCTAATGGTTGCAGATCGCTTGGGATTGAAAGTGAGCGAAATCGGCCCAGAGGGAAAATTTTTTCCCTAACAAGGACAGACAATACCCCTTAATATTTAGATTATTTGATCTATTTTTTTAAGAAATAGGTTGCGTACATTCCTCTTGTAGCGTGAAAGCACCAAAAAGTGAATAAAAGTTTTAGCGGACGAAATGGGACAAAAAGGGATAAAAATAGTACCAATGATACGACAATAGCTTGAAACATAAAATTTGGAATGTACATCCCTCTAATTGTGTAGATACGTAAACTAGAGGGATTTTTCAAAATTCGTACTTTTAAGGGATACAATTGGAAAAGAGGGATAAAAATGGTACCAACCAATCCGCTGAAATCATGAAATTCGATGTATACACTCATCTGAATGTGATGATGCAAAACAAAAAGGATTATTTCGAATTTTGTACTTTTGGGAGAATGGGGATTGGGACATTGGGAGAATGGGGATAAAAATGGTACCGACCAAACGTCTGCAGCTATAATAATGAAATTCAGTTGTGTACATTTCTTTGACCGCTATAACGATATCTTTCGAAATTCGGATCTAAATGGGATTGAAGTTGGCACCAAATAAGCGGCTACAGTAGGAATTATGATATTCAGTATTTGCACTCATCCGACTGCGTAGACGCGGAAAATAAGACTTACGAATTTATCTAAATTCGTACTTTTGGGGTCAAAATGGAAAAAAGAGTGAGAAAATCATGGAATTAGGTGTATATGTTATATATATGAAACATATTGGATCTTCAATAATAGTAGTTTTCCTATCAAAATGGTACAGACATTTAGGTTGTAGCTGGAATCAATAAATATAATAAAAAAGCATATCAATTTTCCTAATATGGTAGTGCACTTCTACGTAAAGTCGACAGTCCCTAATCTGCCGGCAATACTGTGGAATGCACTCCGTGGTAGAGGATATATAAGATTCGGCCCCGGCGAACTTAACGCCTTCTTACTTGTTATTTCTAAATATCAATTTGTATTTTCTCAATTTCATATTATATTTCTCATTTTCATTTTAAATTTTCAATCTCAATTTATATTATCTCAATTTCGAATTACATTTCTCCTTTTCAATTTTCATTTACAATTAATTTTCATTTCTCAATTTAAATTTTCATTTCTCAATTGCAATTTGTATTTTCTCAATTTCAAATTACATTTCTTATTTTCAATTTAGATATTCTCAATTTTTATTTATCAATACCACTTTGTATATTCTCAATTTATATTTTTATTTCTCAATATCGATTTGTATTTTCTAAAATTAAAATTACATTTCTCATTTCCAATTTACATATTCTCAATTTCAAATCTACATATTCAAATTTCAATTTATATATTGTTAATTTCAAATTTATTTCTCAAGTGCGATTTGTTTTTTCTCAAATTCTTTCATGATTCCTATTTCGGTTCATAGTATTTTTATCCCTTTTCCCCTTCAAAAGTACAAATGAGATATTCCATGCTAAGCGGTACGATTTTTGACTTCGATTGCTTGCATTGTTTGGAGAGTTTTTGTTTGTATTCATAAAAAATATTTTATACGTATTTTTATTTTCAAAACAAAAATTCACGAGTTATGGCCAATTTAATAGGGGTGAAATTACGATTTTTTCAAAAAGGTAAGCCAGGACAATATCCCGGTTCAAATCAAATATTGATCACAGACCAAAAAAATACAAACGAAAAAAAACTAAAACAAATGAGCGTTGGCATGGCAGAAGTATTTCTGGGTAACTATACCTGCATATACACATACTTACATATGCAACTCAATGAGATGCTTGTAAGATGGCATGTGTACTTTATTACTTGGTGCGATTCTTTAAACGCAAATTCGGCAAGTAAGTTGTGCTTCTCGTTCGTTTGTGAGAATCATCTCCTTATAGAGGCCGGGTTTGATGTTGAAAAGTCGCTGCGAAGCCACTTGAAAAGACTTTTGACATGGTCGAAATCATGATCGTGGTAGTCTGCAGCCAAGTAATAAATGTCACCATGCCATTTGTAAATAAATTTGCATTCTATTAAATATAGATGCAAAATGGTCTTGAGCCAGGACAATATCCCAGTTCAAATCAAATATTGATTACAGACCAAAAAAAAAACAAAAATACAAACGAAAAAAAACTAAAAGGTGTGTTCATTTAATCGCTTGTAACTCCTGAAATACTTACGGTATATTATCGTCCCATAAGATTTTTTAAAGTTTTTATAATTTTATTTTGATTTTCGAAATTATTACATTTATTGAATTTTTTGGAATTTTTAAGAAGTATTACTAGATGTCTTTTTAAGCGACTGTGTGATTTTGTAGTGTTGAAATGATGGGTTCTATTTTTTACGATTTTTTCAAAATAATTTTTGGAAAATCCACCAAAATTTCAGTGGAAAAAGCAATAAAAATTTAGGAAAAAGTAGTTGATGAAAAATTTTATTTTTTTTTTCATTTTTTGTAGAAAAAAAATATTTTTTCCATTATGTACTTTTTCTTGGGTTTTTCATTGTTTTAAAAAAATACATCTAAGGACACTACTTTAAAGTAAAAAAAATAATTAATGCAATCATTTTGGAAATAAAAATAAAAGAAATGAAATTCTAAAAACTTTAAAAAATATAACGTGGCTATACCATTATAATTCATTACTTCAAAAATAATTGCAATTGCCTTCAAAACAAGATATATTACATTAAAATCGGTCATGTATTTTAGGAGTTACATCCTTTTAGAAAAAAAATATTTTTTACTGTTAAATTGATCATAAAAAAATTCTATTTTTTAGTATGTATACAACATTTTTATGAGAAGAATCGTACCGCTTGACATGGAATGGCTCATTATCTTTTTTAGTACCAAAATATTTACATTTTAACTCAAAAATCGAAGAATTATTTAAAAAAATTAAAAATTATTTCTTTTTTTTGAAATGTATGATGACTAAACTTTTAAAGCTATAGATAGATTTTCCACCCGGTTTAAACATTTCTTAAAGAATCCTCTCTTTCCTCGCAGGACTACCAACAAATTCACATTTACTATTTTGCATTAAAAGCAAAATCCCTTAAAATGGACAGGACATTTTGCGTAAAATTCCAAATATCTAAAAGAGAAAAGCAACTACCCAATGAAAAGGAATGTGAATCATATATCTGCGCTGCATGGAGGGGGACTTAAAGTTCTTAGAATTGGCGTGGGGATGTCAAGGCCGGAATTAGCCTCTATAGATATGCGACAGGAAACTGCAAGAGCACGTTCTTGCATTGCTATTATAGATGACCATCTTCCTGGATGCTTTTCCATACTGTCTATTTATATGTATGGGTGTGTACGTGTCTCATTCTTATCTTTCCTATTTGATCAAAGGAATTTTCTTTTGTTACCATCATCACCATCATCATTTTGCTATCTTATCTCCGAGCTGGACATTAGCAAATATTTGACTTTCCCATTTTGGAGATAGACAGAATCAAACAAGAATTGAGTAATTATTTATTTATTTAAGAAAACCATATGCAAATCTACTGACCAAAATACACACACACACTGCAAATACGACTAAGACTACGACCATGAATGGTAGTCTTACAGGGGTTGTTTTCCCGACGAATCTGGCCACACAAAATGTGTTGGAAATTGTGTGGTCTGCTGGGCAAACAGTAAAAATGTTTTGTATGAGGAGAAACAATGGTAGTAGTAGTACAACGGCCAAAATGCCTAAAGTAAATATGTGAGAGTAAAAGCAGCCAAGAAAAACGAACAAAAAGAAAAGCAAATCGTAAAGAAGATTTGCAAATATTCTTTCTTTCATTGTCTACAGAACAGAAAGATTTTCAGATTAGAACAGCTTAGTCTGCTTTTCCCAACCGATTTTCCAAACAATAGTTTGGAATGTGAAAAATGAAAAGAAAAATCAATATTACAAATGGAAATGTGTAGGGAAATTTGCATACATCTTTGGAATGACCACCTTTCGGCTGAGGGTAGCGGGGGGATTATGGATTGTAAAACATTATTTTGATAATAAGAGTAGAAGACTAGACTTTTGCAGATTGAACCACCGAAAAGTGTAGCAAATTAAAGTTAATTTTAAATAAACATCAATGTTTAGATTTCAAGAACGTACTAGGTAATCCATGGCAGGATCATTACCACCATCGACAGATGTTGTTACCAAACTGGGTCATGCTTTAACTATGTAAATTTTACACATTTCTGGTCGAATTATATCGCAAACATGTGTAAGACTTGATTCTTTTAGGCCTTCAACAATTCAGCCATGTTGTGAAGGATAAGTAGAAGAAAACTCAACTTGACTTGAATGGTTGGCTTATTAAGAGGACGCTGACTGGTGGCTAGCATGTTCTAGATTTACTACTCTAGATTTTAGTGAACATTTGCTAGATAAGTGTCATGCTTTAACCGCAGCTTACTACTTTGTTTCCATGTCAGATTTTCTTTTGCATTTTCAAGTATACATCTCCTAAAGTGAAACCTTTACGGCCAAATATTTTCAAACAATGCGGCAAATCTTAAATGTCATTTAGAGAAAATCTGCTCATACAGTGCCCTGAAAAAAGTCTTCGAACATATTAACTAATTTAAGAATGTTTCCAGATGAAAACTGATAAAATTTTACAAGCAAAAATAATTTCAAGTAAGGCAAAATCACTGAAATTAAATCTGAAGCAATTAAGTTAATTTTTCCAAATATAATTTTCTGGACTACACCATTTTCAAGTGTAATTCAAAAGACACCATTTGTAATTCAAAAATTCCATTTGAAATTCAAAAACTCCATTTGAGATTCAAAAAATATCAATTGAAATTCAAAACTCATCATTTGAAATTCAAAACTCGTCATTTGTAATTCAAAAGACACCATTTGAAATTCAAAAGTTGTCATATGAAATTCAAAACTCGTCATTTGTAATTCAAATGATGTCTTTTGAATTTCAAATGATGTCTTTTGAATTTCAAGTGATGTCTCTTGAATTACAAATGACGACTTTTGAATTTCAAATGTTGTCTTTTGAATTACATTGAATTCAATTGACATTTTTTGAATCTCAAATGGAAATTTTTTATTTCAACTGGTGTCTTTTGAATTTCAAGTGATGTCTTTTGAATTACAATTGAAAAAGGTAGTAGTTTACATTCGATAGAATTAGTTCTATTGTTCTTTATAAAAAATCAAATGCAATTGATTTAGAATTAAATTTTTATTTTAGTTTTTTCGTTTGTATTTTTTTGGTCTGTAATCAATATTTGATTTGAACTGGGATATTGTCGAAATCATGACCATTTTGACATGCAGCCAAGTAATAAATGTCACCATGCCATTTGTAAATAAATTTGCATTCTATTAAACATAGATGCAAAATGGTCTTGAGCCGGGACAATATCCCAGTTCAAATCAAATATTAAATTTTTATTTGAAGAAACTCACTTTGAAACTGTTTCATGAAGGAAAATTGGACCGTTTTCGCTGTCATATTCCATAAAAATTTCGTTCTCCCTATTTTTGGTAGGAAGGCACAAAAATAAAACAAGAACAATCTGCTTTAGTACAAAGACCTCTAATTCCTTCCAAAAATATGGTTTTCAGTCGACAAAATTTAATAAACATTTTTTTAATATAACGAGTTATTTCTAACAGAAATATTTGAATTTTATACTTTAGCCAATCCAACTGTATTAATATCGTAGAATGTAAGTAGTAGTAGGCTTTGTATTATATTTGCTTTTGTCTAATATTTTATTTGTAATTTGAATTCAGTCTAATAAAAACTTGAAACAACAATTTCTCTACTCTTAGAATTTCTCTCTTGCTTAGAATCGATGTAGAAATACGCCTGCATTTTTTTCTGAATTTGTAGTTTGGTGTTTTCATAGTGAAAACATCAAAAGAAACTGAAAACTTAAAAATAATTTATATAGGGAGGACGATTTAAAATTTTAAATTAGAATCGGCTATAAAAAATGTGCTGATTATATTTTAAAATTTCTCGTTTTATTGGAAAGGTTGAACTTTGTCATTTAATAATGGAGCACAATACCCTTCATATGACTACCACGACTGGCTCGGTAGTACCTCATACGATCAACCCCATTTTTCACTACCAAAAATCCCAAAATCCACACCAAACGGTGACTTGTTGTTGATGCATTGGCTTCTCAATAATCACGTATGGGTTCTCTGAACCCCATATGCGGCAATTTTGCTTATTGACATAGCCACCGATTTGAAAATGGGCTTTATGAAGACTAAACTGAAGGCCAATCACTTCTCGAACAATTTTATTACTTGGTGCAAATTCGGCAAGTGAGTTCTGCTTCTCGTTCGTTTGTGTGAATTATCTCCTTATAGAGGCCGGGTTTGATGTTGAAAAGTCGCTGCGAAGCCACTTGAAAAGACTTCTGACATGGTCGAAATCATGATCGTGGTAGTCTGCAGCCAAGTAAAGAGTGATTTTTTTTGAGGTTAGGATTTTCATGCATTAGTATTTGACAGATCACGTGGGATTTCAGACA